>CM017571.1:4617947-4815447 GCA_007844125.1 Sinonovacula constricta
TGATGCATAGGTGGCACTAGTAATGATGCATAGGTGGCACTAGTAATGATGCATGGGTGGCACTAGTAATGATGCATGGGTGGCATTAGTAATGATGCGTGGGTGGCACTAGTAATGATGCATGGGTGGCACTAGTAATGATGCATGGGTGGCACTAGTAATGATGCATAGGTGGCACTAGTAATAATGCATGAGTGGCACTAGTAATGATGCATGGGTGGCACTAGTAATAATGCATGGGTGGCACTAGTAATGATGCATGGGTGACATTAGTAATGATGCGTGGGTGGCACTAGTAATGATGCATGGGTGGCATTAGTAATGATGCGTGGGTGGCACTATGATGCATAGGTGGCACTAGTAACTATGCATGGGTGGCATTAGTAATGATGCGTGGGTGGCACTAGTAATGATGCATAGGTGGCACTAGTAATTATGCATGGGTGGCACTAGTAATGATGCATGGGTGGCACTAGTAATGATGCATAGGTGGCACTAGTAATAATGCATGAGTGGCACTAGTAATGATGCATGGGTGGCACTAGTAATAATGCATGGGTGGCACTAGTAATGATGCATGGGTGGCATTAGTAATGATGCGTGGGTGGCACTAGTAATGATGCATGGGTGGCATTAGTAATGATGCGTGGGTGGCACTATGATGCATAGGTGGCACTAGTAACTATGCATGGGTGGCATTAGTAATGATGCGTGGGTGGCACTAGTAATGATGCATAGGTGGCACTAGTAATGATGCATGGGTGGCACTAGTAATGATGCATGGGTGGCACTAGTAATGATGCATAGGTGGCACTAGTAATGATGCGTGGGTGGCACTAGTAATGATGCATGGGTGGCACTAGTAATGATGCAAAGGTGGCACTAGTAATAATGCATGGGTGACAATAGTAATGATGCATGGGTGACAATAGTAATGATGCATGGGTGACAATAGTAATGATGCATGGGTGGCACTAGTAATGATGCATAGGTGGCACTAGTAATGATGCGTGGGTGGCACTAGTAATGATGCATGGGTGGCACTAGTAATGATGCAAAGGTGGCACTAGTAATAATGCATGGGTGACAATAGTAATGATGCATGGGTGACAATAGTAATGATGCATGGGTGGCATAAGTAATGATGCATGGGTGGCACTAGTAATGATGCATGGGTGACACTAGTAATGATGCATGGGTGGCACTAGTAATGATGCATGGGTGGCACTAGTAATGATGCATGGGTGGCACTAGTAATGATGCATGGGTGGCATTAGTAATGATGCATGGGTGGCACTAGTAATGATGCATGGGTGGCATTAGTAATGATGCATGGGTGGCACTAGTAATGATGCATGGGTGGCACTAGTAATGATGCATAGGTGGCACTTGTAATGATGCATGGGTGGCACTAGTAATGATGCATGGGTGGCACTATGATGCATGGGTGACACTAGTAATGATGCATGGGTGGCACTAGTAATGATGCATGGGTGGCACTAGTAATGATGCAGGGGTGGCACTAGTAATGATGCAGGGGTGGCACTAGTAATGATACATGGGTGGCACTAGTAATGATGCATGGGTGGCACTATGATGCATGGGTGGCACTAGTAATGATGCATGGGTGGCACTAGTAATGATGCATGGATGGCACTAGTAATGATGCATGGGTGGCACTAGTCATGATCCATTGGTGGCACTAGTAATGATGCATGGGTGGCACTATGATGCATGGGTGGCACTAGTAATGATGCATGGGTGGCACTAGTAATGATGCATGGGTGGCACTAGTAATAATGCATGGGTGGCACTAGTAATGATGCATGGGTGGCACTAGTAATGATGCATGGGTGGCACTAGTAATGATGCATGGGTGGCACTAGTAATAATGCATGGGTGGCACTAGTAATGATGCATGGGTGGCACTAGTAATAATGCATGGGTGGCACTCGTAATGATGCATGGGTGGCACTCGTAATGATGCATGGGTGGCACTAGTAATGATGCATAGGTGGCACTTGTAATGATGCATAGGTGGCACTTGTAATGATGCATGGGTGGCACTAGTAATGATCCATTTGTGGCACTAGTAATGATGCATGGGTGGCACTATGATGCATAGGTGGCACTAGTAATGATGCATGGGTGGCATTAGTAATGATGCGTGGGTGGCACTAGTAATAATGCATGGGTGGCACTAGTAATGATGCATAGGTGGCACTTGTAATGATGCATGGGTGGCACTAGTAATGATGCATGGTTGGCACTATGATGCATGGGTGACACTAGTAATGATGCATGGGTGGCACTAGTAATGATGCATGGGTGGCACTAGTAATGATGCAGGGGTGGCACTAGTAATGATGCATGGGTGGCACTAGTAATGATACATGGGTGGCACTAGTAATGATGCATGGGTGGCACTATGATGCATGGGTGGCACTAGTAATGATGCATGGGTGGCACTAGTAATGATGCATGGATGGCACTAGTAATGATGCATGGGTGGCACTAGTCATGATCCATTGGTGGCACTAGTAATAATGCATGGGTGGCACTATGATGCATGGGTGGCACTAGTAATGATGCATGGGTGGCACTAGTAATGATGCATGGGTGGCATTAGTAATGATGCATAGGTGGCACTAGTAATGATGCATAGGTGGCACTAGTAATGATGCATGGGTGGCACTAGTAATGATGCATAGGTGGCACTAGTAATAATGCATGAGTGACACTAGTAATGATGCATGGGTGGCACTAGTAATAATGCATGGGTGACAATAGTAATGATGCATGGGTGACAATAGTAATGATGCATGGGTGACAATAGTAATGATGCATGGGTGACAATAGTAATGATGCATGGGTGGCATTAGTAATGATGCATGGGTGGCACTAGTAATGATGCATGGGTGGCACTAGTAATGATGCATGGGTGGCACTAGTAATGATGCATGGGTGGCACTAGTAATGATGCATGGGTGGCATTAGTCATGGGTGACAATAGTAATGATGCATGGGTGACAATAGTAATGATGCATGGGTGACAATAGTAATGATGCATGGGTGACAATAGTAATGATGCATGGGTGGCATTAGTAATGATGCATGGGTGGCACTAGTAATGATGCATGGGTGGCACTAGTAATGATGCATGGGTGGCACTAGTAATGATGCATGGGTGGCACTAGTAATGATGCATGGGTGGCATTAGTAATGATGCGTGGGTGGCACTAGTAATGATGCATGGGTGGCATTAGTAATGATGCATGGGTGGCACTAGTAATGATGCATGGGTGGCACTAGTAATGATGCATGGGTGGCATTAGTAATGATGCGTGGGTGGCACTAGTAATGATGCATGGGTGGCACTAGTAATGATGCGTGGGTGACAATAGTAATGATGCATGGGTGGCATTAGTAATGATGCATGGGTGGCACTAGTAATGATGCATAGGTGGCACTAGTAATGATGCATGGGTGGCATTAGTAATGATGCGTGGGTGGCACTATGATGCATAGGTGGCACTAGTAATGATGCATGGGTGGCATTAGTAATGATGCGTGGGTGGCACTAGTAATAATCCATTTGTGGCACTAGTAATGATGCGTGGGTGGCACTATGATGCATAGGTGGCACTAGTAATGATGCATGGGTGGCATTAGTAATGATGCGTGGGTGGCACTAGTAATAATCCATTTGTGGCACTAGTAATGATGCATGGGTGGCACTTTGATGCATAGGTGGCACTAGTAATGATGCATGGGTGGCATTAGTAATGATGCGTGGGTGGCACTAGTAATAATGCATGGGTGGCACTAGTAATGATGCATAGGTGGCACTAGTAATAATGCATGGGTGGCACTAGTAATAATGGATGGGTGGCACTAGTAATGATGCATAGGTGGCACTTGTAATGATGCATAGGTGGCACTTGTAATGATGCATGGGTGGCACTAGTAATGATGCATAGGTGGCACTAGTAATGATGCATGGGTGGCACTATGATGCATAGGTGGCACTAGTAATGATGCATGGGTGGCATTAGTAATGATGCGTGGGTGGCACTAGTAATAATGCATGGGTGGCACTAGTAATGATGCATAGGTGGCACTTGTAATGATGCATGGGTGGCACTAGTAATGATGCATAGGTGGCACTTGTAATGATGCATGGGTGGCACTAGTAATGATGCATGGGTGGCACTAGTAATGATGCAGGGGTGGCACTAGTAATGATGCAGGGGTGGCACTAGTAATGATACATGGGTGGCACTAGTAATGATGCATGGGTGGCACTATGATGCATGGGTGGCACTAGTAATGATGCATGGGTGGCACTAGTAATGATGCATGGATGGCACTAGTAATGATGCATGGGTGGCACTAGTCATGATCCATTGGTGGCACTAGTAATGATGCATGGGTGGCACTATGATGCATGGGTGGCACTAGTAATGATGCATGGGTGGCACTAGTAATGATGCATGGGTGGCACTATGATGCATGGGTGGCACTAGTAATGATGCATGGGTGGCACTAGTAATGATGCATGGATGGCACTAGTAATGATGCATGGGTGGCACTAGTCATGATCCATTGGTGGCACTAGTAATGATGCATGGGTGGCACTATGATGCATGGGTGGCACTAGTAATGATGCATGGGTGGCACTAGTAATGATGCATGGGTGGCACTAGTAATAATGCATGGGTGGCACTAGTAATAATGCATGGGTGGCACTAGTAATGATGCATAGGTGGCACTAGTAATAATGCATGGGTGGCACTAGTAATAATGGATGGGTGGCACTAGTAATGATGCATGGGTGGCACTAGTAATGATGCATGGGTGGCACTAGTAATGATGCATGGGTGGCACTAGTAATAATGCATGGGTGGCACTAGTAATGATGCATGGGTGGCACTAGTAATAATGCATGGGTGGCACTCGTAATGATGCATGGGTGGCACTCGTAATGATGCATGGGTGGCACTAGTAATGATGCATAGGTGGCACTTGTAATGATGCATAGGTGGCACTTGTAATGATGCATGGGTGGCACTAGTAATGATCCATTTGTGGCACTAGTAATGATGCATGGGTGGCACTATGATGCATAGGTGGCACTAGTAATGATGCATGGGTGGCATTAGTAATGATGCGTGGGTGGCACTAGTAATAATGCATGGGTGGCACTAGTAATGATGCATAGGTGGCACTTGTAATGATGCATGGGTGGCACTAGTAATGATGCATGGGTGGCACTATGATGCATGGGTGACACTAGTAATGATGCATGGGTGGCACTAGTAATGATGCATGGGTGGCACTAGTAATGATGCAGGGGTGGCACTAGTAATGATGCATGGGTGGCACTAGTAATGATACATGGGTGGCACTAGTAATGATGCATGGGTGGCACTATGATGCATGGGTGGCACTAGTAATGATGCATGGGTGGCACTAGTAATGATGCATGGATGGCACTAGTAATGATGCATGGGTGGCACTAGTCATGATCCATTGGTGGCACTAGTAATAATGCATGGGTGGCACTATGATGCATGGGTGGCACTAGTAATGATGCATGGGTGGCACTAGTAATGATGCATGGGTGGCACTAGTAATAATGCATGGGTGGCACTAGTAATGATGCATGGGTGGCACTAGTAATGATGCATGGGTGGCACTAGTAATGATGCATGGGTGGCACTAGTAATAATGCATGGGTGGCACTAGTAATGATGCATGGGTGGCACTAGTAATAATGCATGGGTGGCACTCGTAATGATGCATGGGTGGCACTCGTAATGATGCATGGGTGGCACTAGTAATGATGCATGGGTGGCACTAGTAATAATGCATGGGTGGCACTAGTAATGATGCATGGGTGGCACTAGTAATGATGCATGGGTGGCACTAGTAATGATGCATGGGTGGCACTAGTAATGATGCATGGGTGGCACTAGTAATAATGCATGGGTTGCACTAGTAATAATGCATGGGTGGCACTAGTAATGATGCATGGGTGGCACTAGTAATGATGCATGGGTGGCACTAGTAATAATGCATGGGTGGCACTAGTAATGATGCATAGGTGGCACTCGTAATGATGCATGGGTGGCACTTGTAAAGAGCAGCTGATGGTCATTGTACATGTATATTTATTGTAATTCGGCGAACCTTACTTTATTTTACATATTAAGTGGTACTAAAGTCACGTGCTGCTTGTGAAAATGAAAAAAAAACAATTTCCAATTGTTGAACTCATGTACTTACTCATATGTACTTATTACTTATGGAGATTTTCAAAAGAAGGCACCACCATAGTAGGGGTGTAACGATACGCTACCCTCACGATACGATACGTATCGCGATACCTAATATTTTGGTACTGATGATACTTTTTTGCTTATCACATAGGTACACTATCTCACTATGACATATTAAACAATATGTTAGCATAGCTACTTACTGAAACTAAGAACTTGTACGTCTGTAAGTCTATAATCGGAATCATGACATAAAAGGTTATCCACATATTAAATGATTTAACTGTTAGAAGAACCTAAAACTTTAAAATGTTATGTCTCAAAAAATAAAGTAATATAATATTTCTTCATATATTTTTTTTCTCATCTTTATTGTAAATTTTGAATGTCCCTAACAAATAAAAATGCAACAGTTTGGTACACTATCAAAGAAAAACAAGATAAAGTTTAATAACAATATGAAAGTGTCAACACAGTCAGCTAGTAAGTAGTTAGTGCTTTGCATATATATAATGTCATAACACCCCCCACCCCCACCCCCAACCGCCCCCCCCCCCACACTACCAAATGACAATTTCTTCACTTATCTAAAATAAGACCAGCACCGCTTTAAAAAGTTTTTAACTACAGTCACACTTGTATTAAGCAGCTAACCAAGGAACAGCCTTAATTTCTCTCCTTAAAACTAATTGGCTGCTAAAGACAAAATATGACATTATTGATTGTTTGCCTATTACTGTGAACTTGTATGCTTAGTTATAAGTATTACATCTACTTAAATAGTACTATAGTATATCTACTGGAAAGTACTGTTCAAAAAATATTTACCATAATTATAACTGTTTTTTTTTGGGAATGTCAACGTATGATTCAGAGTATCAGAAGTTTCTATCTAAATCAAAGAAATTTTGCTCCATTATTAGTAGTCTGGTCATGTAAGTACAAAGCATACCATTTTAAATTAGTCACATTAAATTTATACTGAGTGTACCAACCTAGTCGTCAAATTGTAGACAAATTATCGAAAAGTGTACAAATATTCGTCCCAGGTGGTGTGTTTAACTATTCTTTGATAAAAACAGCAAGCAGTGTGTTATTAGTCGAAGTAAATAATTTTAAACATTATTAAAACACGGTTTGAATCAACAAAAAACAATGGTGCAACAATTTTATGTACAGGTAGTCAGGTAAATTTGGTGGTGTCAATCTATGCATAAATTAATTCGCTCATAATTAACGATCCTACAACCAGTTTCATTCACTACCGTATATGCTGAATATGTATTGGCTGGGGCTTTTTTTGTTGCTCTGAGAACCAAGTGAATGATGATTAGGAATCTATTTTCATTGGGAGATAGGGACAGTTACGTGTGATCATTTGTCGGGCAAAAAAGTCATAACAAATACTGGAAGATGATTTCTTCTGAAACAACTTCTTTAATATATAACTGAACAAAGATTAAATAAGAAATATATTTCAGTTTTCTTTCTTAAAAATTAAAACTACTATACATATATCTAAACACTAATTTTGGCGTTTTCTCGTCATCGCTTCACAATTTTATAATGACGGCAATGCACTCAATTAGCCGAATAGGTAAATAAGAAAAGGTCCTATCAAAACTTTCACAGATATTTAAATTTTTATCTACCTGTAGACAAAGGCAAACAAGGTAAATGTAAATGTGACAAAAAACACAGAGACGAGACATAACACACAAAAAGAAAAACCATCAGTTACCGCCTTGGAACGGTCAGTCGGCAAAAGGGCCAACTGGGGTGCTTAAACCTGGTTTGTGGAGCGCTCCAACCTCGCACTTCCTGAAGGTTTTTCTATCAAACAAACAGTGTAAATAAAAAATATCCCGTCAAAGTGACACAACTAACAGTAAGCACCTGCATCGGGAGTTAAAACAGATACAATGAACATATGTACATACAAAAAAACTAGTAATAAAACAACATATGTACAGTATGTACAGTAGATAAAAGCCTCGGCAACCAACAAATTCCAAATGAGAGAGTAGTTTAAAATAAAATAAAGCAGTACATGCGCTGATATATTATAAGAACCATAAAATGACGTAATAAATGTCATGACGTCATATGCCAAAAGTGTCAAAAGTGAAATGTAAAAAATACGGAAGAAATAATAGAATTTTAGAAAATCAACAAAATAAAACGTAGTATTGTTTAGAGTTAATACGTTTAAAAACATATCATAAACGCCGAGGATTTATCCGCAGTTGACATATTATATATGATAAAGGTACAAAAAATCCCGATGTTATACCTACTGTGCAATCTCACGTAAAGGGTATGGAGACACTCAAGTTGTCCCACCTATATAGGGCACGACTGGAGAGATGAAGAGACAAGAAATCCAACAGTGACTGTCCAATAATGGCTTTAAGTCACTGTTTTCATATAGTCTCAACGACCTGTCTGGTCATCGTGTAATTTAAAAGCAATGCAAGTTCTTGACTGTAAAAGGGTCAATTGCAAGCAATGCAGTACAACGAAGGATTCCCGGTTGTAACCGTCTGCAATACATTTTCTGATAAGTTTTGTAAAGTGGTCAGAAAAGTTATTGAGTCTCAAGTCTCAAGAGCCAAAGATGTTATCAATCATGCCAAAATCTACAATGGATTTCTTTTTGCAACATAGATTGTCCGACTTCATCAGTGATTTCTTAAACAGATGTTACCAGTCTTCGACAGCCGCCATTTTGAATAATAATTAGCTTTACCCAATGCGCTTTACCGATCCAAGAAATACTATATAACTTACCCATTTAATTTTCTTTAGATATAAGTTAGAATTAAGAATGACAAAGTACTGTTCTGAACGATCAGTTAAGCTACTCCTGGAAACAAGAATGCTTACTATTCGGCAAACATTGTCATAAAAATACGATATCTTGTTTAACGTTGTCGTATTAACGGTATTAAATATTAGTCTACTACTGACTCAACAACGATTCGACGAGAACTCGAGTGCACAACGTAGGATTTTACTCAACTGAATCGCACGGTTCGTACCGTATTTCTTGAGAAGTGAATCGTGAACCGAACGGTGACTACAGAACCGCGGTATACCGTCGTATGGTATATCGTTACACCCCTACATCATGGGATAATATACATGTTGATAGAGGCGCTGCATATGCGTGTTATCATTGGGTGGAATACGTAAAGCCAGCCGCCACACTTTAGGGCATATCGATATGGTACACAATATAAATTGACTTGGTTGTATAAGAGTTTCTTATTGCTTATCACCTAGTCGATTTTTTTTTTTTAAAAAAAGGACTTGCATTAACAAAAGGTTTTAAAAAATAAAGCATTCAGAAACTGTAATGTATGGATAACTTACCGTACGCGCAACGGGGTCCTCAACATCACTGGCATGTCTCAATTTATGGTAAGATAAATGACAACGTATTTACATTATTGCCAATGGCAACTTCGCTTATAAGTATTAGATTTATCGGCCTACCACTGTACATCTGTGTTTGCCAAAAGTAAACATAAGTTAAAATGGCAAATCGACTAGGAACTATATTCTTCCATTAGGGGTCTGTTGCGCTTTGGCTTGATGAAGGTCATGAGGCGTTCAGCGGCAGCAATAAAGTCACACCAATAGAATCAGTTGAAATGAGTGTCTACCTTTTCAATACCGTTGTTTCAATAGCTGAAACCATTACCTTTACAACGAACTAGCATCGCGATAAACGCTTGCGAGAGTGACTAGACCTTATCAAAATGGCGGACAGGTTTATGTATGTTACGTGATGTCGCGTGTATCTCTATTTAACACAATACAATATTGTATATCGCAAAGGGGGTTGACTCTATATATCGTAAAGGTGCTATCCGACAGTTTGCCTATATCTAATACAGGAAAAATGTGCATACTTCCTGCATAATCATATTCTGAGGTTAGAGTATATAATGTTTATGACATAACCTCAATTGTAAGACATACTATCTTGAAATATATCGCTTTGCATGGTCATGAATTATTTCCAAATCTATACATAAAAACGTTGAAGATTTCAGCTAGCAATAGATATCGGCAGAACCTCGTTTCGTATCATTTCATCCAAAGTTTAATATTTTCAGTATCTAATAAATATTCATTTCAGATCCTCTATTTCTGTAACGACAAGTGAATGTTATGCTTTACATTTCACATGATTAGGGCGCCAAAAACAGGTATCCGACAATTTGGACAGAATCTTTTTCTCAAAAAAACCAAAGTCAAACATAATTACCAGAAAAGGTCCTGTAAACTGCTGTTCATTGATGCACTTGATCTGTGTGAACAATGAAGCATAAATCCCCACTCGTCATTGCAAACAGGTACACTGTAAGTGTGTTTCCATTCTGAGCCACGCTGCAGAGATTGCTATTTTTAAATCACCTGACAATTTACGTAAGCATATGAATTTTTTGCAGAGATAACGATCGTGCTAATTTATAGATTTGGAAAGAATGAAAATTTAGAGTGATTCTTTTTTCTTATTTGCACTGTCTACCAATAAAGCTAGTGTTTAAAACAGTCTCTCCAGAGTCTTAGATATGAACTTATACTTAAAACATTACTAAATTAACCCGAGAAAGTGGATAAAATATTGTTACTTGCATCGGATATAGGCAAACAGTCGTATGTCGTATAACACCTTTAAGGATTGTGCTGATCATAATATGTGTCGGGCCTAATGAAAGTGAAACTATTGTGTCGTCCGTTTCTGTTTTTATTTTATTTTGAAAATCCCTGTGTTAATTTTTCATAAAATGTGTTATAAAATAATCCATATTTAGCCCCTCCATACCGCTCATTAACGATTTTTATTAAGAAATCAGCGTGATAGAATCTGAGCAATTGTTGACAAATAAATATGACTGAATGTAATGTGTAAATAAATGTATGTCCCAACGTTTACGAAGACTCCCCACAGTGCAGTTCCTTTTAATGTCGGAGCACCTTAGCTACGATTATCAACACTCGTATTCATCAATTGAGTTTCTTGATTTATATAAGATTATTAACCGTTTCTTCATGACAAAAAGTCCATTATTCTAATATAAAAGTGTGCAAGCATTTTAACAGGGTGGATCCAGTTGTGGTGGTGGTGGTGATGGTGGTGAAGGGGGGCATCCCCAACCAGCTAGGTGAGAGAGTAGAGTTGTGAAAACACATACATGTATGTTTAAAATACTCTGTGTGTGTATATATATGTGTGTGTGCGTGCGTGCGTGCGCGCGTGCGTGCGTGCATGCGTGCGTGCGTGCGTGTATATGGGTGTGTGCAAACATGCATGTATGTATTTTTTTTTACTTTCTTTCATATTGTATGCATATAATTTCAAATTGGAAAC
Source organism: Sinonovacula constricta (assembly GCA_007844125.1). Lineage (NCBI taxonomy): Eukaryota > Metazoa > Mollusca > Bivalvia > Cardiida > Solecurtidae > Sinonovacula > Sinonovacula constricta. The sequence goes on from CM017571.1 coordinate 4,629,612, forward strand.
CATGCAGTAGGTAACTTCAACATGTAATAATGTTACATTTTTGTATGTAACTTATTGTATGTAGTTAACTTCAACTTGTAAGCCTTCAAATCTTCTAATGAAAGTGTGGATTATTATTATATTATATTTTATCATTACAGAATATGAAAGTAAGCTGAAAAGACATAAGAGTATTGTAGACATTTATCCTTCTACAACATAAGTAGATTATGATACATGATTCACGAATAATGCGATAAAGTTGAATGGATCTAGATTCATACCCCGCACCCACCCCAAAATTTTCTGGATCCGCCCCTGCATTTAAAAGTATATCTACTGCTTTTGTTGTTAGAAAGATAGCTCAACATTATGTTTACGCACATTTAGTACTTTATATTACGTTTTGATTATTTTACAGAAATATGTGTTGCTTTTATTTTTAGGCGAACCTTCTAGTGAATGTAGTTTTGGCAAAGGTTGTCCCGATGAATGTGAGATATGCACGTGTGTGAACGACACAGCCACCTGTATGACCATGGGAGCGAAGGAATGCCGACAGACACTGGCCTCGCATAAGAAAAAGAATCGACAATAACCCCTTTGCTTTTCTGTTTTTATTTATTAAGTTAATGATGACAACGAAGAGAGAAATGTTTGAACACTTGAAACGATTATTGTTAAGTGATTAATTGTCACAGATGTTGTGTAGGCTACTATAGGTACGGACATGTGACTGACCCTTTCATTATGAAGAACTTTGAACACTTAAGTAACATTATGCACGAATCAGTTACACGTTTTAATAATTGTAGATACACGAGTGCTTCTGTGTTGGTTCTGTTACTAGTGTCTTCAAAATAATAATATACTTTTTGTACCGCACCTTAAATCTCTCGCTTTTAATATTTCAACACTAATATTAAGACAGCATAACTTTCTCAAGAAACACAGTAACGGCACAGTAACAGAGAACAACGTACAGTATAAATGTAAATTGTTTATTTGGAACCAGACAATACTCGTTATAGAAATCGCTGATAACACCGGCGACAATAAGTTGATAGCAACAAAACTAATAAATTAATAATATGCATTCTCAGCATATAAATGAACTAACCACATTCACTAACTAAAGGCATTCCTGACGAAACTGATTGACTTTGCCTACATATTTTTTTGAATTGTTGTTTTGAAATGTTGTTCACTGAGACAACCTTATGCAATATAATAATAATAAAAATAAAAATAAAACAGTATGTTTATTCTTCAGGATAATATACTTGTGACGCATCTTATATTCTGAGTTTATACTTAACGGTACTGCTGGTTTGGGGCAGTACTCATTGCATATATCCTATCGTGACTTGAAACTTGTCAGAAGAGACGTTCCAATCCATATCAAAGTACAGATAATTCGTGTCTCAGATATTTGGTACTTTATTTGTTTTATTGCAATATGGCAACAGTTGGTGAAATTCACATTTTTCTTTTAACCCTCAATGAATATTTGATTAAATATAACTACTTATTACCTGATTATATGTGATTATAATGTCATTTAATATATTGTGTTGGCTTCAGGTTGGGAAAGTGAAAAGTATCGCGACTCTGTTCAACTTATTTTTAGCTCACGCCTAAATATGAGATGCGCATACGTCAAGCCTCATAAACAGACCACTGATTTGCTCAATACATACATGTATGATAAGGAATGGAAAGAAAAATGCGCGATACATGCATTTATAACTATTCGTGACATGTACTGTATACATGCACCAATAAAAGTTGGTCCATATTTAGGCCTACACGTCTCTACCTTTTCCTCGAACTGTATGAATCGGTTCAAATGTTGTTCGTATATTTTTATCTCTCAGGTCTAAGAGCCCCTACACCCCCACCCCCTTTCAACCTCTATGGGTCACCCTTTTTCATTTAACTGCATATATCCTGATTTAACTGAAGAGAGTATGTTCTTCTGGAAATGTCCGATATATATTTATTAAATTGGATTGAATGTAGTTTTAAGAAAACAAAGACTAATATGACAAAATTACTTGTAGAATTTTAATATATACAATAATACCTACTTTTTGCAAAAGATAACGCGTTCAATTTGACGCCAAATAATGTTGGCTGTTTTCTGTTGTATCTCCCTTGAAGAATCATTTATGATTCAGTTCTATTTTTAGATTAGTGAACTATATTTATGTGGTACCGCCACCTAGCGTCTGAATGATGCTAATTCTTAACTTGAGAATTGTGACTTTGGAATTTGTAAATTGTAAGCCAACATAACATTTGTGACTTGATAATTGTGTCTTGAGGTTTGTAATTTCTAAATTGTATCAAACATGTTTGTGCAAACAAATAGCAAATTTTAGCATATGCAGTGTTGCAATTTGCAAACTAGAAATTGAATATTGGTGGATATCCCCTTCCATAGTTTTGTGGTTTTTGATCAATGGTGGTGTTGATTTGATGAATGATGCTGCGTTTTTTATATCTTTTAAAGTAGTTTTATAGATAAATCTGTGGTTTTTAGATAAGTTGTTGTGGTTTCATAACTGATGTTGTGTTTTTATTTATGATGTTGTGGTTTTGAAATCTGGAGCCATTGTTTCCTATTTAAGGTGCTGTGTTTTTGATTAATGGTTGCGTGGTTTTCATGTATACACCATACATGTGGTTTTCGTATATGATGTTGTGGTTTTGATACATGAAGCTGTGGTTTTTGTAAATGTTGTTGTGTTTAAGATACATTGTTCTGTGGTTTTCAGAAACGGTGTCGTGGTTTACATATATGGTGTTGTGAATGAAGGATAGGATGCTGTTTATTTTCGCATATATGTGGTATTGTAGTATAGGTATAAGGCGCTGTCGTTTGCAAAAACTGTGTCGTGGCTTTCATATATGGTGTTGTGGTTTTTTAATAAATGGTACTTTGGTTTTAATATATGATGAAATGGTGAACTGTTCACTATGTGCACACCGTTATACAATATAAAACGGAAATGTCGCTCTGCTATGATAAACTATCTGAGAATTAAGAGTGTGCGAAAGTACCTTACGAAAGCTGCTACAGAAATTCTCCTTCTATCGTTAGTACTTTCACATCTTGACTACTGTAACGTCATTCTATATGGTATAGCCGATTCTGAACTACGCAAAATGCAACGCATTCAAAACATGTGCGCAAAACTTGTTCTCGGTCGCAGCAAATTTGACAGTTCATCACAAGCTCTGTATGACCTACATTGACTCCCTATCAAAGCTAGGATAAATTTTAAAATATTATGTTTCATGTACAACTGTCACATTGGAAATGCACCCCTCTACCTAACTGACCTATTGACAAAGCATGTTTCAGGAAGACCGGGTTTAAGATCTGCAAATTGTGGGACATTATATAACATTCCGTTTAATAAAAAGAAAGACTTTCAGTGACAGAAGTTTCTGTACAGTCGGCCCAGTGCTATGGGACAGTCTGCCATTAGATGTGCGACAATCAGAATCTTTAGATGTTTTTAAGAAAGTATTAAAGACATTTTACTTCCGTAATTTAAATTCACTGTTTTAAACTGGGGAAGTACGAGTACTGTTAAAAATCAAAGAACCTTTACTGATGTGCATATACTTGTATGTATGTTTATCTTGTAATGTTTTAACATCTTAGATTATGTGGGTTAAACATGGTTTTACATAAATTTTCTGTTTTAAATTCTATTGTATTTATTGCATGTCTCGTTTGATTTTTATTAGTTATTGTACAACGCCATTGAATATGATATTGTATAAAATAGGCGTTTAATCAAATAAAACAGTTTCAGTTTCAATTTTTATACAAACTATAGAGTTAGGTTAATATGAAGTACTGGATTCGTTATAGGGCGTTAATTGTTTTATTACATAAAGATATTTAGAATGGCTATTTTATGACACAACGAAACAAGGACCCCAATTTACTTTTATGTACAGAGTGTTAAGCTACAAAAACGGTTTGCAACTTTGTATGCACACTACATTTATTTTTCATATAATACATGTATAAAACACCCAAAAATCTGTCATTGTCTTTAAGTTTCAATATTTCGTGTACAAAATTTGCAATACTTTTAATGATATCATCGTTATTAGATTGTAATAAGTTTTGAAAATTACATTCTCCGCTCTACCACTAAAAATATACCTTTGTCTTTCCTGGATAAATTTATGACAAACAAAAGATACATGGTATTCGTCCTCTATATACCTGGTGTTAGTTATTAGAGAACAAAATCTACAGATACGATCTGTTCTGGGAATCCTTAAATGTCGCCCTGTTTCAATTAATAATTTGTGCTTTAACATCTAAATCTGGTTAAATATTTCTAAATGTAAAAAGGCATATCAATAGTTAGATATTTTTTTCTGGATTCAACAAGGATCTAAAAATATATTTAAAGTATCACAACGTAGTGAATTTTGAATTCTGTCTTGCCAATTTTGCAAATTACAATCCACTAGTCTTTGTTTAAAATTATGTATAAATATATTAACATTGCCAGTGTTTCGACTAATCAAAACTTGACCAAATCCATACTGAAAAAGTAAATGTTTAACAGCTGACGCCCAGTATTTTCTTTCAATCTCAACTGCCCCTTTTACATCAGATAACAGTTTTTCGGATACCTTTGATTTGGCATACAAATAAATTTGCACCAATACTTTATGATTTTAACATGGTAATCAATGCATAAAGGCATTCTCCCACACTCTCCTAATGCAACATTATCATTAACATAAGTATTATCACCAAGAAAATCTTTACAATACTGGACTTGTACCTGCTCAAGAATATCTGAGATATCAGTTCCATAAATTTCAGCGCCATGGGTTAAAAATACGCTTTACCATAGAATCAAACAATTTAAAATAATTTGTGTGTGAAAACTTTCCAAATGTTTTTTGGTAAGATTTAAAAGCATAAACATATTTTTAGCTTGTGCTGCAAGTTTAATTTTAGCTTTATTCCAGGAAAGCTAAGGGGTAAAAAGAAGACCCATATACTTATACACTGATGTAATGTTAACTCGATTACCATTAAAGAACAACTGTTCACATGATCTTAACGGACCACCGTTTCTAAATACAATTATTTCGGCTTTCTTTTCATTAATAGACATTCCGGTGTTATTAAAATATTGATTAATTGAATTTAGCTGACACTGAAATTTGGCAACTGTGTCGGCGCAATTGGCAACGTCATCTGCGAAAAAAATGCATATAATGTCCGTTATTTCGGTGACAAATATACCTCTTTGTCCTTTATTACGGAGAAAGGGAACTAACTCGTTAATATACAAATAAAAAATTATTGTACTTGTTACGTCCCCTTGCCGGGTTCCAATATTACATGGGGAAAATGCCGTGGTTTTATTTGGACAAATTTGTACACATCCGCGTAGTTTAGAATACATAGATATAATAAATATATGAAATAAATTACCTCTCACTCCACTATTTATACTTCTTAATATGTTTTATTGCACCAGCCCGTCAAATGCTTTTTAAAAGTCGACGTATAAAAGGTAACACCTCCCCACGGGTTTACATGTATACTTTTGCACCATGTTTTGTAGTGTAAATACATTGTCCCGCCCTCGAGTAACCGGTTCGAAACCCGGCTTGAGCTTCGTCTATTTTGTTAAACCTTTCAGCCCATTTACACAGCCTTTCATAGATAATATTTGAAAATATTTTACACATTATGTTAATTAAAGATACACCCCTATAATTTGACGGATCGTCTTTCGGACCTGACTTGTGAACGGGAACTATTAACTATCTCTCCAAATAACAGAAAAGTCACCTGCACTAAGGATTTTATTGAAAAGTTTACACAAAATAGGAACTATAAAATGATACCATCACTTCCATGTGACTTTCTACACTTTAATTTATTTATAATTTTAGACGTTATTTCAGAATTCAAATAAATATTCTGCTCCTCGGTCATAATCCCAAAATCCCATATACCTTCTTCCAAAGTAGAATGATTCACTTTAAACAATAAATCACGAAAATAGTTAAACCAAGTTTCAGTTTTTATTGTTGGAGTTTTTTTTTCTCAATATTAAGACGCGATTTTAACAGGTTCCAAAACGATTTTGGACTTGTGCGAAGCGAGACAAGTTCGTCGCGTTTGGCTTTTCGATAGTTTTGCTCTTTAATATAGCATAATTTCTTAAAACTTTTGCTAGTATACTAGGTCTATTATACTACTAACCGCTTTATTGATATTATGGTCAATCTCATTGAAAAACCTAGCCATTGAAATTAGTAAAAAAACGCTGTTAAAAAAACACACACGTTATTCCACTTAAAGTTCTCTTTATGCATTATGCAAGAATTATTTGTATAAATATCCTGTTTTGCCAACATCAGTTGATTGCATTTTGTTTAATGACAACCGACTGGGAAATGATCTGACTCGTGCCCCATATCAATGTTTAACAGACTTATATGTGTAAATATATCTGTAGAAGCAACATGGTAATCTACGACACTTGCCCCATTATGGGTAATACATGCAAAGTTGCCAGATACATCGTCATGGAAACGTCCGTTTAGAATATGCATATTATGTATACAACACATCTCAACAAGTGATTAACCAAACAAATTATAGCCAACTTCATCTTTGTTATTCCTTTGAAAATCAAAGTAATCAGTGTCTTACTTCACACCATTGCTAAATATGCTATATAAATTATCATTAGGTATATAATCTAACATATCTTTAGTGCGTGCGTTAAAATCGCCAGCTCTCTCTCTGTCTCTCTCTGTCTCTCTCTGTCTCTCTCCCTATATATATATATATATATATATATATATATATATATATATATATATATATATATATATATATATATATATATATATATATATATATATATATACAGAGAGAGAGAGAGAGAGAGAGAGAGAGAGAGAGAGAGAGAGAGAGAGAGAGAGAGAGAGAGACAGACAGACAGACAGACAGACAGACAGACAGACAGACAGAGATAGAGAGAGACAGAGAGAGCTGGCGATTTTCACATTTCTCGTATACAATTTGGAAATTACAAATCTCAAGTCACAATTATCAAATCACACATTTTATGTTCGCTTACAATTTACAAGTTACAAATTTCAGTCACAATTCTCAAGTCCCAAATCACTAATGGACAAGTTAGGAATTGACAACATTCAGACGATAGGTGGCGGTACCACATAAATAAAGACGTCATTAAGCTCAGAATAGAACGGAATATCATTAGTTAAAAATAGAACGAAATCATAAATGATTCTTCAAAGGAGATACAATAAAAAAAGCCAACGTTTTTTTTGGCGTCACATTGAACGCGTTATCTTTTGCCAAAAGTAGTTATTAATGTATATATTAAAATTCTGCAAGTTATTTTAACCAGTAAGTCTTTGTTTTCTTAAAACTACATTCAATCCAATTTAATATACATATCGGACATTTGCAGAAGAACATGCTCTCTCTCCAATGAATTGGAATTGAACTACACCAACAGAAGTACGTAAAGACCGTGAGAATGCTTTCCCCAGAGGCAGGTGCCCATGTAACTCAGTTGATAGAGCACATCCCTCAAGAGCAGGAGGTCCTGGATTCGAACCCCGCCCTCGGTAATGGTATTGTTCCAGCCTGTTTTTAGTGGCGTCAGAATTAATTCATCAGAACCCCCTGTAAAGCAGGAACATGCTAAGGTCTGGTGGTTCTGTCCAGCTGATACCTAGCTAAAAATAAGGAAGGTTAAAAGTTCTCTGCCCAGGTAGGCCAGGTGGTAGAGCACCTGATTACGAAGGAGGTCTTGGGTTCGAACTCAATACTGTGTACCGTTAAAGGAATTTTGTCAGCTAGGATCACTTCGGTTAAATCAGGATATATGCAGTTAAATGAGTAGTCAAGGCTGGGAGTATAGGTCACAATGTACTTCATGATCCCTTATATATTCTGTATAGACCGTCATCTTGGATGAGGTAAAAAATGAGGGACTATTTTGACCCGCTCGTGCGTAAAGTGATTTCAAGCAGACGACAATGGCTTCGAATAATGAGTGGATGTTAACGTTGAAATATGTTTTCTACAGTATTCCACTGTTGTTGTTTAATAATTCGGTGTTAAACTATGTATACTCTATTAAATTGCTTATATGGAGGCGAAGAATAGGTATGCTATTTCTAAAATTCAAAGTGAGCGCTCGAAATCCTTATTAATACGCACGGCGTGTGACGACCCGCCTCTACCGAGTTTTACCAGATCGAACCATTGGCGGTTTTTCCTTATCCCACCAATGCCGCCATATTTTTTTTTGTACACGCAAAGAGCATAAAGTTTCTGCATGCGTATGCTAAATTTACTGATTTTATTTCAAATCCATACGTTTGCCGTACCGGTTGTGGCCGGCCACCTATAGCAGACGACCGGCGAATTTAACGGGTCGTGAAAGCGGTGAAATGTTAAAATGCCCCAAATTTTGAATGCTCATAACTATGAAGTCTTTTGTCCGACTCTTCTAAAACTTTCCAAAATTATGTATACATTCTATAAGAACAGAATGGCAAAATATAAACGTGAAAAATTACCTAGAAATACGTTTTCTTTTCTTAGAAATTTTTTTTCAGTCATTTTGTGGGGGCAAAAGTTCATCTTCACAGCAAAGCTTATATAAAACAACATTTAGCAGAATTATTAAATACACCCTAATGGAGGTAGTATGGAGCTTAAAATTTTGATTACCTTAACCGTGTTTGATAAATCTATCACCATAGTTTTCAATGTCAAAAAAGTAGTCCCTCTTTGAAACAGAAAGTACATGTGTTTTTACTTGATTTTTAAAGTGTGTTTTTATGCATGTTCTAAACACTCACTATGAAAATTAAGTGAGCTTCTACGTTGAAAATTGTTTGAACAAACTTATGTTACAATAAAATTGTGTCTATAAACATATTTCCTGGGCTAAACTGCTCATAACAAAAAAATGGTAGTTTTATCAATATTCATCAAATTTCACTTTTTTGTGAAGTAATCTTAATAAATTATGACATAATATGTTATAACATTGGTTTTGATGTATGGCATGAATATTTATATGAAAAATAATGAACTTTGAAAATTAAAATTTTATGAAATGTGCCGCTTAAGCGACCCCTTAAATGTGTTATCTCCGCAAGATAATGTGTATGTATAAGTACTACTAATATAAGGTACTATACTCCACACGACATAATGTGGGTGTTGGTTTAGATCAGCGGAGGTTACGTCTCAGTTTCATTGAAATCTATACAAGTGACTGTAGGGTTAGATTCATAAAAAGAGCCTTTTACATTATACACATACTATTTTATTTACAGCGTACAAAACAAGCATAGCAGTATATACTATATTATACTAACAAGGATTAATATAACAATATTTACAAGTATGTTAATGCAGTGCATACAGTATAATTTACATTCCATAAGGTATTGTATGGTAGTCCACTCTAATCACTCGCTTGTCAAACACAATTTTATAGTCTTTGGTTTCCGTTTTTGTACGGATACAACAATTATCTGAATTCCGTACAATCTTGTTTGTATCGATGAGAGTTAATGGTTTTACTTTGTTTCCACAACTCACCATTTTTGCACAGTTTCGAAATTTATGTCTAGAGCCTGAACGAAGAGGGTCAGACGTCTATATGTAAAGTACGCGGTATTACATTGAACTTTACGAAGTCTCTAGACATAAATTTCGAAACTGTGCAAAAGTGGTCCCTCATTTTTCACCTCATCCAAGATGACGGTCTATATAGAATACATGTATATAATGGGGTCATGAAGTACATTGTGACCTTTACTCCCAGCCTTGACTACTTAAATGAAAGAGGGTGGGGCCATAGAGGTTGAAAGGGGGTGGGGGCGGTGGTGTAGGGGCTCTCAGACCTGAGAGATAAAAAAATATACGAACTTTGAACCGATCCATTCAGTTTGAGGAAGAGGTAGAGACGTGTAAATATGGACAAACTTTTATTGGTGCATGTCTACAGTACATGTCACGAATGATTATAAATGCATGTATCGCGCTTTTTTCTTAATGTGCCACTAACACTGAATTATCACTTGATCTTCTATAATCACAAACATAGGCATATATATACGTAGTCATATCATGATCAGCAGTTAAGTACAGAATAATATCCCTAAAATTGTATCGCACAAATAAATAATACATGTGTCTGATTCTGTCGGTAAGAAACTCACAACTTGAAAGTGAACACGATCGCGGACAAGTTCAAGCGATACATTTTATTTATAGATGGACATTCCCGTGTTAGAAGCGCCCCCTTTCGTCCTAATGTTGAACTGGTGTGACAATGGTGTACATTTTACATAAGAGATTTGCGCCTCTAGATTAGTAACTTGTAAATTAGATTCTAGAAATGTAAAGTGTAATCGTTATTTTCGCCCCGCGATTTATAACTTGTAAATTGTATATGCGGGAAATGTGAAATTGTTAAAATGTAATGTTGAAATGTGAACATTTTCATGTGATATATTAAAGTTAGTATGTAATTAGACAGCGGTATTTAGCATGCGCTGTGTTGCAATTTACAAATTGCAGTGACACATCCGAGTATTGAATTGTAGAAATAGTAAATAGAATATTGATGGATATCCCCTTCCATACAAAAGCGTATCCAAAGTCAGTAACGGCCGTCCATACATAACCTTAGATCGCCAAAGGTTAACCATATACGAACACAGGTATGTGTAAACTCAGTCATACGTTAACACGCTATTTTTTTATCTCGTTCATGAAGCTTGCAAGGGAAATACATATTACTGAACTGTAAGTACCATGTTCTTTTTAAATCTCACAATGTTGCACGTTTCTGCATTTAGGTCTTTTTAAATAGATCCACATATTTCTGTTGTTAGATGTAAAAGTAATAACAATAAGATCACACATAAAAATTTAGGTATGGACTTTTTAATACCAAATTTACTAATTGCTTAAACAGTTTACTCAAATCATTTTAATCATGTCATATTAACTTTGTGTGTGATGTCATTTGGTTTGGCAAATGTGTATGTTACAATTTAGTTTCATGACGACAACTGCACTTGGCTTAATTAAGTTCTCGAAATCGGCAAGCTTACGTCTAAAAAGGATGCATAATAGTATAGTCCAAGAGATGGCAGGGTTTTATTGCAATTTTCCGTACCACCATAAATGAGCATATCATTATAAAGCATAATGTCTATAGTTTCTAAAAACCCATTTCTTAAGTTCCGTAGCCCGGGCAAAAGTACAAAAATTCAAGATGGCCGCCAAAAATACAAAATTCCATATATTTTGTGTTTTTATTTTTTTCTGTAAAAACTTTGTACAATTGAGTTTTTATGCCATATTATCATACAAAATATAATGTGTTTATGAATTAACAAAGAAAAATGTACATTTAAATGCCTTTCTTTTAAATTCTTGCAAATAAATCATTTAAAAAGTGGTAAAAAAATCGCATTTTGTTGTTTTCGTTTTATCCTACTTTCTTAAAAATAACAATATAGCATTTAATTCGGGGCCGTACATAAGTGCACATAATTCTATGTATTGTTTTGGGCTTTGTTTATTATATATACATTTGATTTCCCTATACCTTTTCGAACGAAAAGACGTTCATTTCTTATAACCCGCATGGCCCAAGTGAACTTTGCTTGGTATACATGTACATGTACTTGAATGCATGACGTCATGCACGTGAATAAACAAGCGTGCACATCTGATATTTTATGCTGCTACAAAGATAAAACGACATTAATCACAACAAAAACATTCAGTTTTATTTGGCTTTGACATGATAATGTATAAACCATTTATGTAACGATTTATTTCATTATTTCATAGAAAAAAGTACCTTTATTTAACGAACTTTTCAGTCGGGCTTGAAATTAATAACGCGAGTAGACGAAACTTACAAAGGTGCACGGGGAATGTGATTTGCGATAATCATAAACCTGTTTCACACATGCATTGATGCCACAAGCAAAATTTGTGTCTGAGCAGATTAAAACTTATGGATTGTTTGTTTGTTTGTTTGTTTGTTATTGGGTTTATCGTTCCACCAACAGTATTTCAGTTATCTGGAGACGGTGTCCACTTGAAGCAGATATAGTGCTGCCTTCAATGTGTATAGCATGCCGTGAACACATGGCATGATACCACACCCAGTCACACTATCCTGACACCGGACCAACCAGTCGTGGAACTACCCTTATATTTGCTTGAGCGTTAGCAAGGGAGCTATACCACTACCATGTTTAACGACTTTGGTATGTCGCGGCCCGGGATCGAACTCGGGGCCTCACGTACCTGGAGCCGACTTAAGGATTGAATTTCATTTGGCTGACTTTCATTCTTTAACCATTAAGCTCTATCTTTTAAGTGGTTGTTGTGCAACAATGACAAAAATAAGGAAAAGTGACTTACAAGAGGTTTACCCTTGACCACGGCCATTGTGGTTACATAACATGTTGTGGTACAGTGGTACAGTGGTACAGTACAACAAAATATTGCGGGCAAAACAATGATGGGAGAGAAATTCTTTTCGAGCTGTTTTATTTCTTCGCCGAGATCTACGTACATGTATAACAATCACAAACTTTGTGATATACTGCAACAAATATTTAAAAAAAGTACATCTGCATTTTGTTAAAAAGGTAAAATCTAACTTATAAACGCAGTCTTTATATGATAAGAACTAAGAACGTACACGTATGCAAAGATGTTTGATACAAATAAGTGAAATGCTATTTTTAGAAATAGCGCGGACCTTACAGTACCGAGTCATGTATTGTAGTAATGATTTAAGGCGAAAACTTGCGTTTTTTGTAAAGGTCTGATGAGGATATACAATGCATTGTTCAAAATAAGCCGTTTTTGATTATTTGATTGCGTCATATGGCAACTTAACTTTCTTTAAATGTGCAGGAGTGTATTACAATGTAGGAAGACCGAAGCACGTACCTAGAATCACGGTGTGCCAGTACTTTTACCTTCGAGGTTCTTGTCCGAACGTGTACGGAAAGGGCCGAAAATTTGAATGACAGATGCCAGTGCACCGGTGACTACAGAGACCAGCTTAGCGTGACCACAGAGACCAGCGTCCCCGGTAACTACAAAGACCAGCTAAGCGGATACTACAGGTACCAGCCGCCCAGTGACTACAGAGACCAACTTAGCAATGGCTACAGAGATCAACGGACCAGTGACTACAAGGACCAGCACCAAGTGACCACACTGACAAGCCACCAGATGATCTCAGAGACCAGTATCCCGGTGATTGCCGTCAGTTGACTTCAAAGACCAGCATCTCGGTGATTACATAGACCAGCCTACAGGTGACTACAGTGACCAGCCTACCGGCGACTACAGAGACCCGCCTACCGGCGACAGCAGAGACCAGCCTACCATTGACTACATAGACCAGCCTACCGGCGACTAGAGACCAGCCTACCGGCGACTAGAGACCAGCCTACCGGCGACTACATAGACATGCCAACCAGTGTCTTTAGATACTAACCTACAGATAACTATTGAGACCATGGTACCATAGACCAGCTTAGTGGACACGACAGAGTACAGAGACCAACCCACCAATGACAACAAATATCATCCCTCTGGTGACTACAGCGACACGCCAAATGGTGACAACAGAGACCAACCAACTAGTGACTACAGCTGCAAGCCCATCAGTGACTACAGCTGCAAGCCCGCCAGTGACCACAGCTGCAAGCCAATCAGTTACTACAGCTGCAAGCCCGCCAGTGACCACAGTTGCAAGCCCACCAGTGACCACAGCTGCAAGCCCATCAGTGACCACAGCTGCAAGCCCACCAGGGACCACAGTTGCAAGCCCACCAGTGACCACAACTGCAAGCCCATCAGTGACTACAGCTGCAAGCCCACCAGTGACCACAGTTGCAAGCCCACCAGTGACCACAGCTGCAAGCACACCAGTGATTACAGCTGCAAGCCCACCAGTGACCACAGTTGTTAGCCCACCAGAGACCACAGTTGCAAGCCCACCAGTGACCACAACTGCAAGCCCATCAGTGACTACAGCTGCAAGCCCACCAGTGACCACAGTTGCAAGCCCACCAGTGACCACAGCTGTAAGCCCACCAGGGACCACAGTTGCAAGCCCACCAGTGACCACAACTGCAAGCCCATCAGTGACCACAGCTGCAAGCCCACCAGTGACCACAGTTGCAAGCCCACCAGTAACTACAGCTGCAAGCCCACCAGTGACCACAGCTGCAAGCCCACCAGTGACTACAGCTGCAAGCCCACCAGTGACTACAGCTGCAAGCCCGTCAGTGACCACAGCTGCAAGCCCATCAGTGACTACAGCTGGCAAGCCCACCAGTGACTACAGCTGCAAGCCCAGCAGTGACTACAGCTGCAAGTCCATCATTCACTACAGATGCAAGCCCACCAGTGACTACAGCTGCAAGCCCATCGTTAACAACAGAGACGAGTCCACTGATGACTACAGAGACCAGCCAACCGGTAACTACAGATAAGAGCACACAGTATGAACTGCATGTTTACCTGTAACAAGAGAGAGCAGCCCACTGGTGACTACAGATGCAAGGCCATCGGTGACTACAACTTAGCAGTGGCTACAGAGACCAGCTTTCCAGAGAGCAGCATTCAGGTGACTAAAGACACCGCCCACCGGTAACTACAGAGACCAGCAAACTAGTGTCTACATAAACCAGCCAACCGGTGACCATATTGTTCAGCCATCAAGCGACTTTTCAGACCAACATCCCTGTGATTACAGAGACCATCAAAGCGGTGACTACAGAGACCAGCCAACCAATTGCCACATTATCCAGACACTAGGTGACTACAGAGACCAGCCAACCAATTGCCACATTATCCAGACACTAGGTGACTACAGAGACCAGCCAACCAATTGCCACATTATCCAGACACTAGGTGACTACAGAGACCAGCCAACCAATTGCCACATTATCCAGACACTAGGTGACTACAGAGACCAGCCAACCAATTGCCACATTATCCAGACACTAGGTGACTACAGAGACCAGCCAACCAATTGCCACATTATCCAGACACTAGGTGACTACAGAGACCAGCCAACCAATTGCCACATTATCCAGACACTAGGTGACTACAGAGACCAGCCAACCAATTGCCACATTATCCAGACACTAGGTGACTACAGAGACCAGCCAACCAATTGCCACATTATCCAGACACTAGGTGACTACAGAGACCAGCCAACCAATTGCCACATTATCCAGACACTAGGTGACTACAGAGACCAGCCAACCAATTGCCACATTATCCAGACACTAGGTGACTACACAGACCAGCCAACCAATTGCCACATTATCCAGACACTAGGTGACTACAGAGACCAGCCAACCAATTGCCACATTATCCAGACACTAGGTAACTACAGAGACCAGCCAACCAATTGCCACATTATCCAGACACTAGGTGACTACAGAGACCAGCCAACCAATTGCCACATTATCCAGACACTAGGTGACTACAGAGACCAGCCAACCAATTGCCACATTATCCAGACACTAGGTGACTACAGAGACCAGCCAACCAATTGCCACATTATCCAGACACTAGGTGACTACAGAGACCAGCCAACCAATTGCCACATTATCCAGACACTAGGTGACTACAGAGACCAGCCAACCAATTGCCACATTATCCAGACACTAGGTGACTACAGAGACCAGCCAACCAATTGCCACATTATCCAGACACTAGGTGACTACAGAGACCAGCCAACCAATTGCCACATTATCCAGACACTAGGTGACTACAGAGACCAGCCAACCAATTGCCACATTATCCAGACACTAGGTGACTACAGAGACCAGCCAACCAATTGCCACATTATCCAGACACTAGGTGACTACATAGACCAGCCAACCAATTGCCACATTATCCAGACACTAGGTGACTACAGAGAACAGCCAACCAATTGCCACATTATCCAGACACTAGGTGACTACATAGACCAGCCAACCAATTGCCACATTATCCAGACACTAGGTGACTACATAGACCAGCCAACCAATTGCCACATTATCCAGACACTAGGTGACTACAGAGACCAGCCAACCAATTGCCACATTATCCAGACACTAGGTGACTACAGAGACCAGCCAACCAATTGCCACATTATCCAGACACTAGGTGACTACATAGACCAGCCAACCAATTGCCACATTATCCAGACACTAGGTGACTACATAGACCAGCCAACCAATTGCCACATTATCCAGACACTAGGTGACTACAGAGACCAGCCAACCAATTGCCACATTATCCAGACACTAGGTGACTACATAGACCAGCCAACCAATTGCCACATTATCCAGACACTAGGTGACTACATAGACCAGCCAACCAATTGCCACATTATCCAGACACTAGGTGACTACATAGACCAGCCAACCAATTGCCACATTATCCAGACACTAGGTGACTACAGAGACCAGCCAACCAATTGCCACATTATCCAGACACTAGGTGACTACAGAGACCAGCCAACCAATTGCCACATTATCCAGACACTAGGTGACTACATAGACCAGCCAACCAATTGCCACATTATCCAGACACTAGGTGACTACATAGACCAGCCAACCAATTGCCACATTATCCAGACACTAGGTGACTACAGAGACCAGCCAACCAATTGCCACATTATCCAGACACTAGGTGACTACAGAGACCAGCCAACCAATTGCCACATTATCCAGACACTAGGTGACTACATAGACCAGCCAACCAATTGCCACATTATCTAGACACTAGGTGACTACAGAGACCAGCCAACCAATTGCCACATTATCCAGACACTAGGTGACTACAGAGACCAGCCAACCAATTGCCACATTATCCAGACACTAGGTGACTACATAGACCAGCCAACCAATTGCCACATTATCCAGACACTAGGTGACTACAGAGACCAGCCAACCAATTGCCACATTATCCAGACACTAGGTGACTACATAGACCAGCCAACCAATTGCCACATTATCCAGACACTAGGTGACTACAGAGACCAGCCAACCAATTGCCACATTATCCAGACACTAGGTGACTACATAGACCAGCCAACCAATTGCCACATTATCCAGACACTAGGTGACTACAGAGACCAGCCAACCAATTGCCACATTATCCAGACACTAGGTGACGACATAGACCAGCCAACCAATTGCCACATTATCCAGACACTATGTGACTACAGAGACCAGCCAACCAATTGCCACATTATCCAGACACTAGGTGACTACAGAGACCAGCCAACCAATTGCCACATTATCCAGACACTATGTGACTACAGAGACCAGCCAACCAATTGCCACATTATCCAGACACTAGGTGACTACAGAGACCAGCCAACCAATTGCCACATTATCCAGACACTAGGTGACTACAGAGACCAGCCAACCAATTGCCACATTATCCAGACACTAGGTGACGACATAGACCAGCCAACCAATTGCCACATTATCCAGACACTATGTGACTACAGAGACCAGCCAACCAATTGCCACATTATCCAGACACTAGGTGACTACAGAGACCAGCCAACCAATTGCCACATTATCCAGACACTAGGTGACTACAGAGACCAGCCAACCAATTGCCACATTATCCAGACACTAGGTGACTACATAGACCAGCCAACCAATTGCCACATTATCCAGACACTAGGTGACTACAGAGACCAGCCAACCAATTGCCACATTATCCAGACACTAGGTGACTACAGAGACCAGCCAACCAATTGCCACATTATCCAGACACTAGGTGACTACAGAGACCAGCCAACCAATTGCCACATTATCCAGACACTAGGTGACTACAGAGACCAGCCAACCAATTGCCACATTATCCAGACACTAGGTGACTACAGAGACCAGCCAACCAATTGCCACATTATCCAGACACTAGGTGACTACAGAGACCAGCCAACCAATTGCCACATTATCCAGACACTAGGTGACTACAGAGACCAGCCAACCAATTGCCACATTATCCAGACACTAGGTGACTACAGAGACCAGCCAACCAATTGCCACATTATCCAGACACTAGGTGACTACAGAGACCAGGGTCTCGCTGACTACAGAGGCAAGCCTGCCGGTGACTAAATAGACCAGCCAGCTAGTAACTACAGAAACCAGCAAACCGTGACTTCATGGACCAGACTCAAAATGACTTCAGAGACATGCATCCCGGTGATTGCCACCAGGGGATTTTAGACACCAGCATCTTGGTGATTACATAGATCAGCCAACTGGTGACTACTGATAATAGTGTCCCGACTACATGGACATTCCAACCAATGACTTCAGATACTAATCTACAGGTGACTATATGAACCATCCAACTAAAGGCCAGCTAAGTGGTCACAACAGACACCACGGTGACTACAGAGACCAGTCAGTGAATACGGAGAACAGAGAACTGGTGACAATAGTGACCATCCCACCAGTGACAACAGCGACCAGTCCACTGGTGACTACAGAGACCAACCAACTGGTGACCACAGCTGCTAGCCTATTGGTAACAACAGAGGCCAGCCAACTGGTGATAACAGACACCAGCGCTGTGTTGACTACAGAGACCAGCGCAGAGGTGACTACAGAAGCCAACGCACCAGTGACTACAGATGCAAGCCCATCGGTAATAGCAGAGACCATCTAACTAGATGCAAGGCTACCGGTGACTATAGAAACAAGCCCACCGGTAACTTTAAATGCAAACCCATCGGTGAGTACAGAGACCAGCCCACCGGTAACTTCAAAATGCAAACCCATCGGTGAGTACAGAGACCAGCCCACCGGTAACTTCAAAATGCAAACCCATCAGTGACTGCAGGGACCAGCCCACTGGTGACAACAGAGGCCAGTCTTTCTTCACAGAAAAGAAGAGTGGGTATCTCATCCGAAGCAGTTGCATCTGCAATAGGCTCTTCTTCGTAAGATCGGAGACTTCAAAATACACCCAATCAGCCTGGAAAGTCACTGAAGTCTCAGATGTTTCAAGCAAAACGAACGGTCAAGCGTTTACGTGTTGACTTGATGGCGGGTGGACCTGGCGATTATGTTACCAGTTCCATTCCAATGATTAACGGGGAAAGAGGGGATCCAAGAAGCATACTTGGAATTATTTTCGAACGCGATGAACATGACATTTTCAGAATTGCTGTGAAGTCAGGTGTGATAAGTGTTATGTCTAGACATCAGTTTAATCTTTGTCCACAACGACTTATGAATGAACCCCATGTCAACGTAACAGTACAGTTACACTCTCAACTCACCGGACCTGGTAGCGCAATCGGTAGAGCGTCGGCACCAGGTACGGGACATACCATAGTCTTAAAAATGGTAATGGTATAGCTCCCTTGCTAACGCTCAAGCAAATAAAAGGGTAGTTCCACGACTGGTTGGCCCGGTGTCAGGATAATGTGACTGGATGTAGTATCATGCCAGGTGTTCACGGCATGCTATACACAGTGAAGGTAGCACTATATCTGCTTCAAGTGGACACCGTCTCCAGATAACTGATATACTGTTGGTTAGTCGATAAACCCAATAAACAAACAAACTCTCAAATCAACCGATTCTTTGTAGCCAAGGATTTTCCTGTGTATCGACACAAGGTAGAAAACTGTCAGACAAACAAATTCAAGCCTTCAAGTCAAATATACAAGGTAACAGCAGGTGTCACAATAACCTTACATGTACATGGAAAAAACAACAACACAACAACAAACAAAGGTTAGACGATAATAATTAATGTTTGCCTACATTTGTTGCTTACTAAATGCATTTGATCCTCTTTGAAACAGCAATTTCTATATAAAACATTAGTATTTAATAATAAAGTGAAAATACAACCTATGGTTAATAAATATATTTTATATTGGTACCATAGTTTCGGTCTAGTAATATAAAAAACAACAACATGGAACATTAATGCATTATCTATAATGAAGCACTGTGTGTGAATAGTGTTTTAATTTGATTGAAAAACAATGTAGACATGTTTTCTTTGTTATAAAATAGCATTGATATTTGAATGAAGTACTATTAAAAATATACAGACATCTTTTTTGATGACTTGTATGTGTTTTGACCCTAAATTATATTAACCATTTATCCATCTAAAAAATGCAGTATTCGGCTGAAAACAACAACAACAACAAAAAAAAAAAAACGGAAGTTAAAATGATAAGCAATCACAATATTCATGTTTACCCAAATGTTATATTAACCGAGAGTTCCTTACTTACTTATTTGGACTTATTTACCCTCGGCGTTAATTACAAATTATGTGGCGAGCATTAGTTACAAGTTGATTAAAAGTTAAATATCACAGAGGGTTACTAATGGCGTGAGGGTTGCTCTTAGCTATGGTGTTTAAAATTGTAAATAGACTTAAAAATTCATGATGCTATTATTAAAAAATGATGGTTAGCTTCGAGCAAATTTAGTTTGGTAGTTATGTTTGGTGATGATCTGTTTAATGATACTGAGCACGAGGTCTGATATCATAATTTAAAAAAAAAAAAAACTTTCATGGATTCTTTAATAGTTTATAATTGTAAATATGTTCGTCACATTATTTATCGTCAATATTTAACATATGTGTAGGATGCACAGTTACAAATTATATGATTTTTCCTACGGACCACCGGTTTCTTAACAATAAATAATGAATAATATCGTCTGTTGATTAGTTTTAATAAAATAATCTATATTATCCTGCACCTCATTGGGAAGGTTAAACAAAATTGTTAAAATAATGAAACAAAATTATTCCGACTCTTCAACACGGCTATCTTTTTAGGGCCTTATTTAAAATATATGAATCTAAAACTAATTATTTACATTATTTTCATGTCCCATAGAGATGCCAGATATATAACTGGGTGCAGGGGATGATTAAAATAGAGCATACGACTCACTGGACGCCTCTAACCTCCTGACGTCCCCCTCTCGGGCCCCTTGTTTTGGTCAGTGTATATGCAGTAGCCCCCCTACAGCCTCTTCGCAGTAAACATTTTGTAAAAAAAATAATAAAATAAAACATAATTAAGAGTGAATATTGTTATGTAAAATAGGTTTAAATAGCATATACAACATGAAAAGATTACCAAGAAGATAAAATATATTAAGATATATTTTTTAAAAAGAAATGTATGATTTAATTTTGACCAATCAGGCGTTAGCTTTATCTTTTGTTTTTCTTTCATTGTCCGCCATGGTCATAAGTTGTACCATTCCACGAGATACACGAGTTCAACATAGGATAATAAAGTTCTAAGTACTTTGTCTTATTTCGTCTTGGTCATAGTATGGGTATTTTCCGGGTAGGAAAATAATGGGACAGTTTCGTCCAACCCTGTCAATATAGCCGAAGAGGAAATGTCCGAGAGGATTTGTATCCAACTGTTATTTTAAACATCACAACTTAACGCTGGAGCGCGCCGCCTATATATGGAATGCTGAAAAATTTTGTACATGCGAGCGGATGTCCTCGGACATTTTCTTTTTAGCAAGTGAATGGTCGGGGGAAAATGGACAAGGCGTTCCGAATTCCGGAAGTTCCGCGATTTACACATTCCCAACGTACGGATCCTATTTCGGTAAATGACGTTCTTTTTATATAAAACTATAGTGAGTATGCAGAATTATTGTTATATGTAAAGTTGTTCTTTGCATAAAAGATTACGGACTCTGAAAATTCGTAATTCTCCGTTTAATTTCGTAGACCCCCGGAACACCATGTTACCGACCATGTGACCATAGTAAAATACCACGTGATCGCGACATCCGGTTTGCAAAAATGGAGTCGAAAGGACGTGATCGACGCGGTTGATTGAGCAAATCATGTCCTAAAAGCACTGTTAAAAAGGAAATTAATGAAAAACAAGATCATACTTATATTGTGAGTGACCGTGTTTGTGATTATGTGGACATTGAAAGTTCGCCCAAGGAGAATGAAAGTTGGAAAATAGGACGCAGAATGGTCGAATTCTCCGTGTTGGTTGAAGGACTTAAAATTTTGTACTTTATGTAGACTCAGGCCGATTCCACTGTGTCATTGGGGAACTAAAGAAAGGATTGGGGGTTATTTATATATTAAATGTTTAAATAGGGACTGTGGACACGTGAACACTGTGGCCTATGGAAAGATGGTGAAGTTTTGCCTTGAACACAAAGCTTGGAACAGGTAAGAATTGATTTGCATAACAGATGCATAGAGCATCTGCAATCCAATTGATTATGTTAGTTATTGATTTATTTTGTTACCTTGCCATTGAAATAAAACTCCAGTTTCGTACCCAAAACAATTCATACCAATATATGAGTTAGTATTTTTCTCATTTTTTTTTGTTAAAACAAAATAAACATGTTTGCATTGGTATACAATATTTTTTGACACATTGTATCTGTATACATTGAATTCACTTGTACAACTGGGCTTCAGTGGTGAGTAGGTCCTCTTACTTTTTTTCACAGTCTTCTGGACCAGCCAGACACTATTGTGCCAATTAATTTAACAATAAATTATTGTACAGCATCCACCACCCATTCTTTTTTACTGTTATGCTTACACAAATAAAACAGAATTGTTAGTCCCAGATACCAGCTTATCAGTTCTTTTCTTTTACAGCTATGATTGACAGTCTCGGAGGTTCACAAAAAATAAAAACCACATGTTAGCGGCACTTAACATTCCAACTATTAGCAACGCCATTCTGAAAAAGATGGAGAGACGGACAGGGAAGTCCATTGAGAAAATCTGATCTCAGTAAGTATATTAGCATACATTGAGTTTTTAAATCAAAGACATGGTTTATTGGCTTTGTTTACAACATTTTTTAACATCTCTTCAATATATATTGTAGGACTTTGATAAATATGGTTCAGTAAAAAAGATTTAATCTCATAATTTTCTACCAACATCTGTAAATAAAGACAACTTGTGTGACTGAGATGACAATTATGATTTTTTTGTGTGTGTTATTTAAGATATGAATTTTATTTATTCTTTCAGTACATAATGGAAGAAAGCCACATATAACACAGATGGCTGCCAGAGAGGTAGATAGTGGTAGTGAGTTTTCCACGTATGTGCTGCTAAAGGAACCTACTTTGCATGGAGTGCAACAGACAACTGGAATAAGTGTGGCAGATGGTGTTACGTATGTAAATGGGGCTATAGTAGAAACTGTTAGTAGACAATGTGCTGTTGACAAGTTTGTTAAGTGGCTGAAAAGGTTTGATCAAGTTGTGTTAGTGGCACACAATAGCAGGAAGTTTGACTTCTCTTATCCTTCTGTCAGCAGTGTCAAATATTAACAAGTTGGAAGATTTTTTTGCTAGTGTTGCTGGTTGTGTGGATTCATTATCCTTGTTTCGTAAGACATATGCTAACAGAGGTAGCTACAAACAGGAAGGTCTGGCACGTGATATTTTGTGCATTCAGTACAATGCACATGATGCTGTGGAAGATGTGCACACTTTGGTGAAACTCTTCCAGCATTCATGCACATTATTTCCAGATGTTCTCAAATTTTCTTGTTCTGTAAAAGCATTGTACCATCTTCTTCTGTCGTCTTAGGAAAAGACAAAAAATCTTTAATCATTGACATGTCTGGTAGCCTGTAGTGTCTGTAAACTGCCAACAGAAGAACATATAATATCATCTGGACTCAACCTGGAACATCTCAGGATAATATACACACAAGATGGAGAAGATGGACTGCATTCTACCTTTACATCGAAAAATAGTGAAGGACAGCCTCGTGTTACAAACACTAAAAGAACACTTGATACTTTAGTGCCTAACCTAGCTTAATTAACTAGCTTAAAATCTGCAACTTTTTTTTACATTTGTAACATCTTCATATGTAACATCTAAAAACCTGCTAAATGGTGTCGGATTTTGCTTTTTTAATTTGTTTATACATACGTTTCTCGGGATTTATAATATAAACTGTAAACTTTCAAATAAAAACCATAACGTTTCGAACGCATTTGTTACTTGCTCACTTATTGCTTTAACTTATTTACCTCTTCCACTTTTTGCGTCCTCTTTGATGCTTCGCATCAACGTTTTTTCTTGTATTTATATTATATTGAATGCTCACTGAAATTTGCACATGGGGAAGTCTGTTCAGAGTACTTCCTATCCCTGATAACCCTAAGCAGTCAACAGACAAAATTTAATTGGAAAGCTTATAATTTTTAAGCTTGCATGTATGCGTTTTCATAACTCTACTCCTTTACCTGGTTTGTTCATCCCCCATCCCTCCCGCTGGATCCACCCCTGCCAGAAAAAAGCTTGCCATGAACAATACATTGAGTATGCACGGT
Organism: Sinonovacula constricta; assembly: GCA_007844125.1. Classification (NCBI taxonomy): domain Eukaryota; kingdom Metazoa; phylum Mollusca; class Bivalvia; order Cardiida; family Solecurtidae; genus Sinonovacula; species Sinonovacula constricta. The sequence goes on from CM017571.1 coordinate 4,654,095, forward strand.
AAAATCTGACTTTAGTTGTAATGTTTATGCAGCATTTAAAGATAATCGCAATATAACCTAAGTCAGGGCAAATCTAAGTATAACATTTCCTGTGCTGCCAGCGTGCAGGAATGCTTTTATATCTTCCCCGTGTTTGAGGTTAAGAGATTATGTTTTCGTACTCTGGATCGGAGGGTTTCAAATTCAAACCATAGCCCTGTCACTACACTACACTACAAGTTTTCAAAATGATCTTATTAAAGATTCGGATGATCAATTCACTTGCGTAAGGGAAAGGTGCTACACACCAAGAACGACTTTATAAAATGCTTGATGTGTTCATGGTCAAGAGGTTAAGGTTATGGACTCGAGATCGGAGGGTTCTGGGTTTAAACCCATAGATTTAACATTAAATTTTCTTCCTTGTGCAAGACATTATTACACGAATATTTTGCAGAAACAGAATATGTTCGACTAATAATTACTTCCTTTCATCCAGATTTACTAAATAGCAGTATCCATCTTGGATTATATCAAAATATTGCTTTTCATAAAAAAAGTTTGATATTCTGTAGTATTTTGGTCCTGTACAAACTTTTACTTGATAGCAGCTTGTATAAGCTTGTATAAGTATTGTTGAGTAACTATAAACCGCAGTAGCACATATTTACGTCATAACACTGCTTTGTAACAGCATCCGTTCCATCGGGATTAGGGACATACCAGATTATTATGTTTTTACCGTTTCTTTCAGTTTGTCTTCATCCGTTTCATTTTGTGTGAAGTAGGTTATGTTTGGGAAATAATAAACATTGTTCTTTTTAACCTAGATACAAAAGTGCTTCCAAGCAAAACAATATTGAATATAAAAAATAAGATGCCGAGAAAGAAAAAAATCATGTTCCAGAAAAAGACAACCTAAACAATAATGACATGTGTAATGTGAGGCTGCCGCACATGTGCGTTTTCTGCTTTTAGTTTTATAGTTAGTTGTAATAATGTTGACAACATTTTTTCTTCTACATACATGTATGTACCATCTTGAAAAACCTACAGAACGATGTCGGTTTAGCTTTTGTTTTGTTGTAAATCATTCTATAGTCTCAACATTGTACATCTTTTTTCCTAGATGTTTATAATACATATGTATACTGAAAACTTTCAAATAGAAACCAAAACATTTCAAATATGTCTCTGTTACTTGGTCACATATTGCTTTAACCCGTTTAACTGTTCCAGCTTTTGCATCGCATTTAATGCATCAACGACTTTTTCCTGCAAGTCATTGTACATTACCGGAACCTTGTACTTTAAGAACCGTTCGTTAGTGGAAGAAGATCCCAGACGTTTTAGCGCTTACTTGTAGCCAGCAATGCCGCTGCGGACGTTTACAGACCGTGGGGGCGCCACGATCACCCTAATAGAGGTGGCTGGTATGTTATACCCGTATGTAGAGGGTGCTCAACAGGAGAACTGTGTCCAGCAGATCAAACTTGCACCGGCACGAGACAACGATGTGTTGCTGGTTAACTATCCAAAGTCAGGTAAGTCAATAGTCAATGATTTAATGTGATGGTAGGTAAACGGTGTTGGTGGTCAGAATGATGGGGGTAATTATGTTAGCGGTGATGGTGATTGTGGTGATAATGTTAGAAGTGATTATGTAATTTTGTTTGTGTTGATGATAATGGTGGTAATACATGATGGACGTGATATTGGTGGCGGTGATTATGTTGGTGGTGAATATATTTTAGTGATGTTGATTGTGGTGTATTGTTGGTAGTCATGTTGATCGTGACAGTGGTAATTATTTGGGCGGTAACGATAATGGTGGTAATAATGTTGGTGCATATTATTATGATGGTGATGGTGATAATGTTTGGTGGTATTGATAGACGTACTCTTTAAAGAACACGTGTAATGGGCACTCCGGACAATTAACACATTTGTTGTGTTGTTTGTCCTAAAGGCGACATGTGTTCAAACCATAAAACGAAACTTACCATCTGCTTTTGAACTTATTGCCATTTTCAGCTAAAACTCGGACATTTAAAGCTCTGTTATATAGAAGTTTCATATAATTTGATATTACCCCAACATAAAAAGTACTATGCTACTGAGTAGCTATCTGGGACTTATAAAAACAAAAAGCAAACAAACTTAACATGCAACTTGATTGGTTTGACTCATTTATTTTTTTCGAAAGTTGTAATAAATTGGGACCATACTTAATCCATTTAAATGACTGTCTTTTACTATTTGTCTGCTTATTAAGCTTGATCAACACAAGTTGAAACAATGTAACTGCAGAAAATAGAATTTGTGAACTTGGTACTAAAGGAGCTATTGGAGATGAATTTCATTACCTCTTAGAATGTGATTTCTTTGCAGAAAATAAAAAAAAATGTTAGATAGAAACCTTTTTATTTCCCCAAATGTACTAAAATTCAAAAATGTAATGAACCTTTCACCATGCATTGTTAAATATACTGAATTTTGTAAATTTGTTTGAATAAACACTAATTTTACCACGTGGCTTTGATCTTTTCTAGACTTTGAATACCAGGTACAATATTTGTTTTAAAACTTATCCGGATTTATCCACTTCATAGTTTATTTATATAAGAAAAAAGTAAATAAGTTTTCTTTTTTAATCTGTAATATTGTAGGGGGGGGGGGGGGGGGGGGGGGAGTAACACGACCATAGAGATCAAGAGAAGAAAACAATGTTTACCAGGTGGGGATTAGAACCCACAATTATCCCAATGTCAAATCAGTCGACATTACGTTTAGCCTACTTTTCTGGTACTCTTCAATTGGTGTGTAACATTATGTACACCTGCTATACCATGATGGTCCGCCTAAAATTGTGAGCTACTATAAGTGTTTATGTAATGGCGATGACGTACGATAATGATAGTGGTTATTGTAACGGTCATGCTTTTCGTAGCTGTAACAATGGTGTTGATGTACCAATTGCATTTCTTTCAGGCACTCACTGGATGTGGGAGATTATGTCAATGTTACACAACGGTAAGGCGGAAACCATTCCAAAAATCAAACAAACCAGTTTCATGGAGGCTTTGACAACTGATCAGCTAGCGTCACTTCCATCGCCTCGGATCTTGAACACACATATGCGCTTCAAAGATCTTCCGGAGGACATGCTTGCCAGAAAAACGAAAATTGTTCTCATCTATCGGAACCCTAAAGACATCGCAGTGTCACTGTACAACCATGAGTATAAACTGGAGGGACTCTACCATTACAATGGCACCTGGTCGGATTGGCTGCAGTCACTCTTTCTCGCTGGAACAGGTAATCACTTTACGTACATCGCCTAAACGGTTAGAGATTTGATATATTTCGCTGTAGCGTGGTAAGATTTGATATATTTCTCTGTAGCGTGGTAAGATTTGATATATTTCGCCGTAGCGTGGTAAGATTTGATATATTTCGCTGTAACGTGGTAAGATTTGATGTATTTCGCTGTAACGTGGTAAGATTTGACGTATTTCGCTGTAGCGTGGTAAGATTTGATATATTTCGCTGTAACGTGGTAAGATTTGATGTATTTCGCTGTAGCGTGGTAAGATTTGATGTATTTCGCTGTAACGTGGTAAGATTTGACGTATTTCGCTATAGCGTGGTAAGATTTGATATGTTTCGCTGTAGCGTGGTAAGATTTGATATATTTCTCTGTAGCGTGGTAAGATTTGATATGTTTCGCTGTAGCGTGGTAAGATTTGATATATTTCGCTGTAGCGTGGTAAGATTTGATGTATTTCGCTGTAGCGTGGTAAGATTTGATGTATTTCGCTATAACGTGGTAAGATTTGATGTATTTCGCTGTAGCGTGGTAAGATTTGATATATTTCGCTGTAGCGTGGTAAGATTTGATGTATTTCGCTGTAGCGAGGTAAGATTTGATGTATTTCGCTGTAACGTGGTAAGATTTGATGTATTCCGCTGTAGCGAGGTAAGATTTGATATATTTCGCTGTAGCGAGGTTAGATTTGATGTATATATCGAAACCAGTTAAACAAGCAGTTTTGTGTGTGGGGGTGGAACGGGTTAGCTTGTGACATATTTTGGTGTAACGAGTACATTGTAGGAACATTCCTCGTAAAAAGACTGACTTGATTTACGAAATTCTTTTTGGTTTGTTCACTTAGGCGTGTGTTGTGTCATTAAAATCCTCCTTACTAATGAGTGTAATCATTTTACCGATATTGTTGGCTGCAAGTCCCCGTAGTGGAAATTCAAAATCAAGGGACATAACGCGTGATTTGGTAAGGGACGTAACCTAGTTTCAAGAAATGCCCAAACACAAAGCTCTATAGGACATCACAATGCAATAAAAATTGCCCAAAGATTGCGAAATAAGCTACTGAAATATTTTCGCCGCATATCAGTGTACACATATAAATTTATTCCATGGTGTTGTTTTGTACATTATTTACAAGTTCTGCTTTCTCGTTGAATCTGAAAATAATGTCCAGTGTCAATTCCAAATTACGGACCGGCCGCAATAGATCAGGTGGTAGAGCGTCGGCTTGCGGATCGGGAGGTCGTGGGTTCGAACCCCGGCCGGGTCAAACCAAAGACTTTAAAGTTGGTAGTAGTGGCTTCCCTTCTAACGCTCGGGGCTAAGGGGACAGCATTACGCCTGACTCGTCGGTGTCAGTATAATGGACCGGCCGGGTTCAGTCCCTGGGCACCTTATAAGTGCCCCTGTGCTATAATGATAGAAATGTCGCTGGGCAGTATCGGCAAAAATGCCGGCTAATCCCATCCCATCCCATCCCAAATTACGGGATCTGACACGAAAACAGTAAGTTGTTGTCAAAGGTTATCATTAGTAATTTCAGTAAGATATTAATAAAAAACAACAACATTTCTTAAAATTATAATAATAATCTAGTTTTTTAAGAACTTACATAATGAGTCCAATTTTGAATGTATTGTTTTCTCAGCCTGGTTCGTAAAACAGTAAAATTATATGGTCCTATGACCCTCAACAATCAGTCTTAAATTAGTTTAACCTAAATGATCAATTATTGAACTAATCTTACATGTACATGAAGAGCTAACGTCAATGTACAACTGGTAGGGTTTAAAATCACCATTTTTCACGAAGTTACATCCGAATTATAAAGATCTTTAGTAAAGTAGAAAGAGGATAGCGACCTAATTCGCCATAATGACACAGACAGCGTTTTTGTTCTTGACACATATCACAACTTAACAAATATTCACATGAAGATTGTCAGTAAAGTTTATTTTATACACACAACATCATTCTGCACACTATAACAGGATAGGCAGAACCCTGGAATCAAACACGAGACATCGATTTTTATATCCAATTTAACTAAAAGAGATTTTCCATAAGCTTTAATATTTTATCTGTTAACATGCGTACTGCATCATTCACAGAGCCTGTGTATTTGAACTCCCATGTAAAGTTAAGTAGTCAACATATTCTAGCTGATCATTGTCGTCAAAAACAGTTAACATGGTTATTGTTGGTTTCGTTCTTCAAAGATACAGACTTTTGTCTCTACTACATTACCGTTAGGACCCCATTTGAAAGAATATTGGTATATAGAATGTACATGTGTTTGCTTTGTAGACTACACCGACATGTTATAATAGCACTATATCATTTGTAAATGTTGTAAATAGCACTATATCATTTGTAAATGTTGTAAATAGCACTATATCATTTGTAAATGTTGTAAATAGCACTATATCATTTTTAAATGTTGTAAATAGCACTATATCATTTGTAAATGTTGTAAATAGCACAATATCATTTGTAAATGTTGTAAATAGCACTATATCATTTGTAAATGTTGTTAATAGCACTATATCATTTGTAAATGTTGTAAATAGCACTATATCATTTGTAAATAGCACTATATCATTTGTAAATGTTGTAAATAGCACTATATCATTTGTAAATGTAAATGTTGTAAATAGCACTATATCATTTGTAAATGTTGTAAATAGCACTATATCATTTGCAAATGTTGTAAATAGCACTGTATCATTTGCAAATGTTGTTAATAGCACTGTATCATTTACAAATGTTGTAAATAGCACTATATCATTTGCAAATGTTGTAAATAGCACTATATCATTTGCAAATGTTGTAAATAGCACTATATCATTTGCAACAAGAATCGGGTATATGGATAAAATATCACAGTCTTTGTCAGTTAAGAGACTTACATGCAGACCTAGTATACACAAGTATCACAAGTGGTTTTGACGTTTAAAGTAATAAAAGATATGTTTCTCTGGCACACTTATGTTGCATTTTCCTAAGTTTATACTCAACATGGCTGAAGCGTTTAACACAAACATCCTTTCTGCTACACGTATAACGTAATATTGTTGTTCATTTGATTTGGTTTGTTCTATACACAAAAGGATAATTACAACAATTAATCTGTGGCTCATCCAGTGTCCGGCGGCGACTGGTTCCAGTACGTGCAGGACTGGGAGGCGGTGACCAGGGGGCGTCCCGACTACCCCATACACGTCGTCTACTATGAGGACCTCAAACAGGTACATTACAGTTGTTACATTTTCTAGTTTTGAGAATCTTCGGATGGACGAAAGAGAGACCTATAAAGTTAACACTGTCGTTATATTTTAAAATATTGTTTATTAGGTTTATCGTCCCACCAACAGTATTTCAGTTATCTGGAGACGGTGTCCGCTTGAAGCAGATATAGTGCTACCTTCACTGTGTATAGCATGCCGTGAACACCTGGCATAATACCACACCCTATCACATTATCCTGACACCGGGCCAACCAGTCGTGGGACTACCCTTATATTTGCTTGAGCGTTAGCAAGGGAGCCACTACCATTTTTAACGACTTTGGTATGTCGCTGCCCGGGATCGAACCCGGGGCCTCCCGTACCTGGAGCCGACGCTCTACCGATTGCGCTACCAGGTCCGGTAAAAAAAATATTGTAGTAATGTTTTAAAATGTTAAATTTTGTCTTAAATTGTATATTTTTGTTATGCTTCCACAACCGAAATCTATTTAATAGCAGATATATAAGACAATAAAGGTTAGTTTACGACTGCCTTTAACTACTCAATAAATAGGTAAATAAGAAAAGGTCCTATCAAGGTTTCCACAGATATTTTATTCTAATCTACCTCTAGACAAAGGCAAACAGGGTAAATGTAAATGTGACAGAAACACAGACTAGACATAACCCACAAAACAAGAAAAAACAACAACCTCAGTTACCGCCTTGGAGCGGTCAGTCGGCAAAAGGACCGACTGTGGTGCTTAAACCTGGTTTGTGGAGCGCTCCATCCTCGCACTTTCTGAAGGTTTTTCTATCAAACAAACAGTGTAAATAGAAATATCCCGCCAAAGTGAAACAACTAACAGTTAGCACCTTCATCGGGAGTTAAAACATATACAATTAACTTATATACATACAAAATATCTAGTAATAAAACAAACTATCAACATATGTTCAGTAGATAAAAGCCTCGGTAACCTAAAAATTCTAAATGAGAGAGTAGTTGAAATAAAACAGCCCAAGCGCTGACGTATAATAAGAACAATTGAAAGACGGTAGCAATGCCATGGACGTCATATGCCAAAAGTGTCAAAAGTGAAAAAATACGAAAGAAAAGAAAGGAAAAGAAAGGATTATCTATAGATCTAGTTAGAATATCGTCAAGATAGCGGGACGTAAAAATGAAAGCTTTTAAAGTGTGGCTTTGGTTAGAAGGGGATAAAGTTAGCATGAAATCACGTTCAAAGCAGTAAAAAAACAAATCTGCAATTAATGGTGAACAGTTGGTTCCCATAGGAATACCAATTACTTGTCTAAATAATGTGTCACCGCGTTTTATGTAAATATTGTCTAATAGAAAACGTAAAGCTTCACAAACATCTGAGCAGGTCCACAAAGTAAAGTTTACAAAGAAAGTGCTGGTAATAAATGCATTACTTTCATGACATGCAATATAATAGACGTTGCTCTCGAGCAAATGTTTTCTCAATAAGAGCAATCAATTTGGTCTTAATTAAATCATGAGGTAAAGAAGTGTACAGCGTAGTAGAGAAAACGCAAGTATTAACTGCAGAGCAATGAAAATATAAAGTACGAAACTTTTCTAAGACTTCTGAAGATTTTTCAATAGACCAGAAATGTTAATTCCTGAATTTTCATACACTTTTTCACAATATTTAACAACGTGATTGCGAACGGCTGTAAGGCAAGACGTAAGTAGTTTAGATATGTGAGTGGTGGTGCTAGAGCTGGCATTAGCTATGAATCGTGACTTGTATGGTGTTTTGTGAAGCTTAGGAATCCAGTACAAGGAAGGAAGTTTTTCTTGTTTAGATTCTATTTTGATATTGAAATTATGCAATATCTGTTTATGTTTGTTAATGTACTGTCTGAAAGTCAAGGTTGGTACTAGTGTAAGAATTGGTGGTGGATAACTCAGCACTCAGGTACATTTGTGTAATATAGTCGTTCAGACAAAAATATGTTGTAATGAAGCCTTGTCTGTAGGTACAAGTACAAATTTATTATGAATCTTCTGAAAGGACTGTTTAAGGTGATTTAAGTGAGAAAATGGTTTCTTATGTAAACAAGAAGGATGGGAGCGGTAGAATTTAACACTATTTTTTATTATCTTAAAAATGGCTTTCTTCCAAGTATTGAAAGGAAACATACAAAATCATTTATCCCACACCGAATTGTAAACTTAAACATATTTCTGAAGTGGATTTAAGCAGGCAATTATAACTTTTGATAATTGTTTTGCCGAAATGGGCAATTAGAATACAACTCTTGAAAGAAGTAATACTGTGACAGACATTTGAAAGTATCACCGAACATTGCAAATATAATACGATATAGACAAATGGATACAACGAAACAGAATACGTCACAAAATACGGTAATCAAATGTTAACCACATACCAGTAGAATGCTAAAATTACATTATGTCTAGTCATATTAATAAAGTTTTGGTATCACTCTTTTTACCACTCTTTTTGAATTAGTAACACGAGACTGTCCTTTTGAGTACCTACAAGTTACAAATGTGTTATGTAAACCATCTTGCCCAATCTTTGACATCATGCATAAAGAATAGATATTACGAAAACTGTCAGAAGGAGGCGAGAGCGGCTTCAAGTTTTTTACGACATTACTCGATATTAATCGATATTTACCTATTAAATAGGGTTCGTGAATTCTAGTAGATGGGTTTGGGTCCAGTTCTGGGTAATGGATTTAATGTGGGACGGTCTTCAAGCTTACCTGCGGTGCGCCAATGGCTCTCCCCCGACATTTTTCTTGGATCTTCCTCCACCAAAACAGCCTGCTGTCTCTATAATGATCATTGTACTTTAAAAACCAAAACAAAACAAATCCTAGTAGTCTGATAATAATGGCTACGGAATGGACCTTTTCCTATCGCCACATACTGTGTTGGCCTTATAGTGCGAATGTTTAATGCTCAAAACAAGTAAAATATATAGTTTATTCTTCCCACTAACTAGAAAAATATACATGTATATTGTTATGTACAGTAGAACACCAGCGTTTAAGGTAAGGCTAGTCAGGTTAAGGGGTTGTTTATCGCTGTAGTATTAATGACGTATTTCGCATTTCGTCGTTTAGTAAACGTGCCATTTTATAAATAAATCTTAAAAAGCGACACCTGTCGTAACAATATATAACTAAAACCAACAGGCAAGCAGTTACCAGCAACCCTTCAAACCGCTCTTGGTGTAGTCGATCTAGAATTATAAAGTTTATGCCCAATATAAGTTGTTTGCCGTGTTTTATTTTGTATTATTTCGAGTTGTCCAATACCGACACGAATTTTTACTTGCTGTGAGTTGGTTTGGAGCGAGTTGCCTAGCATTCTTCGCTGAAATATATGATAAGCATGATTTGCCGTGTATATCAAATACATTTTATCATTAAATAAGATTATAGATCGAAAATTAACCATGGCCATTTCGAATACTTCAATGACATTCGTTTATTTCCACATTAAACTATTCCGAGTAGCATGCGTAGTGAATATTAGTGCCTGCTGTCATGTCATGTCACCAGACAAGACACCGACACCCCCCCCCCCCCCCCCACACACACACAAGCTCGCGCGCTCACGCGTGAGCGGACGCACACATACAAAACCATACACACATATACATGTTATCAAAGAGAGATGAGTAAAATATGGACATATATTTTACAAGTAAAGAATCAGCAGTATAATTATTTTACGTTTATGACTACAAAAAATAATGAAATGATTAATTTCACCTACTTAGATCTTGTGGAAGCAAGATCTAGAAATGAAATCTTCATAAATAAATGTAATAAATAAATGATATTTTATGCACCCACAATTAAGTGCTCAAACTTGCCGAAACGAAAAACAAGAAGAGCGTTCATTACTTAAAATGCATATGTCAAGATTACGATTTACTATAGTCAATACATGAGCAAGAAATAGAAATTAAATGAAAGAATAGAAACAACAGACATAAGTACTTACAAATGTAAACGCTGCCATAATAAATATATTTAATGAAAGGCCTATATTGAGGGATTTCGTATAATAAAAACTGCAAGCTATGAGCGTGGTTTGTGTAACCAGGGAAGTAACTTAGTATAACTATTCGAACTATAAACGTAAACCTTTCTAAGGGAGGTAACTGCATGTGTCTTAAAAGAGCACTATCTTATAAATCTGAACGTTATGCTTTACTTTTAATGGACGATTGCGCCACATAAGCAGTATTTCGGGGTAACAATACTTTATTTGGCTGCATAGTAGACAATAATTAACTACTGGATAGGGCCTACCACCTTTAGGAAATAAACGTACCACAGATCTTGATCTATTCTAACATTTAAATTTGCATTTCATCACATCACTGTACGACATAATCTTTCTTTAAAAATATGCAATGGCAACTGGAAGTGTTTAATCCTAATTAAATAATAGTTATAAAGATTATTTTTTAGAAACAGTGTGAACTGAAATAACATTTCAAAGATCTATGTAGGAGGACTCACGGATACATGAATATGGAAAGGTTAAAGCAACAGGGTCACAAGTATACGTAGATTCGTGTACACGCAGCATAGACGATCCTCCATTCATATGTATTGAAACCAATGCCTTACTGTCCAGCAAATCATTATATTGTTTATGACTGACGTTTATCTCTCATACACTATTGCTTCTGCAATTAGATGACATGCCAGGGAGCCTTTGAGCTACAAAAAAGTTAAAAATTTTTGAAAAGCATCGAGACGTTTTTGATATTCCCAAATTAAAAACAGTAAAGTCCTTTACAGAAATCATGCTCGCGCATACTCGTGTGGTTAGAGGTTGTTTTGATTTTCATTATTCGCGGTGGTTCAGCATTGCTTTGCATTTAATAACAATAAAAAATGTCAGTGTGTCTGTGACCAAGTTGCTTTGAATACCACAGTTTAATACCTTATGGTTTTTAGCCTAGGAACCTTCAGAACACCCCTCGAATTTATCTATTTCAACTAAAAGTTCACGGTATATTGCGCTTTCTGCACGAGATGCTCGTCCTTGATAGTCGATAACAAACAATTTCTTAATGTAGACACTGGAAATACAAGCCAATGTTTGGCCACTGGTTGACCCACGGCAGTGAAGCGTGGTAAAGTACATGACTTTTCTTTACATGAAAGTGTCACCGACCATCTGCTATTCAATGTTATTGCCTGCTTAACTATTGACCCCATAAGAAACATTATGACACAAAAGACAGACCCAAACAACCTTACTCTTAAAGTCCGATTTGAATTCAAGACAACTGATAATCGCCGGCAGACACAAAGTAAAAACATATTATCTGTCCGCCATTGTTTTGATTATAGTGACAGGCCAGAATAGGTATTATTATGAACATTTAAACTCTTATGACCAAACAAAATACAGTAACCAATCAAAGTTAAGATGTCCCCTAAATTTATGGGGGATTATGTTTTCCTTGAGGTGTATATGGGTGTAGGATGTATGTGTTTAAAAAAAATATCGTTATAAAGTCAGGTTTCCCCTATATATTATTGTTTCAGTCCACCTAATAAACACTGCAATATTGATTCGCCTCTCTTTTAGTGTATAGTAATGTAGTGTTTCTTTTGGGACATATATATTGGTGTTGGGAGCTCCACACTAAGATAAAAGAAATAATCTAAAATCCAAGAAATGTTGTTGTTTAAAATAAAAGTTAAAACATGAGTTTTGAACACATCCGATGCTTGTGGCACCTTTTTAACACCAGTTAAGACTATATATTTGTTTTAATATCAATAATTTAAATAATAAATATTATTTACAGTTATTTACAGTCCTAATTATAAGATGGCATGTCCTGAGTTTTATGTGAATTTTAAAAGTATGTTTATTTAGTATTTTTATAGATGTATGGACATGCCTGTGTCCCTCAGAGGCACTGTAAGGCGATAATATCTAGAGCACAGGAAAGAGGTAAATGGTAGCAATGCCCCACAAGATACCTTAATCGTCCGATTAATTAACGGTTTTGATTGGTTGGTGGTCGGATTGATGTTAAATTGGGATTGGCTGAGTATTGCTTGGACGTTTATCCGAAGCCATAACATGTCAATTAGGTACATTTAGTTACCAATACACTGGTGACTATTACAAACTTTGATTAGTAAGTGTCAGGATAACCTGACTGTTGATTAACTGATGAAATCCTAACCAATATATTATAAAGGCTGTTTACAAATTGTAAGTTCGTGGCGTTTATGCGTGTTAAATAAACATGTGACTAACAATAAGAAAGTCTGTAGATTTTTTTTAATTCGGAGAGACCGTAGCAAAAAGAGGAGGGGCTGTGCGCGGAGAAGGGGCTGTGCGCGGAGAGGGGGCTGTGCGCGGAGGAGGGGCTGTGCGCGGAGAAGGGGCTGTGCGCAGAGAAGGGGCTGTGCGCAGAGAAGGGGCTGTGCGCGGAGAATGGGCTGTGCGCAGAGAAGGGGCTGTGTCCGGAGAAGGGGCTGTGCGCGGAGAAGGGGTTGTGCGCAGAGAAGGGGCTGTGCGCGAAGAAGGGGCTGTGCGCGGAGAAGGGCTTTAATGCTGTTAACCAGATGGCCACCAGGAGACATGGCCCCACCCCCTCGCTGTACTAGATCGAGCACAATCACATTTTGCCAGCGACTTATGTCGTTTGGACACAATACGGTGAATTAAAGAAATACCCTTTCATTTTGACTTCAAAAGTAACCAAAATGAAGAGTAGTGATAAAATATTCGAATCCAAAGATCTATATTCGAATACCGTCTTGATATTCGACCATTCGTTAACATCCGTACTTTTTTTGTTTCTTTCCATTAGCAGGTCTGCATGCTTAAAGAGAACCACAACCCCAGCGTAAACCTATAATAAACGAATTATTATTAATATGAAAAAACATATCCTTTTGTTTTTGTCCTGTCATCATCGTAACAAAGATATACACGTCTAAACATGCCAGAAGTCGAATCCGCGCAGCGATATTCAACCTGAATGAGTAGAATGTGACATGACTTCTCTTCTGTCGGGTATTTTGATAAACAATTTTATCCAGTCGCGCATGTTTCAAAAGCAAGAGCAATCGGTGTCCGTATACACTAAACAGTGATGGTTTACTCATTTAACGTTACATTTCGTTTTTTCAGCGTTGAATATCCAAATAACAGAAGGTAATTTTGGCCTCAATCAATTAACGCCTTCTAAAGCCTTAATCATGTCTGTTTTAGTTTATACAATCAGACTGATTCAATCAAAGAACACAAGAACATATTGTATCTAAAGTGTGTCAGCTAATACATGTATTTGTAGAAAAAGATCAAAGACAAACGTGTGGGTAGAACGTGCCGCGCGCCAGCTGGAAGACTTCCGTAAAAAGCTGTTAAAGTAAAATGCCCAGTTTGTACTCAGAAACATACCAGTAAAGGATTCAAAAGCTATCCTTAACAGCTGCATTTAGTTTAGATTCAATAACTAACATCTCATGTTCAGGACAGTACCGAGTATTTATTGGTATTTCTGGATGACAATTTAATTGTTTATCGTGTGCAACTATCGCTTCTACTTTGACCGCCCTATTTTGTAACGCATGTCTCTTATGTCTTACCGTCATTGGTCGGTTAAACTCTTGCTTTTTAAGCACCCCCACATGGAAGTAGAAAAGTTGGCAAAGTTCCTGGAGCTGCCGGTAACATCCGAGTTGTGTCGTCAGATCGCGGACAAGTGCTCGTTCTCTAACATGAAGGTGGACAAGAGAGGACTAGAAAACGAGTTCTGGACCAGGGTGTGGCGAGACCATAACCCAAGCTACTACAGGAAAGGTAAGCGAAGGGGTGAACAAGAATACTATTTATGCGAGCAGTATAGGAAATCCGTCTATGCGAAACAGTGCAAGATAACCATTTATGCGAAGGAGTACAAGATAACCGTCCGCAATAGCCCAGGGGGTATAGCGTCGGCTTACGGATCGGGAGGTCGTGGATGCAAACCCCGGCCGGGTCAAACCAAAAACTTGGTTGGTAGTAGTGGCTTCCCTCCTAACGCTCGGGGCTAAGAGGACAGCATTACGCCTGACTCGTCGGTGTCAGTATGATGGACCGGCCGGTTTCAGTCCCTGGGCACCTAAAATTTGCTAGAATGATAGAAATGTCGCTGCACAGTATCGGCAAATATGCCTGCAAATGAAATCCAAATCCAATCCAAGAAAACCATTTTGCGAAGCATAAATACCTATACATAAGCCATGTGTCTTGCTCCACTAATTATTAGACAGACGTCGCCAATATGAGCGTAATTGTGGTGGTGCGATGTAACAAAAACAACACCCCAAAAATATATTGGATTATGAAATAGCCTTTGGACTTGATCAAGTAAGTGCCATATCATAAGGACATGGGTAAGCTTTTTAACTTTATTTAAGATAGATGATATATTGTTCTGTTTGTTTAATATATATGTGTTGTTATAATTGGATAATAATATTTTATAACAATAATAATAATATTTTGTTTGTTTTAAAAATTGGCTCTTCTTCGTGCTGTGCCATTAGGTTGTAACAATGTATCTAAGGTTCACCCTGCGATAATCTTTGTTCTGATAGTGTTGTAACAATCAATGGTTTGTAAATATTTAATAGTACATGTAAGTACATGTACTGTAATTGTATAGTCGTGTACCTCACACAAGTTAAAACGTTTGTTTGAAGTGTTCAGGTTGTTACGCTGACGGACCATTTCGATGATGGTGTCTGCATTGGCAAAAACGCAGGTTGTACATACACAATATGAAATATATCTAGCTCTACCATGCTTTCATATTGTCTCAAAAAATCCATATGTCAGACATGGTAATGGTTGCTAAATACGCCAGGGTACCGGCAAATCATTGTCAATAGTATGATACAACGTGTATAAGATGAACATATATCCTGAAAATCAAATTTCAAATTTTGTCATTGTATCGTGCATTTATATTGTTTGGCCCTAATAAGATATATAAGAGACTATATTTGGTGTGTCTTCAGGGGAGGTGGGGGATTGGAAAAACTGGTTCACGGTGGCACAGAATGAGCACTTCGATCGGATATACCGGGACAGAATGATCGGCAGTCAACTCAACATCCGGTTTGAGCTATAAATACCTACCACCGACCTCTACCGAATTCTTGTGGTATGTCCGCCATCATTACCCATCATTGGCCCACGGGTGTTTCCGCCATTGACACCAGGACGGACATGGTTATTGTGTTCTATTATTCAATGTGCTCATGGCGTTAATTTTGACATTAACATTTCTCATATAAAACATTTTTATTTCTAGAAAGAAAGATTAGGTTCGCTGTACGAATAAGTAATTTCTACAATTATAAGATATTGTCAAACAAATGTAAACAGGATTGACATTTGAATAAGAACATGTTTACAGGCACGTTTGTTGTTTCAATTATATATTAATTATTCATTTTTTAAACAATTATTAAGTGATTTTTAAAAGGGATATATTAAAGCTTCAAACCCACATCCACCAGCTTTAAAGCAGTGGACAAGATATTTTTGAATACTCTTCTATAGGAAGTATGTAACCATTGAATTATTTAGAATGATGTTTCATTTGTGCTGTTCAAAAATGTACGTTTAACTTGACTTTACCAGAAAAACCGACTTTTTGAACAAAACAGTTACTTTACTGCGGCACTATCACACTACTACATTTCACCATGTTAAAAGGTTATGCATGAAAACAATGATGCAGAGCATCAAAGTCGCCGGATATAATAAACATATAAACATATAAACGTTTACTACTACGTTTTTTAAGTATACATGTTTATAAAAAATGTGTTGTTTTAAGTGTGATTTTTTCTTCCTAAGGCAACACAATAAAATGTGTCAACATCATCTAGTTAACCAATTTCGTACAAAGTTTCCAAATACGGTAGGTAATAAACATAGTTTGACTTTGTAGTAGTACGACGTCAGCAACATCCGTATTAGCGCCAATCGTACCTACTCGGCGATCTCCGGCAAGCTTCGGATATATCACGTAGAGAACGGAATTACCCGAGGAGTTCCGAGTGTATTAGCGCTTAAAATCTATATACCATGCCACAATAACTTGACCTTATAATACCTAACTTTCTCTTCTTCTCAATAGGTCTCTAAAATCAATACTATTTACACAAAAGTAGAACTTTAAAGTGTTCCTGCAGAAGTGCGCGGTAGTTACTGCAGTATGTTTAACAAACACTTCCCTAATTGGTGTTATATTCGACAAGCTGTCCTTGCGTGATACGCCCCAAAAGCCTTTTACCGGGGTGTGAAAAAGACCCAAACTACGAATACTGATTATCAAAAAAGAAAACAGTTCATTTTCTGCTCGAAGAAATGTCTAATCATGAATATGACATTAAAGAGATTTCGGTGGAATTAATATACAGTCTGGAATTTGACAAATGACATGTATATATATATATATATATATATATATATATATATATATATATATATATATATATATATATATATATATATATATATATATATATATATATATATATATATATAATGGCACAGTTTGCAGTCCTTACTGTCGTTGGTGATAATTTACGTTTAAAAATACGATCGTTTTTTAAGCTGTGACGTCACCCCAAATGCATTTCCAAAACAAATTATCACAAGAAAAAGCCTGGATGTGATACATCCAAGGTGACGTAAAGAGCATGCTCTGAGAACAAGAAAATAACTAATCTAGAAACTTAACATTCCCTAACATTGTCTATGTATTACATTAATATGTTAGAGCCACAAACAACTCTGATGGGAACTAGACTATCTTCTACTTTGCTTTCTTCCTTGTTGTTAGCTTCATCTGTAATTGCACGCTGCATTGTTAACACCGACAAACTTGGTTTCTTTTGTTAAACAAGATCTTGCCAAACAGTTGCGAATTCATATTTGTACATGGTACCTTTTTATAATTGCAAACTACACTTTATTGTTGCAAGCTACAGTGTTTAAAGCTGAATATTCGGTTCTTTTCCCAGAAAAAGGTCTTTCTGTTATTGCCTGCTACACCATCGCCCCAATAAAAAGGCACCCCATTACAGGCACCGCTATCCAGAGCCTTCTATTAACCTTCCTCTGTAATTGCTTACTCACAACAATAATATTACTTTTTTTCAGTCGATTTTAACATTTTTTCTTCCATTGTTGACATTTTTATTTGCTCTTCCCTGGAAATGAAATGCGGACCTCAACGCTAAAGAGCGTTCAATGGGTGGGGTGGGGTGGGTGGGAAGTGTCCTTACTTTTGCATCACACATACCAGTTTGTGATGGTAAGTAGGGCTTTGGCTAGGTATTACATATATCAGATAGTTCGAGTCAACCGAATCAAGAAACATGTTTGCTATCTGCCTAATGCTATAATTTCTTTCCATAAGATACCCAACAGTTGAACACTTTTCGTAAAGAGATAATGTTAAGAATTTTCTGATTTATAAAAAAGCCTTTTAAAAGGGGATCTTTTTATTCATGCAAGAGATAAGAAATATACTCATAACCTCAGAACCGGAGTGTGAATTTTGTGATTCTTTTGGACACATGTGTCGAATAAGGCATACAACACACCACACCGGACCCGGTAGCGCAATCAGTAAAGCGTCGGCTCCAGGTACGGGAGGCCCCGGGTTCGATCCCGGGCCGCGACATACCAAAGTCGTTAAAATGGTAGTGGTATAGCTCCCTTGCTAACGCTCAAGCAAATATAGGGGTAGTTCCCTGACTGGTTGGCCCGGTGTCATAATAATGTGACTGGGTGTGGTATTATTCCAGGTGTTTACGGCATGCTATACACAGTAAAGGCAGCACTATATCTGCTTCAAGTGGACACCGTCTCCAGATAACTGAAATACTGTTGGTGGGACGATAAGCCCAAATAAACAAACAACACATCACTTGTATTAAATATCTAATTCATCACTTGGTCCCTGCAACTTGTTCTATCTTTAAGTGGTGCGAAGAATGGAAACATTCATTATTGCATCTAGCATGATAGAATTTAAACTCGCTGTATTATAAAAAGTAAAGATTATAGAAAACTTGGCATAATTTTTCCTGCATTAGGGGGTTAATAACGTATATGTTGTGTTCATACCAACTATCATTATCAAAGTCAGTTTAACAATGACATTTAACTGCTTAAAACAACAACCTGATTAGGCATTGGCAACATATTTTTATTGATTTATCGATTATTTATTTATTTGTTTATTTATTCAAAATTATTAATTTATAAACTATTTTGAGGGGGTGGGTGGGGGTGAGGGTTACATATACCGTGATTTCATAAATTGAAAAAAAATCTCTATCTTTTAACGAGAGTATGTTAACGGAATTAAAACATTGTAAAATATTTTAATGTCAGACAATGTGTAATCTTGAATATGTCTTGCTTATGTTAATAGTAAGAAAAACGGTATACATGGATATGGTCACTGACTATAACATACTTTCATATACTTTCAATACATGGCCAGGCGGTAGTGGAACACAAACTGTACATATCCATTTAAACCCAATACACAGTGTGTTTTCTCTAACATCGTCGCCCCATTTACGTGTCGTCTGCTATTAATAACAGTTGGATTAGCGAACTACCGTGTCGATAGTATACCAAAACAAATATGGCGTCCTTGACAACGATCGAAACGAGGCTTCTTCCCAGTGGATCGGCCAGTATTGTACCGTCGTATTAAAATGCGTTAAGTTCCTGTTGATTTTAATTATAGATAACAGGGGTTAAGACTAGGACTTTATGTCATGTTGCAGTTGTGAAACCGAAATTGAAAGGATTATTTAAGACTGTCAACAAAGAACAGGTAAGAAAGTTCGATTTTTCGATATTTGTTGGACCAAACACTTGGCAAGTAAGGTGTTGAGTTTTATCAGTTTTTCGCCAACGGTAGTTACTAACTGAGCCTATGTTATTGACCTGTCATAAATACCGCTGCATTGTTTATACAGAATGTCAAAGGGTTCTTACAGAGCGATATTTCACATCTACTTTGACTCCCGGCAAACAGAACATCGGGCGATCATTGCCAACATTGAAACAACTATCGTTTAACACAAACACTGTTGGAAACACAGTATTTACAGGTTGTTTATGGCAATATAGAGGCAAGGCATTAAGTTATAACAGTTTCTCACTTCACGCACTTTAAAAACAAACAAGAAACGACACACTTTTTAAAAGAAAAGTCCAATATACACATTGATTCTATCTGCTTGTAGAAGATACGTTTACGATGGAAGTAATTATGAACAACAAAATTATATAAATGTATTCTACATTATAAATGGCACTTTCGCTTGTTTACAAACATATAGTTGAAATAAAAAAGTGTGTTGACAAGTGGGTAATACTTCAGAGCAATCAATTTTATTTCATTGAAAAACTCATTATTTATTATGGAGAAAGTCTGGACCTTATGAGCGTCCATGTTCAGGTAAATAGTTATTTTACTGTCCTTCAGTTAAACCGACTACTGGCTTATTTATAGTCATTAAGCACGTCCTAAATAGTTTTTTCTCTTCAATGTATCTAGTGTTCGTAACGTTCACGTACAGGGACGCACGCACGCACACACACACACTCACACACAGGCGCGCGCGCACACGCACACACACATAGGTTACGATCTGTTAAAAAAAGAAAGTCCATAAGCTATGTACATGTACCTGCTTGCACACCATTACTACAATCCATTTCAAAATATTGACTTACACCTCCCACAACAAACACCACACGATCACCATTATACACCTGGCACAGTCTTCGCTGGGGTGCTGTTGAGGGTGTAAAACTCATAACAGCGAAATATAATTGACAAATAAAATAGCTAAAATTCAAGAAATGCTGTAGAGTGCGTTAACTTCTGGCTAAGATCACCATAACGGTAATCATTTTCCAAGTACATCAGTGACTGTCATTCATTTAGGGGCCAAATTACTGGTAGTGTGTTGCAGACTCAAACGGATAGTGCGTAATTCAGACAATTACTTTCAGAACAGAACAGGACAGTTCTTTTACTTTTTGAATGTGTTAAGGACTTTGCGATCACATATTTTAGGTGTAAAAGCTTGCCACGACACAATACACTAGAATGTCTCTTTGTGATCAATAAAATAAGAACAAAATGAAATCAATCAACCCAGCTACATTATCAACGTTTGAAATTCGGAAGAGTAAATGACTTATCACATTATTGGCATTTTGTATTAAACATTTATTAAAGCGTTAATTTGTATCCAGTTGTGAATTTTAGGTTAGCATACAAGTGATACTTTGTAGATTAAACGAATAAAGGGTCAATAACAGGACATACAGCAGAATACATTGACGGTTTCACATTACAAGATATCAGGTGCCGTCTTTATGTCTAGCACATGATATAACATTCAGTTTCAATCGTCATTGTTAGGTGTATTTGAAAATGCGTCACACGACAGTATCCTGTCAGAACATGAATGTTTCCAGTGGACATAATCTCTTTACAAACAATGTTTTTTTGCGATTTAAAATCTGTCCCTGTAGGCCCTTCCTAAACCTTTAACCAGATAAATCAACAGGCAAATATACACCAACTTTATGGAACACGCCGGTCGTTTACCGAGGAATTACCGACAACCCCATTCAATCTAGCACTGTAACTGGCCTGTTTGACTTGGTCATGTCCGAATCTTTTGTCAAACAACGCTTCTGAACGGTTCAATACAAATCACATCACAAGTCACTACACGATGTGCAGGGTAGACAGTATGCTTAATCTAACAATCAGGATAATAATACTCGCAAGGGATTACAGTATCATCGTAAGCTTGGCAATACGCAGATGATTTGAGCTATGCATAGTGTGTATTATGAATAGAACACAACACAGCAGAAGTTTAATTCGACTTCAACACGAGGTTCCTCGTCACAACAACACGATTTACACCACGCGCAAGAATACAGCGTCGATATATAACCGTTCCTAGAATAGTACTTTGGACGGTGCCATTGGAATTTCGGTAATGATATATATATATCTGGATTTAATGAGATTTGTAGTATAAAATGTAGCTACATGTGACTTGATATCGTTAAAGTGCCATATGTAAATAATGATAAACTGTATTTGTTACGACGGTGTACCATGTTTCTGCTTAACCTGGTCCATGCCATTGTTATGATTATTTGTAAGTGCATTCTTATTAACAAACTTTTAGTGCAGTTTCTTGTGGAAAGAAAACACGTGTAGCTTTTTGGTTTTGTTTTCTTGTTATGTTTGGTTCCCCAAAAGAGTTGTTGGATTGCAAACTTCTTTCTGTCTTATGGAAAGGTGGAAACCATCTCCTTTGTTACGTACATATGCAATTTGTTCCGTTAACGGAGCGTTTTAAAATTAATAACTATTTGTAGTAGATTATGTTTAATTAACCCAATTACGTACGGACATGTTGTCATTTATGCAGATCACGTGTATTTCCGCTAATGTTACGTAGACTGAGTGGCTAATAGGTAAAACAATTTGAAAAAGTGTTATACAGCTTTTTGATTTATTTTTACAACATGCTGAAAACAAAATCAATTAAATTACAAAACTTCCATTTAAAGCCAAATAATTTCTTAAATTAAATTCTTAAATTTTAATCCATTAATGATTGCCGTGTTACAATTGTTTGCGTTCTTTGCTATCTCAAGATGTGTAAGTTCAACAGTGTTGATGCCCCTTAAAGCTTACATGTAGTTCGAAATGGCAGACAGATAGCTCCCTTCCGATCAATACACCGTCTCAATCACGTTTTTTTAAAAATGTAAACAGGCCTTTCAACGCGCTCTATAGACTGCCTGGCGCTTCACTTCCACAAGTGAACTACTTAATTAAAATCTGGAAGGTGGGTGTTTAATTTTGAATAAAGTCGCATTTCATTTTGTCGTGTTACAAAGATCTGTTGCTTTTCATTATATCCGGTAACACAATTGTGAATAAGAGGTAAACATCGGCTTTGATGCAGACTTTTCATCTTGCTTAACGATATGTTTACTTGTTTGATTTCACTTTTCTTTATTGACTTGAGTCAATGATAAAATCTGCATTCATTTCCACAATGGCCCAATAAACTATACAAAATCTGCACAAAGCATAAACATGCTAATTGGAGAAATCGATCTTTTGTGGCGTTATCTCTTTGATCACAGGCAGAACCCGATTTCGATGTCAAAACACCTGCAAATAATAAAAAATAAAGTAATTTTAAAGATGGTATCCGACAGTTTGCCTATATCAAATACATGTAACGGTATCTTACCACTGCTTTGGGAAATTCGGGCATAACTTCTCCTCAATCTCATACTTTAGTCTAAATAAAGACGATATTGTACACTAACAATATTGTTAGAAGTACCAATCGCGATAAAAATCACGCTAAATGTCCATTCTTACCAAATCTATAAATAAGCACGACAGTGATCTCGGCTAAAAAATAAATATCGACGTCAGAACGGAAAACCCAGATAACAATAATATCGTGATCTCAAAAGTAAGTTGTCACCTGGTTTTCTAAGTTTAAAAATAGCTATCTCTGCAGCGTGACTCAGATAGGAAATACCTGTTTGCAATGACGAATGGGGATATATGCTTCACTATTCACACACTGTTCACACAGATCTAGGGAATCAATGAACAGCTTTGCTTGACCTCTTTAGGTAACAATGATTTGTTTGGTTATTTAAGAAAACAATTTGGTCCAAACTGTCAAATACCACGTTTAACTAAGGTTTCACTTTTTTCACAGTTTTTATTTTGACAACACGAGTATGCCAAGGAACATATACGCAGACACAGTATGCTATTTATTGAATGTATGGACGTTTATAATTTGAAAGAAAATTTAATCTTTCGAAAACTCCTTCAGTTCCACACAGTGTGCAAAAACATTTCGAACTTAATCTTACACTGTTATAGCCATACTTATCCCACCTTTTAGTATTAATGGCCACGTTATTCGGTAGTTGGCAAATTATTTCTTAAACATTTTCAAACCAATCCTCATTTCAATATGTTATGTTTACTAGTATGTCGATACAAAAATATGAAGTTTTATCTACCACAATTAAGTTAATGTACCTTTAATCACAATAGTGGATTTACATAATTAAAGGAGATAAAGTAAGACGAGAGTAGTATGTCTGTTCCGTTCAACGTGAAATTGTCCGCAAAGGGAAACTTTTTTGTACACAGACGTCACCTCTTTTTAGAAAACGCATTCTTTACCACTTGTTATTTAAACTTATTAGACCGTCTTATCGCTATTTCGATTTAAAGCAACAATGCACAAACAAATGTTTAAATAAATATGCACAACGTTTATTTCACTTATAAAAGTTGCAGAAATATATTTAAAGTGGTCAGGTTGTCATTGTTATTGGACAATGCTTCTTTGTCTTTCACCACTGACCCATCTAATGACACAATACTGCAGAGACAATCAATTTATAAAGCTACAGAAAGGTAACAATACACTCCAGCAGAACTGCCGCTTACTATGGAAGGGAATATCCGCCAATATTCTAATTAATATTTCTAACATTCAACACTCGGAATTGTCACTTTAAATGTCAGTTTGTAAATTGCAACACAGCGCATGTTTAATACCATTATCAACTCAACTCAATACCACTATCTAATTACTTCCTTACTTCTATATATCACATGAAAATGTTCACATTTCAACATTTGAACAATTTCACACTTTCCGCATATACAATTTACAAGTTACAAATCGCGGGGTGAAAATCACGATTACATTTTACATTTCTAGAATCTAATTTACAAGTTATTAATCTAGAGGCGCAAATGTCTAATGTAAAATGTACACCGCATAACACAAGTTCAACATTATGAGGCAAGGGGGCGCTTCTAACACGGGAATGTCCATCTATAAATAGAATGTATCGCTTGAACTTGTCCGCGTTCGAGTTACTTTCAGGTTGTGAGTGTCTTACCGACAGAATCAGACACATGTATTATTTATTTGTGCTATACAATTTTAGGGATATTATTCTGTACTTAACTGCTGATCATGATATGACTACGTATATATAGGCCTATGTTTGTGATTATAGAAGATCAAGTGATAATTCAGTATTAGTGGCACATTAAGAAAAAGGTGTGATACATGCATTTATAATCATTCGTGACATGTACTGTAGACATGCACCAAGATAAGTTGGTCCATACTTACACGTCTCTACCTCTTCCTCAAACTGTATGAATCAGTTCAAATGTTGTTTGTATATTTTTATCTCTCAGGTCTGACAGCCCCTACACCCCCGCCCCTACCCCCTTTCAACCTCTATGGCCCCACCTTCTTTTATTTAACTGCATATATCCTGATTTAACCGAAGTGATCCGAGCTGGCAAAATTCCTTTAACGGTACACAGTATTGAGTTCGAACCCAAGACCTCCTCCGTAATCAGGTGCTCTACTACCTGGCCTACCTGGGCAGAGAGCTTTTAACCTTCCTTATTTTTAGCCAGGTATCAACTGGACAGAACCACCAGTGCACGTACCTGCCCCACATGGTGTTCTGATGAATTAATTCTGACGCCTCAAAAAAAGGCTGTAAAAATCCCAGTACCGAGGGCGGGGGTCGAATCCAGGACCTCATGCTCTTGAGGTAGGTGCTCTAGCAACTGAGCTACATGGGCACCTGCCTCTGGGGAAAGCATTCTCACTACATCAAGTACTCCCGTTGATGTAGTTCAATTCCAATGCATTGTAAACAAATCCGAATGTAAATGAGAGAGTCAGTTCTTCTGGAAATGTCCGATATGTATATCAAATTGGATTTAATGTAGTTTCAAGAAAACAAAGACTTATATGGTAAAATTACTTGCATAATTTTAATATATACATTTATAACTTCTTTTTTTGCAAAAGATAACGTGTTCAATTTGACAACAAATAACGTTTGCTGTTTTCTATTGTATCTCCCTTGAAGAATCATTTATGATCCCGTTCTATTTTTAACTTATGATATTCCGTTCTATTGTTTTAGCTTAGTGACGTCTATATTTATGAAGTACCACCACCTAACGTCTGAAAGATGTCAATTATTAACTTGTACATTAGTAATTTGTGACTTGAGAATTGTGACTGAGATTTGTAACTTGTAAATTGTAAGCGAACATAACATTTGTGACTTGAAAATTGTGACTTGAGATTTGTAATTTCCAAATTGTATACGAGAAATGTGAATTAAATACATGTATAAATGAACGTGTTTGTGCAAACAAATAGCAAATTTAAGCAAATGCAGTGTTGCAATTTGCAAAGTAGAAATTGAATATTGGCGGATATCCCCTTCCATAGCTTACAGTTGCTAGGTTTAAATATATGGGGAAAACGTGTTTGTGTGTTTGTATATGTAATACGTTCATATATGGGCCTGTCTATTTATACCGTGTATGTGTAACTGTGTCTTGTTCAGGTATGGGCCTGTCTATTTATACCGTGTATGTGTAACAGTGTCTTGTTCAGGTATGGGCCTGTCCATTTATACTGTGTATGTGTAACTGTGTCTTGTTCAGGTATGGGCCTGTCTATTTATACCGTGTATGTGTAACTGTGTCTTGTTCAGGTATGGGCCTGTCTGTTTATACCGTGTATGTGTAACTGTGTCTTGTTCAGGTATGGGCCTGTCTGTTTATACCGTGTATGTGTAACAGTGTCTTGTTCAGGTATGGGCCTGTCCATTTATACTGTGTATGTGTAACTGTGTCTTGTTCAGGTATGGGCCTGTCTATTTATACCGTGTATGTGTAACTGTGTCTTGTTCAGGTATGGGCCTGTCTGTTTATACCGTGTATGTGTAACTGTGTCTTGTTCAGGTATGGGCCTGTCTGTTTATACCGTGTATGTGTAACTGTGTCTTGTTCAGGTATGGGCCTGTCCATTTATACCGTGTATGTGTAACTGTGTCTGGTTCAGGTATGGGCCTGTCCATTTATACCGTGTATGTGTAACAGTGTCTTGTTCAGGTATGGGCCTGTCCATTTATACCGTGTATGTGTAACTGTGTCTGGTTCAGGTATGGGCCTGTCCATTTATACCGTGTATGTGTAACAGTGTCTGGTTCAGGTATGGGCCTGTCTATTTATACCGTGTATGTGTAACTGTGTCTGGTTCAGGTATGGGCCTGTCTATTTATACCGTGTATGTGTAACTGTGTCTGGTTCAGGTATGGGCCTGTCCATTTATACCGTGTATGTGTAACTGTGTCTGGTTCAGGTATGGGCCTGTCTATTTATACCGTGTATGTGTAACTGTGTCTTGTTCAGGTATGGGCCTGTCCATTTATACCGTGTATGTGTAACTGTGTCTTGTTCAGGTATGGGCCTGTCCATTTATACCATGTATGTGTAACAGTGTCTGGTTCGGGTATGGGCCTGTCCATTTATACCATGTATGTGTAACAGTGTCTGGTTCAGGTATGGGCCTGTCCATTTATACCGTGTATGTGTAACTGTGTCTGGTTCAGGTATGGGCCTGTCCATATATACCGTGTATGTGTAACTGTGTCTGGTTCAGGTATGGGCCTGTCTATTTATACCATGTATGTGTAACTGTGTCTTGTTCAGGTATGGGCCTGTCCATTTATACCGTGTATGTGTAACTGTGTCTGGTTCAGGTATGGGCCTGTCCATTTATACCGTGTATGTGTAACTGTGTCTTGTTCAGGTATGGGCCTGTCCATTTATACCGTGTATGTGTAACAGTGTCTTGTTCAGGTATGGGCCTGTCTATTTATACCGTGTATGTGTAACAGTGTCTTGTTCAGGTATGGGCCTGTCTATTTATACCGTGTATGTGTAACAGTGTCTTGTTCAGGTATGGGCCTGTCTATTTATACCGTGTATGTGTAACAGTGTCTTGTTCAGGTATGGGCCTGTCCATTTATACCGTGTATGTGTAACTGTGTCTTGTTCAGGTATGGGCCTGTCCATTTATACCGTGTATGTGTAACAGTGTCTTGTTCAGGTATGGGCCTGTCTATTTATACCGTGTATGTGTAACAGTGTCTTGTTCAGGTATGGGCCTGTCCATTTATACCGTGTATGTGTAACTGTGTCTTGTTCAGGTATGGGCCTGTCCATTTATACCGTGTATGTGTAACAGTGTCTTGTTCAGGTATGGGCCTGTCTATTTATACCGTGTATGTGTAACAGTGTCTTGTTCAGGTATGGGCCTGTCCATTTATACCGTGTATGTGTAACTGTGTCTTGTTCAGGTATGGGCCTGTCCATTTATACCGTGTATGTGTAACAGTGTCTTGTTCAGGTATGGGCCTGTCTATTTATACCGTGTATGTGTAACTGTGTCTTGTTCAGGTATGGGCCTGTCCATTTATACCGTGTATGTGTAACTGTGTCTTGTTCAGGTATGGGCCTGTCCATTTATACCGTGTATGTGTAACAGTGTCTTGTTCAGGTATGGGCCTGTCCATTTATACCGTGTATGTGTAACTGTGTCTTGTTCAGGTATGGGCCTGTCTGTTTATACCGTGTATGTGTAACAGTGTCTTGTTCAGGTATGGGCCTGTCCATTTATACTGTGTATGTGTAACTGTGTCTTGTTCAGGTATGGGCCTGTCTATTTATACCGTGTATGTGTAACTGTGTCTTGTTCAGGTATGGGCCTGTCTGTTTATACCGTGTATGTGTAACTGTGTCTTGTTCAGGTATGGGCCTGTCTGTTTATACCGTGTATGTGTAACTGTGTCTTGTTCAGGTATGGGCCTGTCCATTTATACCGTGTATGTGTAACTGTGTCTGGTTCAGGTATGGGCCTGTCCATTTATACCGTGTATGTGTAACAGTGTCTTGTTCAGGTATGGGCCTGTCCATTTATACCGTGTATGTGTAACTGTGTCTGGTTCAGGTATGGGCCTGTCCATTTATACCGTGTATGTGTAACAGTGTCTGGTTCAGGTATGGGCCTGTCTATTTATACCGTGTATGTGTAACTGTGTCTGGTTCAGGTATGGGCCTGTCTATTTATACCGTGTATGTGTAACTGTGTCTGGTTCAGGTATGGGCCTGTCCATTTATACCGTGTATGTGTAACTGTGTCTGGTTCAGGTATGGGCCTGTCTATTTATACCGTGTATGTGTAACTGTGTCTTGTTCAGGTATGGGCCTGTCCATTTATACCGTGTATGTGTAACTGTGTCTTGTTCAGGTATGGGCCTGTCCATTTATACCATGTATGTGTAACAGTGTCTGGTTCGGGTATGGGCCTGTCCATTTATACCATGTATGTGTAACAGTGTCTGGTTCAGGTATGGGCCTGTCCATTTATACCGTGTATGTGTAACTGTGTCTGGTTCAGGTATGGGCCTGTCCATATATACCGTGTATGTGTAACTGTGTCTGGTTCAGGTATGGGCCTGTCTATTTATACCATGTATGTGTAACTGTGTCTTGTTCAGGTATGGGCCTGTCCATTTATACCGTGTATGTGTAACTGTGTCTGGTTCAGGTATGGGCCTGTCCATTTATACCGTGTATGTGTAACTGTGTCTTGTTCAGGTATGGGCCTGTCCATTTATACCGTGTATGTGTAACAGTGTCTTGTTCAGGTATGGGCCTGTCTATTTATACCGTGTATGTGTAACAGTGTCTTGTTCAGGTATGGGCCTGTCTATTTATACCGTGTATGTGTAACAGTGTCTGGTTCAGGTATGGGCCTGTCTATTTATACCGTGTATGTGTAACAGTGTCTTGTTCAGGTATGGGCCTGTCCATTTATACCGTGTATGTGTAACTGTGTCTTGTTCAGGTATGGGCCTGTCCATTTATACCGTGTATGTGTAACAGTGTCTTGTTCAGGTATGGGCCTGTCCATTTATACCGTGTATGTGTAACAGTGTCTTGTTCAGGTATGGGCCTGTCCATTTATACCGTGTATGTGTAACTGTGTCTTGTTCAGGTATGGGCCTGTCCATTTATACCGTGTATGTGTAACAGTGTCTTGTTCAGGTATGGGCCTGTCTATTTATACCGTGTATGTGTAACAGTGTCTTGTTCAGGTATGGGCCTGTCCATTTATACCGTGTATGTGTAACTGTGTCTTGTTCAGGTATGGGCCTGTCCATTTATACCGTGTATGTGTAACAGTGTCTTGTTCAGGTATGGGCCTGTCTATTTATACCGTGTATGTGTAACTGTGTCTTGTTCAGGTATGGGCCTGTCCATTTATACCGTGTATGTGTAACTGTGTCTTGTTCAGGTATGGGCCTGTCCATTTATACCGTGTATGTGTAACAGTGTCTTGTTCAGGTATGGGCCTGTCCATTTATACCGTGTATGTGTAACTGTGTCTTGTTCAGGTATGGGCCTGTCCATTTATACCGTGTATGTGTAACTGTGTCTTGTTCAGGTATGGGCCTGTCCATTTATACCGTGTATGTGTAACAGTGTCTTGTTCAGGTATGGGCCTGTCCATTTATACCATGTATGTGTAACTGTGTCTGGTTCAGGTATGGGCCTGTCCATTTATACCGTGTATGTGTAACAGTGTCTGGTTCAGGTATGGGCCTGTCCATTTATACCGTGTATGTGTAACTGTGTCTGGTTCAGGTATGGGCCTGTCCATTTATACCGTGCATGTGTAACTGTGTCTTGTTCAGGTATGGGCCTGTCCATTTATACCGTGTATGTGTAACAGTGTCTTGTTCAGGTATGGGCCTGTCCATTTATACCGTGTATGTGTAACTGTGTCTTGTTCAGGTATGGGCCTGTCCATTTATACCGTGTATGTGTAACTGTGTCTTGTTCAGGTATGGGCCTGTCTATTTATACCGTGTATGTGTAACAGTGTCTGGTTCAGGTATGGGCCTGTCTATTTATACCGTGTATGTGTAACTGTGTCTTGTTCAAGTATGGGCCTGTCCATTTATACCGTGTATGTGTAACTGTGTCTTGTTCAGGTATGGGCCTGTCTATTTATACCGTGTATGTGTAACAGTGTCTGGTTCAGGTATGGGCCTGTCCATTTATACCATGTATGTGTAACTGTGTCTGGTTCAGGTATGGGCCTGTCTATTTATACCGTGTATGTGTAACTGTGTCTTGTTCAGGTATGGGCCTGTCCATTTATACCGTGTATGTGTAACTGTGTCTTGTTCAGGTATGGGCCTGTCTATTTATACCGTGTATGTGTAACTGTGTCTTGTTCAGGTATGGGCCTGTCCATTTATACCGTGTATGTGTAACAGTGTCTTGTTCAGGTATGGGCCTGTCTATTTATACCGTGTATGTGTAACTGTGTCTGGTTCAGGTATGGGCCTGTCTATTTATACCGTGTATGTGTAACTGTGTCTTGTTCAGGTATGGGCCTGTCTATTTATACCGTGTATGTGTAACTGTGTCTTGTTCAGGTATGGGCCTGTCCATTTATACCGTGTATGTGTAACTGTGTCTTGTTCAGGTATGGGCCTGTCTATTTATACCGTGTATGTGTAACTGTGTCTTGTTCAGGTATGGTCCTGTCCATTTATACCGTGTATGTGTAACAGTGTCTTGTTCAGGTATGGGCCTGTCCATTTATACCGTGTATGTGTAACTGTGTCTGGTTCAGGTATGGGCCTGTCCATTTATACCGTGTATGTGTAACTGTGTCTGGTTCAGGTATGGGCCTGTCCATTTATACCGTGTATGTGTAACTGTGTCTGGTTCAGGTATGGGCCTGTCCATTTATACCGTGTATGTGTAACTGTGTCTGGTTCAGGTATGGGCCTGTCCATTTATACCGTGTATGTGTAACAGTGTCTGGTTCAGGTATGGGCCTGTCCATTTATACCGTGTATGTGTAACTGTGTCTTGTTCAGGTATGGGCCTGTCCATTTATACATTGTATGTGTAACTGTGTCTTGTTCAGGTATGGGCCTGTCCATTTATACCGTGTATGTGTAACTGTGTCTTGTTCAGGTATGGGCCTGTCCATTTATACCGTGTATGTTTAAATGTGACTAAATAAGACAACACAGAAATGATGAGACCTGTATGTCTAATGGCCAACGTTTACTTCGATAGTTTGTACTTTGATGTAACTACATGGACTTGACTGCATAGACAAACGTAACAGTAAACAACTATATAGCCAAACGATACAGTAAACAACTACATAGCCAAACGATACAGTAAACAACTACATAGACAAACGTAACAGTAAACAACTACATAGACAAACGTAACAGTAAACAACTACATAGCCAAACGATACAGTAAACAACTACATAGCCAAACGATACAGTAAACAACTACATAGACAAACGTAACAGTAAACAACTACATATCCAAACGATACAGTGAACAACTACCTAGCCAAACGATACAGTAAACAACAATATAGACAAACGTAACAGTAAACAACTACATAGCCAAACGATACAGTAAACAACTACATAGACAAACGATACAGTAAACAACAATATAGACAAACGATACAGTGAACAACTACCTAGCCAAACGATACAGTAAACAACTACATAGACAAACGTAACAGTAAACAACTACCTAGCCAAACGATACAGTAAACAACAATATAGACAAACGTAACAGTAAACAACTACATAGCCAAACGATACAGTAAACAACTACATAGACAAACGTAACAGTAAACAACTACATAGCCAAACGATACAGTAAACAACTACATAGCCAAACGACACCGTAAACAACTATATAGACAAACGTAACAGTAAACAACTACATAGCCAAACATTACAGTAAACAACTACCTAGCCAAACGATACAGTAAACAACTACATAGACAAACGTAACAGTAAACAACTACATAGACAAACGATACAGTAAACAACTACATAGACAAACGATACAGTAAACAACTACATAGCCAAACGATACAGTAAACAACTACATAGACAAACGTAACAGTAAACAACTACATAGACAAACGTAACAGTAAACAACTACATAGAAAAACGTAAGATTAAACAACTACATAGACAAACGTAACAGTAAACAACTACATAGAAAAACGATACAGTGAACAACTACATAGACAAACGATACAGTAAACAACTACATAGCCAAACGATACAGTAAACTACTACATAGACAAACGTAAGATTAAACAACTACATAGACAAACGTAACAGTGTCAATAAGCAACTACATGGACAAACGTAACTGTGTCAATAAGCAACTACATAGACAAACGTAACTGTGTCAATACGCAACAACATAGACAAACGTAAGATTAAACAACTACATAGACAAACGTAACAGTGTCAATAAGCAACTACATGGACAAACGTAACAGTGTCAATAAGCAACTACATAGACAAACGTAACAGTGTCAATAAGCAACTACATAGACAAACGTAACTGTGTCAATACGCAACAACATAGACAAACGTAACTGTGTCAATACGCAACTACATAGACAAACGTAAGATTAAACAACTACATAGACAAATGTAACTGTGTCAATAAGCAACTACATAGACAAACGTAACTGTGTCAATAAGCAACTACATAAACAAACGTAACTGTGTCAATAAGCAACTACATAGACAAACGTAACTATGTCAATACGCAACTACATAGACAAACGTAACTATGTCAATAAGCAACTACATAGACAAACGTAACTGTGTCAATAAGCAGCTACATAGACAAACGTAACTGTGTCAGTAAGCAACTACATAGACAAACGTAACTGTGTCAATAAGCCACTACATAGACAAACGTAACTGTGTCAATAAGCAACTACATAGACAAACGTTACTGTGTCAATACGCAACTACATAGACAAACGTTACTGTGTCAATAAGCAACTAGATAGACAAACGTAACTGTGTCAATAAGCAACTACAAAGACAAACGTAACTGTGTCAATAAGCAACTACATAGACAAACGTAACTGTGTCAATAAGCAACTACATAGACAAACGTAACTGTGTCAATAAGCCACTACATAGACAAACGTAACTGTGTCAATAAGCAACTACATAGACAAACGTAACTGTGTCAATAAGCAACTGCATAGACAAACGTAACTGTGTCAATAAGCAACTACATAGACAAACGTTACTGTGTCAATAAGCAACTAGATAGACAAACGTAACTGTGTCAATAAGCAACTACATAGACTAACGTAACTGTGTCAATAAGCAACTACATAGACAAATGTAACTGTGTCAATAAGCCACTACATAGACTAACGTAACTGTGTCAATACGCAACTACATAGACAAACGTTACTTTGTCAATAAGCAACTACATAGACAAATGTAACTGTGTCAATAAGCCACTACATAGACTAACGTAACTGTGTCAATACGCAACTACATAGGCAAACGTTACTGTGTCAATACGCAACTACATAGACAAACGTTACTGTGTCAATAAGCAACTAGATAAGCAAATGTAACTGTGTCAATAAGCAACTACATAGACAAATGTTACTGTGTCAATAAGCAACTACATAGACTAACGTAACTGTGTCAATAAACAACTACATAGACAAATGTAACTGTGTCAATAAGCAACTACATAGACAAATGTAACTGTGTCAATAAGCAACTACATAGACTAACGTAACTGTGTCAATAAGCAACTACATAGACAAATGTAACTGTGTCAGTAAGCAACTACATAGACAAACGTAACTGTGTCAATAAGCAACTACATAGACTAACGTAACTGTGTCAATAAGCAACTACATAGACAAACGTAACTGTGTCAGTAAGCAACTACATAGACAAATGTAACTGTGTCAATAAGCAACTACATAGACTAACGTAACTGTGTCAATAAGCAACTACATAGACAAATGTAACTGTGTCAATAAGCAACTAGATAGACAAATGTAACTGTGTCAATAAGCAACTACATAGACAAATGTAACTGTGTCAATAAGCAACTACATAGACTAACGTAACTGTGTCAATAAGCAACTAGATAGACAAACGTAACTGTGTCAATAAGCAACTACATAGACTAACGTAACTGTGTCAATAAGCAACTAGATAGACAAATGTAACTGTGTCAATAAGCAACTACATAGACAAATGTAACTGTGTCAATAAGCAACTACATAGACTAACGTAACTGTGTCAATAAGCAACTAGATAGACAAACGTAACTGTGTCAATAAGCAACTACATAGACAAATGTAACTGTGTCAAAAAGCAACTACATAGACTAACGTAACTGTGTCAGTAAGCAACTACATAGACAAATGTAACTGTGTCAATAAGCAACTACATAGACTAACGTAACTGTGTCAATAAGCAACTAGATAGACAAACGTTACTGTGTCAATAAGCAACTACATAGACAAATGTAACTGTGTCAATAAGCAACTACATAGACAAATGTAACTGTGTCAATAAGCAACTACATAGACAAATGTAACTGTGTCAAAAAGCAACTACATAGACTAACGTAACTGTGTCAGTAAGCAACTACATAGACAAATGTAACTGTGTCAATAAGCAACTACATAGACTAACGTAACTGTGTCAATAAGCAACTAGATAGACAAACGTTACTGTGTCAATAAGCAACTAGATAGACAAATGTAACTGTGTCAATAAGCAACTACATAGACAAATGTAACTGTGTCAATAAGCAACTACATAGACAAATGTAACTGTGTCAATAAGCAACTACATAGACAAATGTAACTGTGTCAATAAGCAACTACATAGACAAACGTAACTGTGTCAATAAGCAACTACATAGACAAACGTTACTGTGTCAATAAGCAACTACATAGACAAATGTAACTGTGTCAATAAGCAACTACATAGGCTAACGTAACTGTGTCAATAAGCAACTAGACAGACAAACGTTACTGTGTCAATAAGCAACTACATAGACAAATGTAACTGTGTCAATAAGCAACTACATAGACAAATGTAACTGTGTCAATAAGCAACTACATAGACAAATGTAACTGTGTCAAAAAGCAACTAGATAGACAAATGTAACTGTGTCAATAAGCAACTACATAGACTAACGTAACTGTGTCAATAAGCAACTAGATAGACAAACGTAACTGTGTCAATAAGCAACTACATAGACAAATGTAACTGTGTCAAAAAGCAACTACATAGACTAACGTAACTGTGTCAGTAAGCAACTACATAGACAAATGTAACTGTGTCAATAAGCAACTACATAGACAAACGTAACTGTGTCAATAAGCAACTACATAGACAAATGTAACTGTGTCAATAAGCAACTACATAGACAAATGTAACTGTGTCAATACGCAACTACATAGACAAACGTAACTGTGTCAATAAGCAACTACATAGACAAACGTAACTGTGTCAATAAGCAATTACATAGACAAACGTAACTGTGTCAGTAAGCAACTACTTCTTGTGAATCGTCCGCAATATTTCCTTCTCTATTCTTGTTCACAAAAACGTAGAATTTCTAGATTCTATTTTTCTATTTGTCAACTGGAAAATCGCTGACACCAGTTGCTTCCCATATTAAATACATGTACAACTACAATATACAGGATTGTTACACATAGGTCACGGTTCTTATTTGAACAGAGGTTCGAGAGATAATTTCGTGTGAGCTATTGAGTATTTTATTTGTCTAGCCTAATTTGTAACTCAAACTGATTCATGGATGACATTGCGGGCCTTAGTAGTGAGATAGCATAAGAAGCTCTAGGGTTGGGCCTCTCGTACATAAGGCCATTATTTCCGCCCACTATCTTGCCAAGAGATATGCCGGAGTTCTTTACATACATCTGAAATGTTATGCACTGTGACGGCTGTTGAAATGAATCACCAAGTACCGCATCAAATATATCGCGTGCACATTTCTATAGTCCTACCCATAAGTCGTGGATTTTCCTCCACCAGTATTATCTGGACGTCGCAAGTATGATATTAATTATGTCTGTGCGATGTAACAAAGCCACACACACGCACGCACGCACACACGCACGCACGCACACACACACACACACACACACACACACACACACACACACACACACACACACACACAACAAATAACATTTTGAGCTTATGTATTCTATGCTTAATTTTATTTTCTAATAAAATAACTTTGCTTATGAAATAAAAAATATTTATTCTGCTGTCGTTTATGTGCACTGAGCTAATCCCCACTAAATCCCCACAAAAAACTAGTCCCGGATTTGCTACGCGTTTGGAGCCGTTAAGTTCAAATATTTCAAAATAGATAGTTTCCATGTGAAGTCATAGGCACTGATAAGATAATTAAAGGCAGCCATCTTTGAAGGCAGAAGCTAATGCAGGCCGATATTTGGAAATATGTTCTGTATTAAACTCACCGCTGTGTTTTTATTTTCAGTCTAGTTTACTGGATTTTATATCAAATTTAACAGCTTTTATAAGTATTTTAAATATCAAAACTATATTATGGTAGTTTAAAAGGAAAAAAGTAAACAAACAAAGAAGATATACTGTTCATTTGTTTAAGGAATGGCCAATAATTTTCATTTATTTCTGTGTATTAATTATTTGTGCATTTATCAATTAAAAAAACTATATTTTATTCTAAAAATATGAATTTCAAGAGCTTTCCAATTCTGTATAGCTCTTAATTTTTTGGACCACAAAAAAAGAAATTACAAGAAAATAAAATTTACGCTTCTATACAATTCATCTCAAATTCCATTGAAGTTGCCAAAATAAGGTATCTTCACTGATGAGGGAACTATCTATTATAATGTTAAATATTAAAACGAAATTTGCACACGTGTCCTCATTAAATGAAGTACTAGTGTATATTAATAGGAATGCGTTTTAAGCTGCAACTAGCTTAAGTACTGTTTGTAATCTCAGATGGGTAATACTACTGTATATTGTTTGTTTTATTGGGTTTATCGTCACACCAACAGTATTTCAGTTATCTGGAGACGGTGTCCACTTGAAGCAGATATAGTGCTGCCTTCACCGTGTATAGCATGTCGTGAACACTTGTCATGATACCACACCCAGTCACATTATCCTGACACCGGGCCAACCAGTCGTTGAACTACTCTTATATTTGCTTGAGCGTTAGCAGGGGAGCTATACCACTACCATTTTTAACGACTTTAGAGCCAACGCTCTACCGATTGCGCTAGCAGGTCCGTTACTACTACTGTATATATTGTTCATATAAATATTGCGCTTATCAATTGGTTTCCGGACGTTTGCGAGTCAGTCTGGTGCAATACACCGACGAAGCAAGATCACGACCTATTCTTTGATATGTCAATCAGGTTGCAGTACAGGTTTAAATCTGACAGCCATACTTTTAATCTGACAATCAGAACAAAGACATAGTAATGTACACTCTTGAAATATAAACATATAAGTTCACTGTAACACAGTTCTTTCACAATACGGAAAATTACAGGATGTACCAGTTTTGCACTTGAAGAGAAAGTTTTCTAATTAATAATCCGGGCTGTTGTATTATGCAACAGATTTACGAAACACGCAAAGAAAATGGGTAGTTTTCTATTTCGATCATTTTGCTTATTAA
Organism: Sinonovacula constricta; assembly: GCA_007844125.1. Lineage (NCBI taxonomy): Eukaryota > Metazoa > Mollusca > Bivalvia > Cardiida > Solecurtidae > Sinonovacula > Sinonovacula constricta. The sequence goes on from CM017571.1 coordinate 4,692,296, forward strand.
TTCAGTATTTTTATGGTGACAGATTGTCAAATATAATGTAATGGTCTATAAATCTGACCTTATTGATTAAATTGATATTATCTAAATTATGAGACTTTTCTTGAAGTTCTTTCATCATATTGACATCAACTGCCGGGTCATTAATCAGCGTGCCTTATCATATTGACAACAATTTAAATAAGGTGGACAATTGCAGAACTGTTGATAACTTTATTGACTGTGCACATTCATACCGGTGAACCATTGCAATGTGCACAGTCCATACCCATAAGTGTACATTAGTGGCTTAAATAAGTATAAAATATAATAAATATAAAACTTAGTGCATCATCTTCGTCAATACCATTTTATCGCCGTCTTTATCCATCTCCTCCTCTCTCCTAATCATCTTCACAGCCTCATCACCCTCCTCTTCATCATCATCACTACTAGCAGTAGCAACATCATCATCAGCGTCATCGTCGGTAGTATTTTGGTACTGTTGATGTAAGGGCAACATGAATGAAATGGTCGAAAAAATTTATTTAACGATTAGCATAAATTCCCTCCCCAAATCCGGACAATAATCTAAAGATTAGCACTTCAGCCGATCCTCGGTATGGCCCTGAGGAAACAATCACACGGCCAATAGGACGACAATGGCAACGTTATAGCAACATCAATATCCATTGTAATACCTGGAGGACAGCTATTGTCAGTTAATTGAAAATCGACAATAACTTCAAAAGCTGTTTCATTAGTACAGATATGGTAATTCCATTTTCTGCAATAAATCCTCCACCAGCAAGGCTTCGTCGAGACTGTCATAAAACTTACTAATGGGGACGCTTTATTGAAGTTGGCTTGTAGATCGTTGGTGCAACAAAAATGGTCAGATATACTGTTATACTTGTAACAACTGTTCTATTGGCGCAATTTGTTTGTAAGAATAAATAGCACCGTTCTGGACATCGGTGCCTCTCATGGAATGCATTTTATTGGGACAATAGTGTAGCTGGCAAAAACAGGAAATCGCAGCTGTTCCGTTTTTAACATTGTAGCTTGCAATAATAATTTTTAGCTTGCAATGATAAAAAATAGCTGGCATTTATAGGTATTCGCAGCTGTTTGGCGAATTATTGTTAAACAAATGAAGCCGAGTATACCGATGTAAGCATTGCAGCTTGTAAATACGGATGTAGTAGAGAACAAGAAAAACAAACAAGGTAGAAAATACCCTACTTTCGTTTAGAGTTATAGTTCTTTACATTAAATTATTACATTAAATGTTACACATAAAATCCAGTTAGATTACATTTATAGCTCCGTTTTCCCATCGATCGTTGTTTGCATATTTTGGGAAAGAAAATAATAATTGAAAAGATCTTGCTATCTTTGAGTAATTTTTCAGCAAATAACCATTGCAGTATCGTCGGATACCAGACTCAACAGATATACATTAATAGTGCCTGAATTTAGATTTCTGCTGATTGATCGAGATCGTGTTGTGCATAATTTTAATGTAGATGATTTAGAGAAGTTACAACGTAAGCTAGTCTTGCAATGCTCATATATTTTCTTATTTCAAATTAAAATCTTTTCTCTAAACTATATTGTTTAGGCACATCAACCAAGCAAAGCATTTATTAAAACTTAGACTAAAATACAACAGATTGTGCACACATCGCCAAACTACCGTAGTGTTCCACTGTAAATTGTAACAATTGAACGAAAATATATGATATAGAGACGACATATATGGCAAAGGCTACATATATGACAAAGAGACGACACATATGATATAGAGACGACATATATGATAAGGAGACGACATATTTGATAAGGAGACGACATATTTGATAAGGAGACGACATATATGATAAGGAGACGACATATTTGATAAGGAGACGACATATATGATAAGGAGACGACATATATGACACAGAGGCGACATATATGATATGGAGACGACATATATGATATAGAGACGACATATATGATAAGGAGGCGACATATATGATATAAAGACGACATATATGATAGGGAGACGACATATATGATAAGGAGACGACACATATGATATAGAGACGACACATATGATATAGAGACGACATATATGATAAGGAGACGACATATATGACACATAGGCGACATATATGATATGGAGACGACATATATGATATAGAGACGACATATATGATAAGGAGACGACATATGATAAGGAGACGACATATATGACACAGAGGCGACATATATGATATGGAGACGACATATATGATAAGGAGACGAAATATAAGATATAGAGACGACATATATGGTAAATAACCGACATATATGACATAGAGACGACATATATGACATAGAGACGACATATATGACAAGGAGGCGACATATATGACATAGAGACGACATATATGATAAGGAGACGACATATATATTACATAGAGGCGACATATATTATATAGAGACGGCATATATGACATAGAGGCGACATATGATATAGAGACGACATATATGACATAGAGGCGACATATGATATAGAGACGACATATATGACATAGAGGCGACATATGATATAGAGACGACATATATGACATAGAGGCAACATATATGATATAGAGACGACATATATGACATAGAGGCGACATATGATATAGAGACGACATATATGACATAGAGGCAACATATATGATATAGAGACGACATATATGACAAGGAGACGACATATATGACACAGAGGCGACATATATGATATGGAGACGACATATATGATAGGGAGACGACATATATGATAAGGAGACGACACATATGATATAGAGACGACACATATGATATAGAGACGACATATATGATAAGGAGACGACATATATGACACAGAGGCGACATATATGATATGGAGACGACATATATGATATAGAGACGACATATATGATAAGGAGACGACATATGATAAGGAGACGACATATATGACACAGAGGCGACATATATGATATGGAGACGACATATATGATAAGGAGACGAAATATAAGATATAGAGACGACATATATGGTAAATAGACGACATATATGACATAGAGACGACATATATGACATAGAGACGACATATATGACAAGGAGGCGACATATATGACATAGAGACGACATATATGATATAGAGACGACATATATGGTAAATAGACGACATATATGACATAGAGACGACATATATGATAAGGAGACGACATATATATTACATAGAGGCGACATATATTATATAGAGACGGCATATATGACATAGAGGCGACATATGATATAGAGACGACATATATGACATAGAGGCAACATATATGATATAGAGACGACATATATGACATAGAGGCGACATATATGATATAGAGACGGCATATATGACATAGAAGCGACATATATGATATAGAGACGGCATATATGACATAGAGGCGACATATATGATATAGAGACGACATATATGATAAGGAGACGACATATATGACATAGAGACGACATATATGATAAGGAGATGACATATATGATAAGGAGACAACATATATGATAAGGAGACGACATATATGACATAGAGGCGACATATATTACATAGAGGCGAATGAATGACATATAGACGACATATATGTCAAATAGACGACATATATGTCAAATAGACGACATATATGGCATAGAGGCGACATATAGACGACATACATGGTATAGAGACAACATATATGACATAGAGACGACATATATGACATGCATAGTCCTTACTGGCACCGAATGTATACGAGTATTGATATATCTTATTATAAGTATCTTATTATAGCTTTGTGCGATCAAAATAACGTCACCAAAACAACTTTTATTTGATCATTTTCTAAGAGTATGCTTCAGTTGGTCGAAGTTAATTGATTTCACAGTCTCCTGCAGTTCGTATTAAGTCTCTGACATGAAACTATAAAGTTACAAATGCTACTCTACAATGCTACCCGCTGATCCCGTATGATTGTGTTGACATTGCGGATCTATTGGTTTACAAGACCTGGGGACAACATGGAGCTAAACAACTTGACCCGGTGCATTTTATCTGTTCTGTCAACATAACTACTTCTTGAATAAATATTGACTTTCCTTTAATAAACTGTAATGAACATGCAATCTACACCACAATTAAAACGTTCAACAGCTTGCTTCAAATCTGCCTATGTAAGAGATACATAAAGCCGCACATATTCGATTACTACGTTTCTCGTCACTAGAATTGTTAGTCCCCTTGTTGATTGTGCTTCATGGATTTTATACAGCCTTTGTAGACGAATTTAATTTAAACACACACGTACGCAAGCCAGCAAAAAACACACACGCGCTCACACACACACACGCACGCGCGCGCGCGCGCTCGCTCGCGCGCGCGCACACACACAGATAAATCGCATTAATCTTCACCGCGCATGCGTGCGGCGAATGTATCTAATCGTTCCTGGAAAAGTTCAGGCATCACGTTTCACTATAGACGAATACATTGCTGCGCTTGCTGGCATTTGAATTTCGGATATATATGTTGAATGAATATCTGAATTTAATGAGATTTTAGTATAAAATGTAGCTAAATCCCCACATGTGAGTTGATGTCGTTAAAGTGCCATATGTAAATAATGATAAACTGTATTTGTTACGGCGATGTACCATGTTTCTGCTTAACCTGGTCCATGCCATTGTTATGATTATTTGTAAGTGCATTCTTTTTAACAAACTTTAAATGCAGTTTCTTGTGGAAAGAAAACACGTGTAGCTTTTTTGGTTTTGTTTTTCTTGTTATGTTTGGTTCCCCAAAAGAGTTGGTGGATTGCAAACCTCTTTCTGTCTTATGGAAAGGTGGAAACCATCTCCTTTGTAAATATGCCAGTCGCTCATGTTAACTGAGTTTTTTAAAGTAATAACTATTTGTAGAAAATGATGTTTTATTAGCCAAAAATGCTTCAGTGTTGAACAATAGCTCGCATCAAGGCGTTCTTATACTTCATCCCTGTACCTGTTGCATAAACATTATATCCTCTGGTTTGCTTTATTATCTAAAGTAGACTCGTGCAATATTTTCCCACAACAGTACGTTCTTAATTAGCACATTGTAGCGGACGACTATAGGATATACTAGTTAAACAATTATCGTGCGGACTTCCCTCCCTGTTTCGACCCCTGTACGTATTAAATATCACAAAGAATTCTTTAATTACGCATTACTGATCCAGATAGTTTTGTCTAAGACTAAGCCGGCAATTGAAGACGTCTCTTCCATTCAACAACGTTTTTTTTCACACAATGATAGTAAAGCATTCGTATCTGTATTAATTATTGACTTGTTGTTACGGTATAAAGGCATTGATATATCCATTTGTCCTGGACTAACTGTTTATAGGATAAGGCGTAATTATATCTCCCCTTACTTGATAGCTGACTAGAGTGAAGCAGGAACGCAATACAATGTTATTTATATAAAAGGACATCATATTAGCAAAGGAGTTTTCCCACTTTGTTATTATGGTTTTTTAAAACAAGAAAATAACGGTTGTATGTATTCAGCTTTGTACTTAGTATACCGTTTTCGGTCGAGATGTGATGTTGCCCTCACGTAAATGTAGCTGACTTTCTAATACCAACAATATATCGTAGCATTTTCTCTGGATGGAAATCAGACGATCGTCTAGTTGTATGTATTTACATAAAAATGTTTGTATAGTGACCTTGTATTTGACATTAAGGCTGTTTAATTTATCTTGCACAAAATGCGTTATGATTTTTAATGGTTCTACATCTTAATGATCGCAGATGACTGGGACGATAGGCGAGATGATCAGTAGCTGGGCTGAAGTTAGCAAGTGTATTACCCAGGGTTACCCAGGGTTGCCCAGGGTTACATTCTTGGGTCATTATTTAATATCTTTATAAATGACGTATTCTTTGTCAACTATGTTGATGAAAACACCTTATTGTTTCACACTCCAAACTTTTCGAACGTTAATGTCTACATAACAAACGAAAAGTTTAATACTTATAGATAGGTTTGCCTTCAATGTAATGAAGGTTAACTCCGATAGATGTCCAGCTGTAGCTGTATAAAAGACCCATAATTTAGCTTCTACTATATTATTGAACCTTTCAGGATTGCAAAGATCAATTGAAATTACTTGGTGTTGACATTGATTTGATTTTCAACAATTTTTAAGCTTACATTAATCAAGACTTATGCAAAAAGCAGTCATGCAGATTATTATCCTGATAATGATAACTTTCTGTATCAGTCGCATTGACTTAAAACCTTTCATACATTAATACTGTCAAACTTCAAATTATGTTTTTAATCCTGACATTTTTGTTGGATTATAAATAAGAATTAAATAGAAGTGATACATGGAAAAGACTGAAATTTGTTAACGATGATCGCAAATCCAAAAGTAAAACTATTCACGTTCGCCGACAATGATCAATGGCTAAAGAAACTGAAAATAAAAATCTGAACAAATTGACACCAACTTTATTGCAGGATATATTAGTAAAGAAAGAACACAAAACAGTTTCAGATACTGTGAAATCATTTAATTTCATGGGCATTAAATTGCGTGGTTTTGATAAAAAAAAACATTTTCGCGGGGACATAAATTCGTGGTTTGAAGAAATTAAAAAATGCTCCACTTTTGCTCTTCCGGTCCGATATCGGTGACAAACAGACAGATAGGCGCGTTCAAAGTAGACATATAATAGTCTCTAAGGTGATAAGGCACGATTACTCCTGCCTCCCGCTAATGGGGTCGGCCATTGAGCATTAATCCGAGCCCCTTAGTTGGTAAGACAATAAATACTACTGTTTCTCTCTTACGGGGTCAATAATTGAGCTTTCATCCGAGTATTCAAATAGTCTGCCTCTACCCGAAAACAACAACCCATGGGCAGCGAGCCTTTGACTTTATCGCGACAGTTTTATACAGCTCACTTCCAGAATCTGCTAGACGGTGTACAGATTTAAATATTTGCAAAACTTGTCTTTTTTGTGATGGTTAAGATTGTTAATGTTCCATATGTATGCATATTTAAGCCTTCAGGTTTTCACTTCACTACTTCGAATCTTTGAACACGATCGGCTCTCATATAGTTACATTTTCGGGTGTGGTAGGACTAATATTTAAATATAAATCCTCAATCTTGACATAGGCTGTCTTACATACGGATTTGCATAATTGGGTTATCTCATATTGTAACACTTAACATTCTGTAACCTTGACTAAAACAACCTTAATCATCAATATTTGAAAGTCGTTTTATCTTATTTTCCTATCTAAATAGGACATACTTAAAACTAGAAAAGTTTGTTATTCCTATTCTACCCAGTACACGTCATGTTGAAATAGTCTACTGCCAGCATATATTATACATGTAGACTATTTGAATTATATAGTGTCAGCTGTGCGTTTGTCATAAAATCGATTTGATATAACTTTACAAACGACATCATCATCAACAACAACAACAACAAACCCCGTTCGAGTCAGATCATCATGAACTTGCATTATTTTGGGTTATAAGAAACTTACATGCAGCACTTTTTTCTAATAACTATACATATTAAGAGTGCAGCAATAATTGTAATGATATTTGCGTATTAATCCTAGCAAGCAAGACTGTTTCTTTCTCGTGTAATATTTACCGAGGAAGTCGATGGTATAGGATCGTGCTTAGGTCCTTTAATAATTAATCAATTTGTCAAACACGGTGACCTAGCATTCAGTATTTCGTTCCATTGTCACTGCAAGTCAGCTAGTGACATTTAATGACCTGGCAGATCCAGTCGCAGTGAGATAATCGAATTAGAATTGACAAAAAACTTTAGTCACGTGACACAGCCAATGATCACATGACTGTCACTAAAACAGATTCGGGCTCACATTGAACATGTATTTATAAGCCATATCTGTAGTTGTCTGTTGTGTGGTGTGAAAGTGTGTCCTAGCAGAAAACTGATTACAATCAACTGGACAAATGAGCGGTTTACCAAGGATTGCGAGGTTTGACTTGTATCTTTATAGTAACCGGTACTTTAAATATTAAGTTATGCGTTGTAAATAATTATTTGTCTTTTTAAAGCTAAGTTGTAACATAAATTTACTTGAATACTAACTAGCCAATAAATGACATGCATGTATTTCTAAGGCGTGCAGTTTTCTCGAACAAAGCGTGTATCTCTTGCTGTGTTTAAGATACAACAAATAGTTTTCGTCAAATTCATTTATGTTTTTTAAAACAACTATATATTTTAAATATTTTAAAATTTTCTCACATATACATGTAAGTAGCATGTATGAATATGTGTGTATGCAATAGAATTGATCCTAGACATCACCGTCCTATATAATTACTTGTTTGCGGGCATTTGTTAATGTTACTTGTGCTTTTCACACATTTACTTTAATCACAGCATGAAGTGATCCCAATTTTAAAAAAAAGAAAAGTAACAGAATAGCAATATAAAAGGGGCATCGTCGAAACGACTGACTGACCTACATTTTGTCTTGTTCTTAATATCAGATGGTGTTGTAAGAAACAGTACATGTGCATGTTGGTATCAGAGAAAGTGCACATTAAGGTTTACAACTAACCACATGTATTCGGCTTTGCTATTCATTTGTTGTTGTTTTTTACATTTAATGTTGTTGTTTTTTAACTGGGACATTGCTTTTCCAAGAATACATGTATGCAAGACAAGCATCAGTAGTAAAATATATTTGTATTGTTATTGCATTTTCTCCAATAATTCAAATGCAAAATGTCTACTTTGGCCAGAAGAAAATGAATGAGACCGGGCCTGTTGAACAAATCACTTTTTGTGGACCTAAATCTCTATACAGGACTATTTCGAATGTTGAAAGGACAAAGATTTGTAAATGTTTATACATAGACTCTCAATAATCTCCCACTAGCGAGAGGGACTAGATAAGGTGTATTTTATTGTAAGAGGGGTTTAAATATGTTGTATTTTATGGTTAGATTTATTGACTCTGTGGTTAAACAGTATAGGAAGTTGAAAGTGTTCTGGGAATTAATTTATCTATAATTTTACGTGCATTTTTGAACGTTTAAAGATAAGTGTGTACAAGTATAAATATAGATACATATAACGTCTTTTATCTTCCATAGCAATGCTTCTATTTTTATGACTTTTTGCTTCTATTGTCATGCAGACGCAACCTTCTCTCGTCTAGTTCAGTGTAAAAGATATTGCCAAATTTGGATTATATCCGTGTATATTGACAATTTCAACCCTCTCCTTTTTCTGTCGGTTGAAAATGGCGTCATACTGACTAACACACCAGACTCGTGAAACATGTATCTTCGGACTATTTCAGTGCTCGCGGCGGAGACAGGATGAAGGAACAGACGTACGGCTGGTATCCCTCCGCCAAGAATGTATACGAGGAGAGGAGGCTTGGCGCACTTACACCCTACCGTAAGTTCTTTGATGGTCTAGCATCAGAGTCAGGTACGCAGAATGCCGTAGTCGCGTACACGTTGCCCACTCCCACTTCACCTCACAAAACGAAAACATAAAATAATTAAATCTGCAGTAAAAATAAATTAAACTAACTAGTATTACTTTGTGCACCATGGAAAATATTTAACTTAAGTCGATTCACTAACAAAACTTGCTGTACGCATGCGATCGAACCCGCGACCTGAACTCTTCATGACCGACATTCTATCTGTTGCACTAACAGAACTGGCTGTACGCATGTGATCGAACCCGCGACCTGAACTCTTCATGACCGACATTCTACCTGCTGTACTAACAGAACTGACTGTACGCATGTGATCGAACTCGCGACCTAACTCTTCATGACCGACATTCTACCTGCTGTACTAACAGAACTGACAGTACGCATGCGATCGAACCCGCGACCTGAACTCTTCACGACCGACTTTCTATCTGTTGCACTAACAGAACTGGCTGTACGCATGCGATCGAAGCCGCGACCTGAACTCTTCATGGCCGACATTTGACCTGTTGCACTAACAGAACTGGCTGTACGCATGTGATCGAACTCGCGACCTGAACTCTTCATGACCGACATTCTTCCTGTTGCACTAACAGAACTGGCTGTACGCATGCGATCGAACCCGCGACCTGAACTCTTCATGACCGACATTCTACCTGTTGCACTAACAGAACTTGCTGTACGCATGCGATCGAACCCGCGACCTGAACTCTTCATGACCGACATTCTACCTGCTGTACTAATAGAACTGACTGTACGCATGCGATCGAACCCGCGACCTGAACTCTTCACGACCGACTTTCTATCTGTTGCACTAACAGAACTGGCTGTACGCATGCGATCGAACCCGCGACCTGAACTCTTCATGACCGACATTCTACCTGTTGCACTAACAGAACTGGCTGTACGCATGCGATCGAACCCGCGACCTGAACTCTTCATGACCGACATTCTACCTGCTGTACTAACAGAACTGACTGTACGCATGTGATCGAACTCGCGACCTAACTCTTCATGACCGACATTCTACCTGCTGTACTAACAGAACTGACTGTACGCATGTGATCGAACTCGCGACCTAACTCTTCATGACCGACATTCTACCTGTTGCACTAACAGAACTGACTGTACGCATGTGATCGAACTCGCGACCTAATTCTTCATGACCGACATTCTACCTGCTGCACTAACAGAACTGACTGTACGCATGTGATCGAACTCGCGACCTAACTCTTAATGACCGACATTCTACCTGCTGTACTAACAGAACTGACTGTACGCATGTGATCGAACTCGCGACCTAAACTCTTCATGACCGACATTCTACCTGTTGCACTAACAGAACTGACTGTACGCATGCGATCGAACCCGCGACCTAACTCTTCACGACCGACTTTCTACCTGTTGCACTAACAGAACTGACTGTACGCATGCGATCGAACCCGCGACCTAACTCTTCATGACCGACATTCTACCTGCTGCACAGAACTAAATGGAAAGCTTCTGTTTATAATTTATAAAATTGCTATTGTATATATCAAATGACTTGAAGAGTTATTTGAAATTACAAATGCGTTAATTGAAGAAATGTTTTATAAAATTCTTCACACTTTCGTGTGTTTTTCTTTTCATTTCATGACACATGTAACCTAAAACTTTAGAAAAACGAAACGGAAGCAAGCGGACATCAAGGATTACATTAATTGTTATGACAATACAATAATACAGTCTGTTTTATAATACAGTAAATGTTGATAATATAAGTTTTCTTTCATTTGTCAGAGATCGAGGCCTTGTATCGGTTCCGGGATAGCAAATACTACCAGCCCCCTGTTACCCCGTGTGAGGGTCAGACAGCTAGACAGACACCGCAAAGGTCAGGGTCAGCCGCCAAACGGCCAAGCTCAACGTGGAGCAAGTCCAGTAGCAAACATTCACAACCCAACGACGGCGAGTCTAAGCCCGACCTACAGCTGAGGGCCAAGAGTGCCCCAATTCACACCCAGTATCGCCCGCCGCCTAGGCTGAATCTCCCCACACCCCAGCAATGCTGGTCTACGCAGGTCCCCGAGACGGAAATCACCGTTCAGCCGGCTGTCCCATCTCCTGTGCCATCAGGGTTCCACAAATGGCCTCTACCAAAGGCTCCGTCTCCTTCTGACTCCCAGTATGATGCTAAACCAGAAGAGGATGCTAACCCGAACGCTCCTGAAAATATTTATAAGAAGATCATTCGCATCAAAAGTGCCACGATGCGAAGGGATGCGGCATCCAAACCGACACGGTCCGTCAGGTCCGCCGGTCCAGTCCGCCCATCTCCTGTGCTGGACGAGCGGGCGTTAATGACGCCGGAGAGGTCGGTCCAGGACATGATCGCCGAGGCTGAGTCAGCACAAGGGCCGTACACAGTGCAGATGTCACCAGTGAGGCCACCGTCCCCGTCCCCCGCCGCTATGGAGCGACCTCAGTCCTACCACTCTGGAAGTTCTGCACAGAAACCTCCAACCGGCAAGAAAACACCGCTCAGACCCAAGGCGCCATCACCATACCAGATAGAACTCAATATGACTGAAGATGATCGCTACGACGGAAGTAAAACTCCCGATTACGATGAACAGGCGAGAAAACATGGCTGGTTGATGGAGGTACACGGAGATCCATTAAAACTAAAGTATGTCATATATATATTTATTATTTTGTACAAAGGCAAACAGTCTGTTTTCATACTGCTATAGATCATTGAACCTGTTGCTTGCCGTGTCGTCGGCAATATTTTTTTAAGTCAAAATTTAAACGGTGTGATCTGAAATGACAGGATATTTTGCATGCACTATATTTATGATCAATATGTGCAAACAGCAATTCATGCAGAGAAAACAATCAACAACAAAAACCCATAAAACAACTTTCATCATCATTGACATTGTGTCCGATTGCAAATATATGTAGATGTAGCTGTAGCTGTAGGGTATCTTGTATTATATGTACTACTTCTACTGGGCAATGTTTGCAAAGAGCCTTCGTTTTACGAATTATTAGTACATCTTTGTTAAAATATTTGATAAATTACTTCACTGGACAGTTAAAAGAAAGTGTCATTCAATTTGATAATGACCAATGTTTAAATTAAAATCGGCTTACCTTGTTCTCATACCATTGCAGGAAAGTATCTCGCCGACTGCCGTATTACGTCACCTGTCCCGAACCGGAAACGGAGCGAGATCCTCCCAAAGTGCACATGGAAAATAACGAGACATTTTTCCTAAACACAATACCCAGACGCCCGATGGCATTCACCATCCACAAGGAGTGGATCTCGGAGGTCATACATAAAAAGCGCCTCGAAATGCAGAAAAAGCATGGCCTCAACTACAGATTCAAGAACTTCAGTTTTGTGTATTGAGCACGCTTACGGTGCAAGCCATGTCTTCACACAAGGGGCCTAAACATATAGCAAACTGTTCTCTATTCTACTGCATGTTCCCGGTCAGCAGATTGTACCATTCCGATATACAAACGTCTGTCTCATGATTTATCTATGAGCAACTAGTCTAAAGAGCATCTACATCACTTAACTGCTACTCAAATTTATGCAATATTGCATGTATCATTTTCTTCTTTTTTTTGCACAAAACTTTCTTGACTGCATCATAAATAAGAGCAAATGTATTTAGCCAACTAAACATTGCACGAGATTTGAGATAAAAACTTTCCCCTGGCACATAGGGGAAGCTTTAATTTAGAACTGACAAGTACGTTACAATCCACGAGCGCTGTAATTTATATATACCACAATGGCATTACCATGGCGCCTGGTAATTACTAGTATTATTTTGTAGTTTTTGTTTTTACTTTCAACTTTCAAACAACTGTATTTGAGTTAATGACAGTGTTCACTATAGTGCTGCCTTCAGTGTAATGAATGGGATGGGATTAAAAACCTACCACATCCAGCAACATTATACACCCCCCAGATAAACCAACCATGCTCCTATCTGTATACATATTGTTTTTATCAAACACTTAATCCCTCAAACTTAAGCCAATGTTACACATACTGCGCCACCTGGGCGTGTTTTATTTTGGAATATACTAACACTTAATAACATCATTAATTCTGTTCTATGAATAACAAACATTGTGTTTAACCTGAACACAAGTTTGACACCATTCACTAGCATGACACTGGCCAACATGGGGTCATGTTTAATAACTGATCAGAAGCTTGACATTTGTCTAGGGGATAACCTCGGAGACTTGTCATGTTGTTGGAACAATTTGATAACCTCAAAACATGGCCATATTTATTGTTTGCGCCCATTGATAACCTCAGAGCATGGTCGTGTTGTAGTTTAACATTTTCGAGCGGTGAAATCGCCGGATACACTAACACGTTGTCAGGGTTAGAAGCATACTGACGTTTACATTGTGCACAACGTCTGTGATATTTTTCTTTTTTTTTAATTTCTTTTACCATATTTATTATGATATAGGTTAATGTAGTATGTACATAATATGATAAAATGTTTCTTTCTATTCCATGTTATTGTGTCATATTTAGAGGTTGTGGTAGCTTACCCTAGATAGCTTTACTCACATTTGTGGTATTATTGACCGAATACATGTATATCGACGTGCTTTAATTGTTCTTAGTTACATGTCGTTTTCAATAGTTAATTCAAGTAAGTTCACACCAAATCATATTTGTATCCATGACATGCACGTTTTTAATGTTTAAAGCATTCAGAACTGTAGGTGATCGCTAGGTTGTTTGTTAAAGCGAATTGTCATCACAGGTGACAACTTTACTTTTGTATAAATTGCATTGATACTACAATAAGTATATATCTGTGTGTCAGCGCTCTTAAAAATACTTATTTTAGACGCTTACTTTAACAAAACCAAATATCTAACACGCTTCATCAGAAAATTTTCTTTATAATACATAGATGCATTTTATATTTATTATTTTTTGTTGATAGCTCAGTATGTCGATTTCATTTTGCGGCATAAAGTGCTGCTACAAACATGTTGCGCTAGATACATTCAATAAAGCTGGTGACATCCGCCACATGGTATTTTTCCATAACTTTCACAGATATCTGTTTTCTTGTTGGTGTAAATCTTTTTAAGAAATCAGTTTACAAGTGAATACTTTTTCCGTCTTATGGCTATGGACGTGTTAAGTCAGATGCCAATCCTTGTTATAACGATATGGACGCGCTGAAGCTCACAGAATTCAAATATATGAACAAAAGCTGTGTGCTGTTATAATAGTTATTCATTATTTATATACACTTATCTTTATTTAAAACCTGAAGTGTGTTAAATTTTGTCTGAAGTTATCCCTCTTTAAGCTTATGACATGTGTTTATCAGTGACGTTACGTAGAGTCCTTATTAGAGCACTACCAATATGTCTCTGACACACAGTTACGTACAATAATCCCTGTCTTATTTAACTCATCGATATTATAACCACATCATGTAGACAGTGCTTCACTAATCATTGGTGGCATAAGATGTGTTTTCTCAGTTGACATAAAATGCTTTGGTCTTACCGGGGTACGGGCATTTGCCCCTCAAAAGCAGCACTTACAACTATTTCCTACTCAAAAGTAGTATCTACAACAATTACCCCTTAAAAGTATCAGCTAGAACTATTGCCCCTTGAAAATATCAGCTAGAACTGTTGTCCCTTAAAAATAGAACCCACGACTTTTGCCCGTTAAAGTAGAACTTTCAACAATTGTCCGTTAAAGTAAAACTTTCAACAATTGCCCGTTAAAGTAGAACCTACCAGAATTGCCCTTAAGATTAGCTCATACAACTTTTGTCCTCAAACGTAGAACCTACACCTATTGCCAGTTAAAAGAAGATCATACCTTGTCAAAATAAAATATCGATAATATAAATATTTAATGATGTTTTACATTTCTTATCTTTGTAAATGATTGAGCTTTTTCCAACTAAGTTTTTTTTTTATATAAACTGTTGTAATACAACAATTTAAATCATTATTTTGTTGTAAAAAACAAATACTGCCACGGTAGTATTTTCCTGTATATTCAAACGTTGTAATCTTGGTAATTGATTGTAAATGGCATATCTAATTACAAGGTGAATTTTCTGTCTAATTGTTGCAAAAATGGAAGGAGGTGGTAATTAACACGTATAATTCCCACCCACATCTGGAATTTAATGTTTATAACGGCTGGATAACAGTTGGTCCAATCTGCAGTTACATTGTTGCACAACAATTTAAATAAAGTATATAAACGTTTCCTCTAGTCACTAGACCATATGTGTACGAGTCTTTAAAACATGTGTCGTTTGTAAGTTGATAGAATAAAAAGCGCCTCAATGCTATTCGACCTTTGCCATTTAAACTACCCCGAACTTCGGTTGCTGGAATATACGTCATGTGAACATGTTTCATGTACAATCTGATCACCTCGGCCTTTATGCTATGCAAGAGACCTCTGACATAATAAGGCGCCATCTTGGATCTACTTTGTGTGTCTTAGTTTTAATACTGGGTATTTAATGTTGACTTTTCAATTTTCCGTAAATCATATAGATTGTATTGATCAAAAAAATCGTTGTTATTGCAAGATATACTCAACTAAATGATATATATACAATTTGTTACTTTCTCGCGAACGGACACTGTTTCATAACTCGACGACGCACTTTGGTGTATTCTAGAGCTATGTACGAGGTGTATTTTACGAACCATACGGAAATACCCGAAGTTTTACGATTGGTTTCATGTAGTCATAAATCATACGAGTAGCTCGAGTGTGACGCAATAGGTTTAATTTATTTCAAGTGCGGATCGAGTGGTTCCGTTGTTACGTGTCCAAGCCGAACTGTTCCACATGACTTAAGTCCCATTTACATTAAACTATATATTATTATCATAAACAATTTTATTTAAAATTAAGGGGCAGTTTACCTAAGGGACAATCGTCTTATAGGTCTATTACCATACGCTCGTCCAGTTCAATGGCTGTATAACAAAAAGCTGCAAGTCAAACTATATTATTACGCGTTTGTTGTTGATTCGACCTAACATTATACGCGTAGTCATATGCCGTAATTTGACAGTTATAAGTTTATATTAAGCCAAACGAACACTATTCTATAAAGGACGAAGGGTACCGTGCTGCACGGTGACTCTGGTGTTAAATTATTTTTTACTTTATTATTCCGTCTCTGTTCAAGTGTCTACGCTTGAAGACTTATTTATTAAAAGATACGTTTTTAGCTAAAAGTTACATTTTCTGTAATATTATTAAATGAAATCACGCTGGTTTCTCATGCAATAATGTCATGTTATTTTGTGAATATTATCAACAAAACCTAAAGCGAAGACAAACACTCGGACAGAATTTAGAAACATTAACCCTGGAATATATTCATTATACCTCTTGATAAGATGTCGATGAGTTTGAATGTGACCGTATTATCACTATTTATTAGTGTATGACCATCTTTGATAATGAATGAGTGTGTATGGATGAGTATACACCAATCCGGGTCACATAATATTTTTTTTTTACCTTTAGCTTGAAAGGATAGTATTTTATTATAAGTCATTTAATATACATTGACAAATTTGTGTGAACGAATAACAAATAAAAGTAGAAGTATAATAGCTGTGTTATCTATTCATTACCTTTCAAATCACAGAATGAATGAAATAGCTTGCACATATATATCGTTTAAGCCTTAGTGAATGTTTCTGATTGATATGTACACCTTTCCTTCAGCTCAGCGCTCTTTGATGTCCACCATGGTTACATGTGCTTGAAATGTTGATTGTAAAAAACAGCCTTATGTATGTGGTACGACAAGGCATTGCGTTAGTGATAATAATAAATATTAATACATTCAACAAGTACTTTCATCAGAATCCAAAAGGACAAATCAATGCATTTAGCGACATTAAGCATACAACTTTGGTACTTCTCTGTCAGTACATGTAAACAACAACAAAAACAGACTTAAATTCAACCGTCTTTTACAAAAAAAGTGCAATTCATATTTAAGTTAATGATATTTTCTAACTTTCTAAGATATATTTTACATAACATAAGGGGCACAGTACCCAACATTGTCAAGAACCTCCAACTTCATGGCATACAGTAACATAACATACAATCATGTTGATGTGTTGTTAAGAACAGAAACATGCTGTTGAAAAAAAAAAAACAGCACAGAACGACCTAGATCACGATGCTGTTACCTCTAAGTACAGATAGTTAAAATGAATGAATGTGTCTTTCACTTTTGATATCCTTAGCTACTAGTCGTTACCATGGAAACAACAGAGGCTCGCCACATGTATCAGGGTGACCAGTGAGACCCCACAAGTCTGGAGGCCAACAATCCCCACCAGCAGTGTCCCCGCTATCAGGACCAGTCCATACATCAACGCCCGTCCAGTACGGCTGTGACGTGACTGTATTGACCTGCACAGGGACTGCATGTGCCCTCCATTGTGCCGAATGTCAGAATCTACTCGGCTGGCAGAGACCATCGGATCAACATCTACGCTTAAGCGGTTTGGTAGAGATGTACTCCGTGCAGCAGAAACAAGTGCGTCTGGATATTTGTTCTCGGTGCATAAGTCACAACTCGGGTCGCTGGTTGAGTTGCATGGGCTGTCAACACTTTGATTGTCCATTTCACTACAACAAACACCAGTCCTAGAAAGCACAACTTGTAAGTGATTGGTGCTGTTACTGACTTCATTCCCTGCGTTTAATCTAGTAAATAAGCGTGCGTGTTCATTTTCGTGTGTGGTGTTTTGATTGCTATTGCTGCTACAGCGGTCGTTTATCCGTACAATGCCGTTTTTGACTACCACGCTGACAGTTGGTCCTTCTTTAAAGGTTGCTGTAGTTTCTCTTCGTGGACCTGCATCGGACAGCATCTCAGTTCTCGTTGTTTCGCACACCCAGTGGCCAGAGGGGGGCAGTGGTTGTCCGCCCAGGTCCCTCGATCTAGTCCATGCTATGTCCGGCCACACGATATAGCCACTTGTGTGTGACGAGGATTCGACACCACCACTAATATACGCGTTTGACCTGTCATACATCTCATGATGTACGTCACTCAGCTCATCCCCCTTGTTTGGGCTTTTTTCATTTATAAGACCCATCGAATTTACTAGACGGCCGCCGCTACATCTCTTGGCTAGGTGAACCATGCACCACTCACTGAGACAGTTACACAACGAATGCCGCAAACATTCTGGGGAGTTCCACTCTGCTCGAATTTCTACTAAGTTTGGTTTCACAAACGTGATGTGGTTGTTGCAACCTTCCATACAAATCAAATGCTTTGATCGCCTCTCAAGCAGAACCAGCTTCCATTCAATCAGTTCTCCGACCAGCAGGGCAGCAGAACCAAACTTATAGCCAGACTCCGACTGTCCGTCCAGAAGAACTGCATCTTTTGGATTCCAGTCTCCCAGGTCTGAAACGGAGCCGACAACCCCGAGTATGTGGTTGGAGTCCACGTGCATGTTAGCAATTATTGTCACGGTTATCTTAGCTTCAAGCACCCTGATGTTGTCTTCAAAGTCAATTGGGCCTGGGTACTTCAGACATCCAAACCTGTACCTGTCCACGCCGTACGGATCCATAAACTCAATATGACGATTGCCGTACACATGCAAGCAGTCGTCACATTTTCTGATGATCTGTCCGACATGTTCATTCATATTCCACAAGGAGAATACAATGATCGTATCTGAATCTGCTCTTATTTTTAATTGACGGTCACTCATCAACTCCCTTTCCACAATATGATCTGTTTTAATATCTTTTATTGCCATTTTCCATTTAACGTACTGACATGATGCCATTGTGACACGGCACTGCCACCTCTTCTCTGTAGAGCATAGCTCCATAGAAACGGTCCCCTTTTCTTCCCAGGAGCCAAGTTCCGGGGAGGAACCAGAGATACATAACACGTGGTGTAGATGGCGAACGTGGTACCGCGTGCAAAATATAACTTGAACAAGGCGACAGTCGTGCATTTTACTTCTCGGCGTCTATAACCGCTAAACTTGACCTGAAATATAGGCGCATGCATCAGCCCTGTCTGTGATATCAAAATACAAACAGCTTAACAATGTTGTTTGGTTCTACAATGCATTAGATCTAATAATGACAGAGTAAAGGCTAAACGTGTCTGAAACTGGTAAAGTTTTAACAAACATATGGACTGCACTCTCATAGATAAACATAGTCGTTAGATGATATCCTTTAAATGTGACCGTATATTACAAATGTAAATTCGTGGTAAACAATAGTCTTATGATATGTTTCACCAACAACTTTATTTTATACATAAAGCCTAAAGTATGTTATACTGACTTAGTTTAAAACCATGCTATAAGGAGAATCAATGAATTCAATAAAGTGAAAGACATGAACAGGCCACTCTACCAAGACCCTGTTCAAACATGAAGATATAGGTGATGGAAACTATGGACCATTTGATCTCAAACGTGAATTTATTCAGTGCATCACTAGTGTAGTGAAAATATAACAGCAACACTGCAAAAATAGAATTATTTTGAATAAAAATAGATACTTTGCTTCAATGTTTTAAGTAATCAGTTTCTGTAGATTAGATTGTTGCTGCTTCTTAAGAGTGTCCTTATATGTATTTTTGACTACTTTCCTATTTGTTTAGAAGTAATTTAAGTTGTTGGCTAGCACTGAAGTAGTCGAACTTACTTAAGATATTTGTCTGATGTTCCTGTGTAAGCGCATAATTAGTTGAATCCTGTCGGAACGTCAGATGATTCTGGTTTATAACTTCACTTTGTTAATAGTGTAAGAAGAAACTCGGCGTACGCAATGAGCAAAGCACAGCGTAGTGTTCTTCCTGCCGCCCGGTCATTGTGTTAGATCTCGGCGCTGTGAGACTTCATGTGCAAGCCGGTCAGGCTTCCAGAGAGCTTCGGTTGTGCTCGGGGTGTAAGTACTTCTACTTCCAAAGGGATTTTATTGATGGTTTAGTGTTCATATTTTCGAAAGGCGCGTTCGAGAAAGCTTTTATAAGGGAGACAGCGTTTAATCTGGTAGTGTTGAATCATGCTCAGGGACGGCCGGGATTGGCTCTGCTGAGTCAGTGGAGGCACGTCCATGCAGGGTGTAGCATCTTAATTAAGAGGCACGTATGACACTGACTAGGAGAAATTGAATATAAGAAGTCAGTGAAAAGGTACGTGTGAAACTGACAAGCTGCACAACGAAGTCAGCAACGCGCCTGGTTTTGTCTGTGCATTTAAAAGGGAGTCAATGGAACGCGTGTGACTGAGGGCGAGTCACAAGTTTAGGGCACGCTTGGAACAGAGGAGCATGCGTGACACATGAGTGACTGAGACGCCTGAGTAAGGCTAGGCTGAGCTTATTGTCTGTCTAAGGTACGGTGAACCCAGGCTCACAAGCTCCTTTGTTTTAAGTCATTGACGTTTCGTCTCGTAAGTTCCATTCATTAACAATGTACTCTTAGGGTTGTCGGAGAATAGGTTTCGCCTGCTATCCCGACTGTCTTACCCTCCTTCTCCCTACCATCTCCTTGTCGGCTCTGGCAAGTTGCACTATGAGCAGGTGCCTCTGCTTTCGATCAGTACAAAATGCAATTTAACCAATGTAAGAGACTAATATTCGAACAGAAGAAATGCCAAACCAATAACGATTAACGCCTCATTGGTCTCGACTGTAGTTAGGAAGAAGGTAAAAACAACAATGTACCAATTCGAATCTGTTAAAACACACATCTTAAAACAGTTATCAAAGATCTTCATTCGTGCACATAAAAGTACTCTATCCTTTCGTTGAAATAAACTTAATTTCTCTGAAATTTTCATAAAAATTTAACCGCCTTATTTTGACCGTCCGTCGGTAAGAACGACTTGCGTTATGTAAAAGAATTTAAACATACCTAGACCGGTTGAGTTGTTTCTGTTACATTAGTTACTCTAACAAATCAAGAACAAAATTACCTCCTCAAAGTTGACAGTCGTAATATGCTTTTTAACGTTATATGACTAAAAAAATCACACATCCTGTAAATTTGTGACGTCAGTCAGTTTTAGTGACGTCAAATATTGTTTACTTCCGATAGTCAGAGAAATGTTAAATGTAAAAGAATTTTAATTGTGTTAACGTTGGTTAAAAGTATAAAAACAACTATTGTAATAATATATTTTTTGCATTTTTTTAAAAAAGAGAATTAATGGTAAAACATTGAAAAGACAGCTGGCAGAAACGTGATGATGAGCCGTAGACGCAGGTTGCTTTTAGCCCTCCCCTTTATGCAGCGTCCAATGATCTAGATCACACGAACGTGTTTTTGTAGATTTTTTCCGTCTTATAGGTATCAGTCGGGCCTGACATTTAGCACCACATGTGGAAAGGTGATGCATTTTTGGGGGGTTATTTTATTCTTTTAGTTAATAATACATATATGCTGAAACTTTCCAACATAGATATTTCTATATAAGTCGTCATATATTCGGACAGATCTCTTCGGACAAAACTTAATCTACATTAGTGGCGAACAATTATTTGTAGACTACAAATAATTGTTCGCCACTAAATATCACCTTTGTTCTTCATCATTTATTTTGCGGATATTTTTTTTATTTTTTTTCCCAGACACATCCTCATCGAAGTCTAACAACTTTATAAACAGAGAAAACCATGTGTTCATATTAGCATCCAGAGTGCTACAAATAATCATCATCCACCATTATCACCTCATCCATCACCCCCATCATATCATTTGTTCTTCATCATTCAATGAACATCCATCATTCATCTTTTATTGTAGCACCCTGGGCAAAGCAACCTACCTGCAAACCACACCAGACTTCTGTAATTTAATATCTATGACATTTTTATAACTGTGCAGGTACAGAAACCAACCCAAACACCTATGAAAATTACCTCCCCAAAACATTACAATTTATATTACTCCTAAAGTTTCTGACAGCGCACTCCACATAATACTCTGTATAGAGGGTTTGGAATATATGGCAGATAGGCATCCTCCTGCACAACATAAAAATTTATCATTCCTTACCCACCCAGTAACCCTTAAACAGGCTCATCAATGATTTGTTTTTACTATTTTCCCCTTTTGAATTGGAGAAAAATAGCATGATAAGTGATAATTCTTGAAAGTGGGTAAAATGGAAAAAAGAAATTAAAGTGTTAATTTAACTGTTGTGTGACTGTGACCCCACTACTATTCGGCCCATAGGTGTTCTAGGCGACTATTCAACCCCAAGACTGTTTGACCCCAGCTGAAAAAAACAAAGGCGACTATTTGACGTCAATGTAGTTATATGAATACTTGTTGTTCAATGTATTTCTGTTTTTATGATAGTTATTTGATTATATTATGATAATTGGGTGAAACACAACCAAGAGAAATCGTTTGTCAATATTTCTTTCAGAAGTATATATTTTTTCATGCTGACAAGATGGAATTTTTTAGTGGTGGCAGACACTACAAACCTAACTTTCTTGAAGATAAGATTAAAAACTTCCATAATCTAATATTTTTTTCCTGTTCCACAACATTAACATATGAAAATACAAAAAAGGCATCACAGGGGTGAAAATTTTGTAATTAGTACTTGTCCTGCAGGACGAGTGACTTATGAAAGTTACTGTCCAGTAATGATATTACTCGTCCTTAAATTTATGTGGTATAAATATTAGAGTAATATTATAATAATAAGATGAGTCAAAATTGTTTATTTTATAAAATGTCCTAACATAAACAGTAAATATCATCATGTAAAGTACACTTTACAATTACATAGACTCTGAATCTCCACTGCCTTTTAGAAATTTTCTTATATCCATTTGCTTTAATACATGGAGTGAAATGGAAAATAGATGAAACGAATACGAATTAGGCGCTTCAAACGGATTTATGTGACTTTTATTAGATAGCTAACATGGAATCAACACGATAATTTTTTGCACACAGACAACCATCTTTAGTGTGCAGCGTTATTCACTGATGCCTAGACACGGTTTTATTATCGGTTATCCTTGTTGTCGAGTGGTATCAAAGTGAAACAGAATAAAGTTTATTAATTTGACAAACATTTGATCTTAATGATTGACTATATCACTAGAGTAATACTTTTATACTTTTTTAATCAATTTAATTTATTTTTGATTGATACAAATATGTTTGATTTTTATATCTTGAAAACTTTTTAAAGATATGTGTAGTATGTAGTTTAAATCAGTTTCATTTGGAATTTTAAATGCCTTGCATATTTCCATTTTGTTAAAAACTCAACAACAACAAGTGCCATACAATTCATCATTGAAGAATAAATGATCCCTGTTTAGTGGTACCGGAGGTAGGTGCCGAGATATTCCGATATAATGTCGTGCTTTAGCTGATTGGTTGCATTTTCTGTTTCGATTTACACTGAACTCAGCGGTAAATTAAACACGACCTAATTGGAAAACTTATTGTCCTGACAAATATCTGGTCTTAAATACAAGCAGACGAGTGGAATTTTTTACCCCTGCAACATACAGTGCATAAATCAATTTTGTGTGTGGAAGTCATGTTAAGTACTGCAAACAAATTAAATTTTTATCTTTCCAACAAATGCCTTTGGTAACCAAAATTTTACCATAAAGTTGTTTTAAATCACCTTATATGATTGCTGTTGAGTCAATGTTGTCTAAATACAAGAATGAATATTCACATATGCACAATGCATTAAATAACAATAGTCTAGTTAAAAAAAAGTTTTTAACAATTAAAGTTTGGGCAAACCATTTTATTTTCTTGATTGCATTCAAGTACCAATTAAAACTCGATATGGCCCAATGTATAAAAATTACTAAACTATCAACAAATGCAATTTGATTACTACAACTCACAGTCACTGATGACACTGTGTGGCACAATTAATGAAGAATAAGAGGTTAAAACATTTTTTGTTTGTTTTTTGCTCATGGGAAATCAAATCAAATTCACAGTGGAGTGTAAAATATGCAACCTTTAAAAACAAAATTGTATATAAACATTGTATTTGTCATCAGTTTAATGGTTCTATCATTTTCAAGGACCAGTCAAATGTTTTAAGGACCAGTAACTTTTGTTTTTGTTATCTTGACTATAACTTCCATATATTATTTTATTTACAGTACTTTAATAAAACTTTCACCATCTTTAAACACTGAAAGATGTGTTTGCATAACATTTACTTGAAAACTGGAAAATTTTATATCCATCCAAATATATGTCTAACATAACACTGACAAACATGATAATTTCACAAGTTGTTCATGCATGAGTTTTAAGGTGTCATGATGTAAGATTATTTTTTGAGAGACTTTCAGTTTAGTACACTTGAGTAAACATAAGTTTAAATTTTAAAACAGATGTGCCATGTCATAATTTATTGGAACCTTTCTTTTTTAAACAAAATCCTTAAAAATGTTTCTTACAGTAATATTCTGCATGCTTTCCACTTACCTTATATTTGCAGTTGACATAAATGAACACTAAAACTGTAAAATATGTCTCATGATTGGAAATAATCATGCCACTGGCTGCCCAAATATTTTAATAATATCTTCAGTGGAAAAAGTAATACATGAAAAAAACTTTCAGCTTGTAGTGTTCTTTATAGGGATTTCTGTAAAATCGTGAATCTAGGGATTCTTTGTAAAAATTTATGTAAGATATTGAATTTGTCCATAAAATTGTTGTAAAAGTCATATTCCTGGATAGACAAAATAGGGAAATAAGCCAGTTATTTTACAATTAGGGTTTCAAAAGGAAGAAAGGTAACTTGTGAGATGCCTGACTGATAGTATCCAACAAAATGGGCAGATAGGGACTTAGAAGCTTTTGGTGACAGCAACAACTTCCGGTTAACTTCCGGGTTCATGCATTTCAAATTCATCTTTTAAATAGCTTAGTCAATCTTTATTTCTTTTAAATATACTTTTATTGCTTAACTACTATTCCAAGGAAAGATCATGGTTCGGTGATCTTTGCAGTGGAAAAATATCAGCACACCGTTTTCAGATTCTCCCAGTACTGGGATACTCACTGTAGCCCTACTCATTTGATATTGTTAGTCTTAGCATTTGAAAAATGAATGAAAATTCTGACAACTGGGATATCAGAAGTTTAAAAAAGAAAACAAAAACAAACAAGACATCTCATTTGTATTTGTTCTCATTGCATAGCTAACTGGTATCCATCAATAACTGGGTCTCACGCTATGAACAGAGTTGGATAGATTTTATTTATTTTTTTCTTTCAGAATGATAGAGCAGCTGGTGAGTTCACTGGTTGGGGTTTTCCTCCAAATACCCCTTATAACACTGGGTTTGGCCACAATTGGACTGGTTTGGTTTCTCTGGAGAAGATTTAGGACACAGGTATGCTGTAATATTTTTTCTTTCAGTTGCTAGGCACTAATTTGACCTTTAAATTAGAATTTGAAAATACAATAATTTAGAATATGCATATTCATGACTGTTTAATATAGAAATAATAATATTTTCTACAATTTAAATTGTAGAGGTCAAATGTTACTGAGTTGAAGTCTCTTTAGGGTCTTACAGCATTTGTCACACAGGCTAAATCTCTTGAGAACTTTTATGTAAGAATGACTTTCAGCCTTCTACATAGCATGATAGTACCAGGCTTCAAGTGAACCATTGTTTTCACTGATAAAAGATTATAATACCTTTCGGTATACGTTCATTTTCTGTTATGATTGTTTTGTGTATGCAACCTTGACACATTTACTATAATGCAGACAACAGCTAGCTATCAGCATTGTTGACAGAGGATCACAGGGAATACATGTATCTATCTTGTGCCAGTACCACAGGAAAAGGTTACTTAGGAGACTAAAATGAAACATTTTTCTCTCAGAGGGACTTTAAACCATATTGTTAAAAAACTGGATGTTTACAAGTAACTGCTCATAATTGCTTTGCTGCATGAGCCCACCATAGTCTTGTACTCTGTTAGTTTGTCTGTGATCTAAACAAAAGCTCAATAACTCTTTGAAAATAAAAAACAACAACAAAAAAACCAGACCTAAGAGTGGAAAAACATTTGTTTGCATGTTTGTCCATTTTTGACTAGAACCTTTTATTCATACAGTTGATAATACCATATTATACAATGCGAAATAAAAAAAAAACAAAAAAAAAAACAGCGATATAATAGTTTTTATAATATGTACATTTATTTTTGTCCAGCAGACTGAACAATCTTCAAGTGCTGATGGAAGAACTGCACAGGAGAATAGTGTCTTTCGGGAAGAAGTTCCTACAGAATCACAGCAGAAAGCAAAGAAGAAAATAGATATAAAAAGCTTAATTCGCCTGAAGTTGAAAATCTTTTATGGATCGCAGACAGGAAAAGCTGAGGTAATTAAGAATATGTACTGACCTTAATGTCACCCCAATGCTACCTGAAGCACGTTAAGTGTAAGATAATATAAAAGGTGAATGCACTTGTTTGGACAATTATGAATCCTATAATATTTAAAGTATTTCTGGTTTCAGGCATTTGCCCAGACCCTTAGGGATGAAGGCAAGAAGAAGGGCTATGAGGTTGGGATTGTGAACTTGGCATCATATGACCCTGAGGACCAGCTGTCAGAGGAGGTCAGTAGCTGTCAGTAACACTTTCATTAAAACACTATCACCAACTCTCACCACAGTAGACCAGCTGCCAGAGGAGGTCAGTAGCTGTCAGTAACACTTCCATTAAAACACTATCACCAACTCTCACCACAGTAGACCAGCTGTCAGAGGAGGTCAGTAGCTGTCAGTTACTCTTTCATTAAAACACCATCACCAACTCTTGCCCCAGTAGACGAGCTGTCAGAGGAGGTCAGTAGCTGTCAGTAACACTTTCATTAAAACACTATCACCAACTCTCACCACAGTAGACGAGCTGTCAGAGGAGGTTAGTAGCTGTCAGTTACACTTTCATTAAAACACTATCACCAACTCTCGCCACAGTAGACGAGCTGTCAGAGGAGGTCAGTAGCTGTCAGTAACACTTTCATTAAAACACTATCACCAATTCTTGCCACAGTAGACCAGCTGTCAGAGGAGGTCAGTAGCTGTCAGTTACACTTTCATTAAAACACTATCACCAACTCTCGCCACAGTAGACGAGCTGTCAGAGGAGGTCAGTAGCTGTCAGTAACACTTTCATTAAAACACTATCACCAATTCTTGCCACAGTAGACCAGCTGTCAGAGGAGGTCAGTAGCTGTCAGTAACACTTTCATTAAAACACTATCACCAACTCTCACAACAGTAGACAAGCTGTCAGAGGAGGTCAGTAGCTGTCAGTTACACTTTCATTAAAACACTATTATCAACACTTGCCACAGTAGACCAGCTGTCAGAGGAGGTCAGTAGCTGTCAGTAACACTTCCATTAAAACACTATCACAAACACTCACCACAGTAGACGAGCTGTCAGAGGAGGTTAGTAGCTGTCAGTTACACTTTCATTAAAACACTATTAGCAACACTCACCACAGTAGACCAGCTGTCAGAGGAGGTCAGTAGCTGTCAGTAACACTTTCATTAAAACACTATCACAAACACTCACCACAGTAGACGAGCTGTCAGAGGAGGTTAGTAGCTGTCAGTTACACTTTCATTAAAACACTATCACCAACTCTCGCCACAGTAGACGAGCTGTCAGAGGAGGTCAGTAGCTGTCAGTAACACTTTCATTAAAACACTATCACCAATTCTTGCCACAGTAGACCAGCTGTCAGAGGAGGTCAGTAGCTGTCAGTTACACTTTCATTAAAACACTATCACCAACTCTCGCCACAGTAGACGAGCTGTCAGAGGAGGTCAGTAGCTGTCAGTAACACTTTCATTAAAACACTATCACTAACTCTCACCACAGTAGACCAGCTGTCAGAGGAGGTCAGTAGCTGTCAGTAACACTTTCATTAAAACACTATCACCAACTCTCACAACAGTAGATGAGCTGTCAGAGGAGGTCAGTAGCTGTCAGTTACACTTTCATTAAAACACTATTATCAACACTTGCCACAGTAGACCAGCTGTCAGAGGAGGTCAGTAGCTGTCAGTAACACTTCCATTAAAACACTATCACAAACACTCACCACAGTAGACGAGCTGTCAGAGGAGGTTAGTAGCTGTCAGTTACACTTTCATTAAAACACTATTAGCAACACTCACCACAGTAGACCAGCTGTCAGAGGAGGTCAGTAGCTGTCAGTAACACTTTCATTAAAACACTATCACAAACACTCACCACAGTAGACGAGCTGTCAGAGGAGGTTAGTAGCTGTCAGTTACACTTTCATTAAAACACTATTACCAACACTTGCCACAGTAGACCAGCTGTCAGAGGAGGTCAGTAGCTGTCAGTAACACTTTCATTAAAACACTATCACCAATTCTTGTCACAGTAGACGAGCTGTCAGAGGAGGTCAGTAGCTGTCAGTTACACTTTCATTAAAACACTATCACCAACTCTTGCCCCAGTAGACGAGCTGTCAGCGGAGGTCAGTAGCTGTCAGTTACACTTTCAATAAAACACTATCTCCAACTCTTGCCACAGTAGACGAGCTGTCAGAGGAGGTCAGTAGCTGTCAGTAACACTTTCATTAAAACACTATCACCAACTCTCACAACAGTAGATGAGCTGTCAGAGGAGGTCAGTAGCTGTCAGTTACACTTTCATTAAAACACTATTATCAACACTTGCCACAGTAGACCAGCTGTCAGAGGAGGTCAGTAGCTGTCAGTAACACTTCCATTAAAACACTATCACAAACACTCACCACAGTAGACGAGCTGTCAGAGGAGGTTAGTAGCTGTCAGTTACACTTTCATTAAAACACTATTAGCAACACTCACCACAGTAGACCAGCTGTCAGAGGAGGTCAGTAGCTGTCAGTAACACTTTCATTAAAACACTATCACAAACACTCACCACAGTAGACGAGCTGTCAGAGGAGGTTAGTAGCTGTCAGTTACACTTTCATTAAAACACTATTACCAACACTTGCCACAGTAGACCAGCTGTCAGAGGAGGTCAGTAGCTGTCAGTAACACTTTCATTAAAACACTATCACCAATTCTTGTCACAGTAGACGAGCTGTCAGAGGAGGTCAGTAGCTGTCAGTTACACTTTCATTAAAACACTATCACCAACTCTTGCCCCAGTAGACGAGCTGTCAGCGGAGGTCAGTAGCTGTCAGTTACACTTTCAATAAAACACTATCTCCAACTCTTGCCACAGTAGACGAGCTGTCAGAGGAGGTCAGTAGCTGTCAGTTACACTTTCATTAAAACACTATTACCAACACTTTCCCCAGTAGACGAGCTGTCAGAGGAGGTCAGTAGCTGTCAGTAACACTTTCATTAAAACACTATCTCCAACACTTGCCCCAGTAGACGAGCTGTCAGAGGAGGTCAGTAGCTGTCAGTAACACTTTCATTAAAACACTATCACCAACTCTTACCACAGTAGACCAGCTGTCAGAGGAGGTCAGTAGCTGTCAGTAACACTTTCAATAAAACACTATCACTAACTCTCACCACAGTAGACCAGCTGTCAGAGGAGGTCAGTAGCTGTCAGTAACACTTTCATTAAAACACTATTACCAACTCTCACCACAGTAGATGAGCTGTCAGAGGAGGTCAGTAGCTGTCAGTAACACTTTCATTAAAACACTATCACTAACTCTCACCACAGTAGACGAGCTGTCAGAGGAGGTCAGTAGCTGTCAGTAACACTTTCATTAAAACACTAACACCAACTCTTGCCACAGTAGACGAGCTGTCAGAGGAGGTCAGTAGCTGTCAGTTACACTTTCATTAAAACACTATCACCATCTCTTGCCACAGTAGACGAGCTGTCAGAGGAGGTCAGTAGCTGTCAGTAACACTTCCATTAAAACACTATCACCAACTCTTGCCACAGTAGACGAGCCGTCAGAGGAGGTCAGTAGCTGTCAGTAACACTTTCATTAAAACACTATCCCCAACTCTTGCCACAGTAGACCAGCTGCCAGAGGAGGTCAGTCGCTGTCAGTAACACTTCCATAAAAACACTATCACAAACTCTCACAACAGTAGACGAGCTGTCAGAGGAGGTCAGTAGCTGTCAGTTACACTTTCATTAAAACACTATCACCAACTCTCACCACGGTAGACGAGCTGCCAGAGGAGGTCAATAGCTGTCAGTAACACTTTCATTAAAACACTATCACTAACTCTCACCACAGTAGACGAGCTGCCAGAGAAGGTCAGTAGCTGTCAGTAACACTTCCATTAAAACACTATCACTAACTCTCACCACAGTAGACCAGCTGTCAGAGGAGGTCAGTAGCTGTCAGTAACACTTCCATTAAAACACTATCACCAACTCTCACCACTTAGACCAGCTGTCAGAGGAGGTCAGTAGCTGTCAGTAACACTTCCATTAAAACACTATCACCAACTCTCACCACTTAGACCAGCTGTCAGAGGAGGTCAGTAGCTGTCAGTAACACTTTCAATAAAACACTATCACCAACTCTCACCACTTAGACCAGCTGTCAGAGGAGGTCAGTAGCTGTCAGTAACACTTTCATTAAAACACTATCACTAACTCTCACCACAGTAGACCAGCTGTCAGAGGAGGTCAGTAGCTGTCAGTAACACTTTCATTAAAACACTATCACCAACTCTCACCACAGTAGACCAGCTGTCAGAGGAGGTCAGTAGCTGTCAGTAACACTTTCATTAAAACACTATCACTAACTCTCACCACAGTAGACGAGCTGCCAGAGAAGGTCAGTAGCTGTCAGTAACACTTTCATTAAAACACTATCACTAACTCTCACCACAGTAGACGAGCTGCCAGAGAAGGTCAGTAGCTGTCAGTAACACTTTCATTAAAACACTATCACTAACTCTCACCACAGTAGACGAGCTGTCAGAGAAGGTCAGTAGCTGTCAGTAACACTTTCATTAAAACACTATCACCAACTCTCACCACAGTAGACGAGCTGCCAGAGAAGGTCAGTAGCTGTCAGTAACACTTTCATTAAAACACTATCACTAACTCTCACCACAGTAGACGAGCTGTCAGAGAAGGTCAGTAGCTGTCAGTAACACTTTCATTAAAACACTATCACCAACTCTCACCACAGTAGACCAGCTGTCAGAGGAGGTCAGTAGCTGTCAGTTACACTTTCATTAAAACACTATCACCAACTCTTGCCACAGTAGACCAGCTGTCAAAGGAGGTCAGTAGCTGTCAGTAACACTTCCATTAAGTCTGACATCACTGCTTGCACCAGTGTTTCCTTCTCCAATTCCAATACAAAACAGAACTTGGCTTACTGACACAATTAACATCAAAACACAGTCAGCTGTAAAGCCAGTATACAAGCCTTTGCTACAAGTTATTTCAGCAATATATATTTTTAAAAAGAGTGGAAAAAATTACAAATTAAAAAAAAAAAATTGGAAAAAAAGTAGGTTAAAGTCTGTATGTTTTATATTGTATCTGATGGTGTTAAACCACCGATTTAGATTTCATTGTTGTGGAATTCATCACTGATATCAGAAGTGCAGGTACATCACTTATATATAACAAAGACAGGGGAAACTTATTTTTATGCTCCCCGAAAACTTTCGGGGGAGCATATAGTCGCCGCCTTGTTCGTCCGTCCGTCCGTCCGTCAGTCCGTCAGACCACCATGTTGAGACGACGTGTCGCGCGCAACATTTGGGTCCCTACCTTGAAGGTCAAGGTCACAGCGTGACCTTGCAGCCAAATCGTGTCCGGCCCAAAACTTTGTTATTTGAAGTCGGATTTCGAAACTATTTCACAGAAATGACCACCATGTTGAGACGACGTGTTGCGCGCAACATTTGGGTCCCTACCTTGAAGGTCAAGGTCACAGCGTGACCTTGCAGCCAAATCGTGTCCGGCCCATAACTTCGTTATTTGAAGTCGGATTTCGAAACTATTTCACAGAAATGACCACCATGTTGAGACGACGTGTCGCGTGCAACATTTGGGTCCCTACCTTGAAGGTCAAGGTCACAGCGTGACCTTGCAGCCAAATCGTGTCCGGCCCATAACTTCGTTATTTGAAGTCGGATTTCGAAACTATTTCACAGAAATGACCACCATGTTGAGACGACGTGTGGCGCGCAACATTTGGGTCCCTACCTTGAAGGTCAAGGTCACACCGCGACCTTGCAGCAAAATCGTGTCCGGCCCATAACTTTGTTATTTGAAGTCGGATTTCGAAACTATTTCACAGAAATGACCACCATGTTGAGACAACGTGTCACGCGCAACATTTGGGTCCCTACCTTGAAGGTCAAGGTCACAGCGTGACGTTGCAGTGAACTTGTGTCCTGCCGTTATCTTCGTTATTTGAAGTCGGATTTCGAAACTTTTTCACAGAAATGATCACCATGTTGAGACGACATGTTGCGCGCAACATTTGGGTCGCTACCTTGAAGGTCAAGGTCACAACATGACCTTGCAGCAAAACCTTGTCCGGCCCATAACTTCGTTATTTGAAGTCGGATTTTACAACTGTTTTTGACAAACTACCCGGTTTGACCGGCTCTTGTTAAGTCATTGCCCTTTGTTTTTTATCGTTAAAATATGGTCTGCTGTAATAAATCTTCATAGATGCAGGTTTGTTTATGTCTGATTTCATAGTACTACAACATTTTCAAAATAAACCTCAATATTCATACAACTAACCTTTTTTTGTGACAAAGTACCCATTCGGGGAGCATCACCCGTCTCTGACGGCCTCTTGTTTGTTCTCGATTTCATTATCAATATATATATCAAAATAAAGTTGTTAATAGGAAAATGCTTGTTTTGTTATACTGTAGGGTTCGGACACTGTATGTGTGTTTATTGTGTCAACATATGAGGGTGGAACAGCCCCAGAAGGGTCAGTCTGGTTCTACAAATGGCTTCAAGAATCATCCACGGACTTCCGTGTGGAGAAAACCCTCCTGGCCAATCTTCAGTACTGCGTATTTGGACTTGGCAACTCTGAGTATAAGGAAAACTATAATGTGGTATGTTGTTAGCGTTGAATGGAAACAAAAAAACATTCTTAAATAACTTTCCGTAAATAAATATACTTTAATTTTGTAATAACCATGAGACTTTGTATTATTAGATGTTGTATGCTTTTAGCAACATCTTTCAAATGTATTTGCTTAATAACTTCAGTTATTTTTATTAGTGATATTCCATAACCTCACTGATCTTTCTCTCTTTATACATTTGCATAATTATACAGGGTTCCTTTTTTTACCCTCAGACTATGAAGGGTGTTCATAAACTGAACAACCTGATATGTTACTGGATGTGGTATCATATCCATATTAATCTAAGGACTTTTGGAATTGTGTAATGTTAAACATATTCAAACAGGAACATGGCATTGTTTAAGTATTACGGTGTTAGAAAATTATTGTTTTGGTTATTTTAAAGGTGGGTAAGAACATTGACCGCTGGCTTCACAACCTCTCTGGGATTCGGGTCATGTCCTTAGGACTGGGAGATGAAGATGTGATTGACAGTAGGCATGGAGGTGAATATCTTTTTTTTTTTTCTTCACAGAAAATGCAACTTTAATAAAGTGTGTCTTTCTATGGCCCACTATCAAAGAGTTATCTTAGTCCAGATTTTGTTCAATTACAATCAAGGTCTCAAAAAGGAATGTCAACAGATTTGGTTTGTACAGTTATGTTGTAAAAATTTACACGTGTAGTTATATTTTATTACTATCTGCTCAATATTATCACAGTTACAAACCTTCATTCATTATTAGGTATGAACTGAACTTGGGGACCTTATTAGACCTATGGACACATGTAAAATCATTCATGTTAATTACATACATGTTATGCCATTGGAAATTGTGACCTTTTGGCACAATTTTAGATTTGTTTTTTCTTACTAGTTTAATAGAGGCACTTTGCCTCTTTAAACAAATGCAACTATTGTAACAAGAACACAACTCCTTTTGATAAAAACAGCATTCCTTGTGATTCCAAGTATCCAGTCATATTGCATGTTTAATTTTGCATTTATCCTTGATTAATTTAAATATTGCTATAAAATACACCTTGCCAGATTCCCTAACATTGTTGTTGCATTTTGTCTTAGATAGGTTAACATTAAGAATATTATTGCTTAACAGACTATATAAAAATAAAATATAAAAATAAATAGCAGTAAAGCCAGTGAAAAATATGATGTTATTTAAAGTTTGTATCTCTAGATGATGTTGTCAACATCAGACGGCATGTTTCCTCATGGTGTCATACAATTATACATACAACCTTGCTTACTAAGGTTAGTCCCATTGGGGATTATATCTCTTAACTTGACTGATATAGACACTTTTCAGCTTCTGCTATAATTTGGAACTGGAGATTAATTAATAATAACATCAGAAAACCAGTCTTCTGTCTTCAATTGTATGTGATTCTTTTATAGGTCTTGAGGAAGACTTCAAAGCCTGGCGCAAAATATTTTGGCGAAAGGCAGGTGCAGTGTTAACAGGGCGGGTAACTCTAAAGGCCCAGACCAAGGGTGACAACTGTATCACTGGTGGGAAGAAAAAGTGTGGCGGCAACTGTAAGAATGATGGCAAGAAGTGTGAAAGTGATGAGGAGCAGGAGGGGGAGGAGGAAGAGGTAGGTTGGGACAGACGTAGGGGTTATACTGACATACTTCAACACCATTTTTATTGACTAGTTGACACCTATACCCCTTACAATTATTCCCCAGAACCTGACCAATCTGAGAAGCATAGCTCATTGGCACAGGGTCAACTGTTTACAAATTGTTCTTCTCCAACAAATGACACAATCATGAAAGTTTGTTTTTGATCAGTTTTGCATAATTTGAAAAAGGACCTATCACATGTTTGTATTTGTAAACAAATACATAGCTTTCTTCATGATCAATTTAACACAAATGGTTGAAAGCATTCTGTAGATATGCACTTTGTTTATTGAATAATAAGTTTTTATTGGCAGTTTTTATTGAATGATGTTCTTGCAGAGCTTCATAATGATTTAATGTTGCAATATACTGGACCTGGTAGCGCAATCGGTAGAGTGTCGGCTCCAGGTACGGTAGGCCCCGGGTTCGATCCCGGGCCGCGACATACCAAAGTCGTTAAAAATGGTAGTGGTATAGCTCCCTTGCTAACGCTCAAGCAAATATAAGGGTAGTTCCACGACTGGTTGGCCCGGTGTCAGGATAACGTGACTGGGTGTGGTATCACGGCATGCTATACACAGTGAAGGCAGCACTATAACTGCTTCAAGTGGACACCATCTCCAGATAACTGAAATGCTGTTGGTGGGACGATAAACCCAATAAACAAACATAATGTTGCAATAGAAATTATATTCAAATTCAGACATTGAGAGTGATGTAAGTATTATGTTTACACAATCTGTAATCAGTGAAGGATGATAAGTTACAGTTTGGCAAATCAGACTGCTCAGCCACATAATTATGCCCTTAAAAAATTGACATTTTTTTTAAATTAATTTTCTTTTAACCAAATTTATCATTATAAAACTTTTTAGATACAGTGTTAGGATTGGTATTAATAGGATGTCTACTCCTATATTTCCTATGTTTGGACTACAATTGATATTATTTAACTCTGAAACAAAGAAAGAAGGACAACAATGGAATGCATGCTTATCAACTATTAAAATCATCTTTGATAAACTATAAATATATTTATCCTTTGAAGTAGAGCATTCTTATACTTGGCGAAATAAACTGCAACTTAAAGACTTGGAATTTTTGTTATGGTTAATGTTTTATGTTAAGTTTATGAATGGCTAGCACAATACACTCCAGCACTCAGAATAGGAGGAATGCACAGTCTGCGACAGCTCTTGTTTAAAAACGCTAAGCAAAAATGGTACAATTTGAATTGGCTTCGGTAGGGTAACATTAAAAAAAGTATAAAAATGTCATTTAACATGTATGATTCTATTTGGTTTACTAATGTTAACTTCTGTTTTTAAATTACTTCAGAAAATCCATCAATCCTGCGGTGTGCCATTTGTTCTAGCCAGTCTTAAATCTGGCTTCTTCCTTCACCAAATATTTGTTGGAGGTTGCCAAAATGACCATTGCATAGAGATTAAAACTTCTAACAAAAGACTGCAAAAAGTCCCAGTTTTTTATAAGAAATATCTCCTAAAGTTCAAAACTGGTGGGTAAATATAAATTGAATTCTGCGTACAGCAGTCCATTTAGGCCTTTATCACAACAATATTGTTTTAATTCTCCATTTGTGTTTATAAGCATTTCACTGCTTTAATCATTGTCAGAAGTGAGGGTATCTTAGTTTGTACCTCTCCTAAATAGGTGTGAACAGATCTTGTGAGGTATGATGGAGGTTGTAATGTGGGATTGTGGGATAATTCTATAAAGTATCCTGGAAAATTTGGTTTATCTACCACTAGAACTGGAAATAAATAAGATTTAGTCAGTAAGATACCAAAGCAGAATGATACTAAATGCTTATTAATTGCCAATATATAGGAAGTGCATATGTTATATATATTATGGCAGTAAAGGTTGTGCTGCATATGCAGGTTGATTCAACTTTTTATATCTTCTGGATGCTGTAAAATGATGAATTAAACATGTAAAAGTTGACCTCGATTGTTACCTTGACTTTTATGACAGCCATATGAGACCACATCAGAAGAAGAAGAAGAGGAGGAGGAGGAGGATGACTCCATACAAAAGGGTGTGTCAGGGATGGTAGATCTGGAGGACCTGGGCAAGGTGGTCAAAAAGATCAAAACTGCCAAGGTAAGTGACAAGGATGGGGTTCATACGGCAGCCTTAGTTTAAGGCTTTAAAAATAATATGATTTTTTCAAACGTCATTTTATCTTAAGGAGAGTCTTTATAATTATGCCTCTAGGTTTATTATGCTCCCAAAAAATTTCAGGGCAGCATACAGTCACAGCTTCATCTGTCTTCTTCATCCATCCATCTTTCTATCTGTCTGTCTTTCTGTCCCTATGTTGCACCTTTGTCTGGGCTTTATCTCAGCAACCACTGATCATTGAGCTGTTTTAGTCTGGGTACTATGAAATGTACATCATTTGGAGATCTTAGTCCAGACATGCGATCTTTCCCGATTTCCCCGATATCAGAGGTCTGTCTAAGGCTGAGCACATCAATTCTCTTGCTTTGATGTTCCCGACAGACTAAATCTCACTCCTCCTAAAGAACGCCCCAGTCAGTAGCTACCAGCTGATCATTTGATTATGCAATATAACCTGTGACCAGATCCCTGCCCATCATCGATCGTACTGAGTGTTTGGTCGAGATGATAATTTTGTGCCCCGCCTACTGGTGTAAAAAGTCAACTGTCACAAACTGTAATCAATAATAACAACATCCATTTGGTGAAAGGCAGAGATCATGCCCAATCAGTGTCACATGTTCTGTTTTCTAACACAACACTGTTGAAAATGGAAGCAATGCATAACGCTCTTACGAACACAGGCATTGGACAGAGCATCAAAATTTTAAAGGTTCAATAACCTGTTAATAGAGTGCTATGAGAAATATTCTATATTTACCCAAACACAAGCTCAGGATAATAGACTGAATGTTAGAATTCAGAAACGTTTATCAAATGACCTGCGCATGTGCCTTACAAACAAAAAAAACATACTAGTGCTAATTATATGTGTGACGTCATCGCGTCATAGCGCCATTTGTTGAAACTGATGCGCTCGTGTGTATTCATAAAACTTACTCTAATATTGATTTTCTTTATCTTAAACTGTGACTGCTGTGTAGTGGTTTACCATGGTAAGGTTAGTGTCTTTATTAGCAAGTCATCCCGGAATTAGAAACAAAAGGGAGCAAACGAAGTCAGTGTGGTTTCTTTTCCATTCATATGACAGTCTGTGAGCATTGCAACATATACCAAAATTTAAAAAAGCACAGGACAAAGCTATTCACATGCACGCCAAATGTAAAAGTAAATATGTGATGAGTCAATTAACAAAATTAGGAAACCCAACAGTTACCACCTTGGAACAGTCAGTCGGCAAAAGGGACTGACTAGAAGAATCACCAATTTAGACTCAAAACCTATACTAAGAACATGTTGCGTGAAATTGACAATAAACATTATGAAAAAGAAATAATGAGTATATGAAATTAACACCAAGACAAGTTTGCATAAATACACTACTAAATTTATTTGTGCATTGTGCTACTAAAACAATCGTTGATTTTAATTTGATACTTTGTAAGGCCTTTTGCTGACTGCATATTATTTAGGACGTTATAGGTGCTCACACAACAACACATTGTGTAATACATGTAGGCATGCTTCTAGTTCTGAAATATGTCAGGGGAATTAGGAGATAAATCTGCAAGGGTCACAGTAACAATGGAACAGACCAAATCAAAAAAAAGGAGAACATGGCAGAGTTTCCCAACATTATAGTAAGCTTTCTTTGACTTAAGCTTTTTTAAAAGGAGTATATCATTTCTTAACTTTACAATAGTTTTATTTCTACTTGAAAGAAAATTTGTCTTCTTCCTGCAAATATACAGTAAGTGAACTAAAATATATATAAATATATTTGAAAATTCATTTAAAAAATTGTAAAGAAAAATTGTTTCACTGAAATTACTATGATTATTAACAAAAAAGATGAAAAATACCATTTTACAAATAGAAATAAATGACATTCAATTTAACAGGCATTCACAAAAATCTCCCTCCCTGGCACCCCAATCTCCCTCTCTGGGAGCCCAAGTCTCACTATAAGGGACCAAGCAAAGATCACATGTCTGCTAAGTTTGTACTAAATTTGAGTAGGTGTGAACAGATCTCATGAGAAATGATGGAGGTTTTTTATGCAGATCCCTAAAGACAGTGATGAGCACGTTTAATATTATTCTAGCACATACTGGTGGCCAATGTAGACTTCATAGAACATCTGTACCAGGTTGTCATGTGCAGCAGCAGTCAAAACTCTTGCTGCATGACTTTGAACTTTCTGAAGTTTGGCAATCTGATAAGTGAACAGTCCATTACAGAAACCAGTACATGAACAGATTATGCCATGAACAAGAATCTATGTTGAATTTTGTGTTAGATGTTCACCTATTCCCTTTCTGTTTGTTAATTTGACATGTGCAGTTTTACAATTTTTCTGAACGTGCATGTCATTGTTTAAATTACTCATGTGAACACAAAGCTTAATACTTGCTATGTTTAGTTTGTCTACTTTCATTGTTGCTTTATGCCATACAACATAAATTCTGTTTTGAATTGTTTCATGTTTGTCATGCATGTGATGATGCCATTAAGACAGCTGCTAAGATGAGAATGTTAAGACGCATTTTGATGATTTCCAGCTTAAATTCTGAAAGCGACCTTGTGATCATCTGCATAACCATAGAAATCTGCTGAAAAGTTCTGTACAACTTTAATTAAAAACAGCAGCATGCATAGTGAAGGTGACAGAACCAGCACAGGAACACTGGCGTTCACCAAACTTCAGTGGTTCAGTTTGTGATATTCATTGTTCAATCTTTATCTTACTTAAGAAATGCCTAACATTTTATTATTTAAAAACATGTGTACATAGACTTAGCAGCAAATAGATCAGATCCAGCATCATGATTAGAAAACAAAGTTTGTGGTTTGTGTAGTTTACAGATGTGGGGCTTATAAGTTTTTAGTCAGTATCTGGCCACTGTCACCTTCCAATTATTAAGGTATTGATAAATAATTTTTTTATCTAGTTTTCCATGTATTTGTCTTTTAGAAAATGTTAAACAATTATTAATGTATTCTTGTATGTGTGTCATTAGCCATATATATTACTGATTGTAGAGCCAGCGAAGTGCTGAGGAGGCAGCTGTGGCAG
Organism: Sinonovacula constricta; assembly: GCA_007844125.1. Classification (NCBI taxonomy): domain Eukaryota; kingdom Metazoa; phylum Mollusca; class Bivalvia; order Cardiida; family Solecurtidae; genus Sinonovacula; species Sinonovacula constricta. Next base: position 4,732,845 of record CM017571.1, read on the forward strand.
GTGCAGCTGGTGAGAGGAAGGAGATGGTCACACCTCAGTTACACAAGGCCCTCTCCAAACAGGGCTACAAGATTATAGGCTCACACTCTGGTGTGAAACTGTGTCGCTGGACAAAGGTAATGTTGTATCATTATTGGTCAGCCCCGCTATTTTAAAAAATATATCAACAATTTGTATAAAGCAAGAGACCTAGATAAAATTGTGTCTTACAAACAACACCTGTGTTATGTATGCTGTCCACAAAAGATTGAAGTATGGCTGATAAGCATCTTAATCAACACAGTGTTTTAAGGACACAAAACCATTTTAAGCATTGAAAGAGGTTTAAAAAAATGGACTTGTACGTTAAACAAGTAAAATGGTCTAATGAAGACAGCTGAATGAAACACTATTCTGGTAAACCAACTGAAGTATCACAACCATGCTTAAATAAGACAATCCTATCTATATTATGTTTGTAAACAACATTCTCTTGAAGCGAATGTCAGTGAAACAATCTCATGAATGTGTGACATAAAAGAAAACCCAAGTCACATATATTTCTGTGTCTCTATATTTCTACCTGTCTCGACCCGTCATGATTGAATGTTTGGTGTTTCCAGTCCATGTTACGTGGGCGAGGAGGCTGTTACAAGCATACATTCTATGGGATAGAGAGCCATCGCTGTATGGAGACCACACCTAGCCTGGCCTGTGCCAACAAATGTGTCTTCTGCTGGAGGTATGATAAGTGCTTATTTCCTAGACTTTCAATCTTTCATTTTATTGCTATAGAAGATGTAGTTACAAAAAGTTAAATAGTTCATGTTAGAAACTGTTTGCTGTTGCAAGTTATTTGTAAACCATGTTAATTTGTCCTACAAGCTGCTGATCTCTTTATGCAATTGCATGCAGCTGCTTGACCAATGTTTCTATCTGGACACCCTAAAAATACCGTTGGAAAGTCATACAGGACTAGTTATAAGCAAGTAATACTAAGCTGCAGTCTTGAGTTGAGAAAAGACGTAAGTTTATTGTTAAATTAATTAAAAAAAAATACCTCAAGCTTCTTTGATTAAATTGCACCGTTGATGTTAATAACAGAATTTGAATTTAAGTATATTTATGTCTGTGCTAAGTATCCTGTGGCTCAGTGGATAGCGTGTTGGCTCTAAACCTTGTGCCTTATTGTGCCTTATTCTGACATAAAAATGTATTTCCTGCATGCTTATGCTATATGTACCTATTAAAAAGGCATCACACCAACCCTGTTGGAACAGAATGGCGGTGGAAGATGGACGATCCAGAGACAGTGTTCCAGGGGGCTCTAGACAGCCACATTGACATGATCAAACAGTTTAAAGGTATGTGATTTCCAAGCATCTTTTATGAAACCAGGTTGAGCAACAGGTTTTTTGTCAGCTTCATGTGATTTTCATCTTAGATTAAAAAATGTCCAGTCCTTACATTACATATTTAGTGGTATAACCTTGTTTATTATTAGCTGACAAAGGTTGTTTCTGTTCTGGCTGCCCATCAATAACAAGGTGTATTGGTCAAGGTGTTCCCAGAATATCACAATATCACCAGATGACTCTTTTTATCTACTTCAAGTAAACCATATCTTTGGATGGCCGAAAAGTTGTCTTAGGGTCCCCAAAGTAGCAGGTATATACTCACAGTAGTATGCCTTACTGGTAGAATTAGTACTGTCTAATTCTGCATACTATGAGACCTAATCTACCTTTAATGTTAACTGCCCATCTTATGAAATGAGTCTCTACAATAATAGAGTTGCTGTACTAGATTTGTTTGTGCTTTTAGTTTTTCCACACTAGAGTTTCCAATTCATTCAGTGAGAGCTGTGGTTTGTGACTTACAGCTTGTCCACTCTATGTTGTCAGGTATGTTATATGCACTCTCCAATCACTTTACATGCCTGTTGTCTAGGTGTACCAGGGGTACAGCCAGAAAAGCTAGAGGAAGGCAAGACTCCCCAGCACTGTGCCTTGTCCCTGGTCGGGGAGCCCATCATGTACCCAGAGATCAACAGATTTGTAGATCTGCTTCATGACAAGGGCATCTCCACCTTCCTTGTCACAAATGCCCAGTTCCCAGATGCAATCAGGTACACAGTCAGGACACCACGTCATCACATTTCTTTTATCAACTTGATTAAAAAGTTTGAAAAACTTGATACTTAAGAATTCTGTACAGTGATACAGTACAAACTAACCTGTGCAGTCATATTCTTTCTGCAAGCTGTTTCTGTATGACAACTACTGTGTGGATTCAAGTCTCAGTCAAGACAGAGCTCCTTGTAGCTGACATGCCCTGTGTATGTGGTTCTACCAAAGTCCATACGTCACATCACAATGTACAGGCTACTATGGACCAGGCCTGTTATTCATCCAGTAAATTCTATGTAAAAAAAAACAATGGTAATTGTTCAAATAATTCTGATTCATCAAAAAATGTGAAAGCAAGGGGCCTGGCCATTTTCTATTTAAGGCTATATAAGAAAACTTTGAAAATCTTATTATCAGAAATTACAGGAGTAAGAGCCTAGTTATTTGGCATATATGTTGTCTGGCTTGTCCTGTATCAAGATTGCTTAAAACTTTTGATCCGTCTAATAACAAGGACGCCAAGGGTGTAGCCATTTTCTCTGAATGGCTTAATAGGAAAACTTTGAAAATCTTTTTATCAGAAACCACAGGAGCTAGAGCTTTGATATTTGGTTAGTGTATTCCTTTGGTGGCCTTGATTGAAGATTTTTCAAAGAATTTTGATCTGCCTGAAAGCATAGCCACAAGGGCTAAATGTCTATGGCACTCAGGTGAGCGATATAGGGCCATCATGACCCTCTTGTATATTTATAGTAAAAAACATGTATCTAACAGTACATACACATTCATTCATCCTATTGTCAGTTCAGTAAGTATACCTTGCATCAACTTTTGACTGAATGCATACAAATAAAAAATATAATGAGGTTGCATGCATTAGTATACATGTGGGTAGCTAGACAATGGACGTAAACAGTACATTTTAACTTTACTTGTAGGAATCTCGTGCCTGTAACACAGCTGTATGTGAGTGTGGATGCCAGCACTAAGGATAGCCTGAAGAAAATAGACCGGCCATTGTTTAAGGATTTCTGGGAGAGGTTCCTTGACAGTCTGCGAGCTCTGTCTCATAAGGGGCAGAGAACTGTATACAGACTGACACTTGTGAAAGCTTTCAATACTGATGAGATAGAGGCATATGCTAATCTAGTGGCTCTGGGGCAGCCTGATTTCATTGAAATTAAGGTAACGCATTACTTTTATTTATCATTTTCAGGCTACATTAGCAAAAAAGGTTTAAATATCTGTAGGTTCTTGACAAATATGCCATGCTTGAAAGCTTAGCTGTATAGTTAACTATGTAGGCCACAAGTAACATTTTTATGAGCATCTTGTTAAATTCAAAATTCAGAATTTCAGTATAAGTAGCACATAAGTTAATTATGCTCTAGTTTTCTGTCACTCATTCCGGTTGCCAACTTCATTTGGCTCTATAGGAGTAGGCAACCCTAAGCACTTGCTTAGATATGAATAGACATGAGGGTTATTAAGATTGCTCCGTGTTCTGTTTCAGGGCGTTACATACTGCGGGGACTCTAAGGCATCGAATCTGACCATGAGTAATGTCCCATGGCATGAGGAGGTTGTTGGTTTTGTGAAGGACATAGCTTCAAACCTTCCCGACTATGAGATTGCCTCAGAACATGAACACTCAAACTGTATACTTTTGGCCCATAAAAAGGTTTGTATGGTTTTAATAATTACTGACTGGAACATGTTAAACTTTCTATAAGAGAAGTCCATCATCTATGTCAATCAGTTTATTCAGACTGGCCAGCCTGTGTTCACCAGCGGTACTATGCAGACATTGTTCTGAGGTCTTCCTTCAACGATGAACATCACTGTAATAACTACATGTATAATGATTATGTGACCATTGTAAACTTAAATTTTGCAGTTCAGTGTTGATTATAAGCTGACGACATAAATTTAAAAATTATTTCTCCAAAGGGATTTGTTATATGCCTACTCCATGTACATTTATCTTTCAGTTCCATGTAAATGGTGAGTGGTGGACATGGATAGACTACCCTCGCTTCCACCAGCTGGTCCGCAGGTACAGAGACACTGGGGGCCAGGAGACATTCACAGCGCAGGACTACATGGCTAAGACGCCATTCTGGGCTGTCTTTGGGGCCAAAGAGCAGGGCTTTGACCCAGCAGAAACCAGGTTCTTCCGGAAGAATAAAAAAGACATTGGAGGCTGTTGAGATTTTTGTTGTTGTTTCGATGTCTGTTTTTACTATGTCATTTATGAAAATTTTGATTATGTTGCTTATTGCTAAATGTATTTTGTTAAGGTCTCTGCAAGTGAGACATTTCAGTTTTGTAATATTCAACAATTTGTTAACAGGGGCTTAAAACTCATCTTTGTTTCTACTTCACCTTCATCGTTTTGTTCCATAGTTTTCTCACATTTTAGTGATAACACACACATGCTGTTAATGGCATATTTTGCCCAATTAACCAATATATGCTGATGTATGTGACCAATTTAAGTATCGCCCAGTCACATTCTAGTCTTTTTTTCCATTTACAGCCTGTATTTTCACTATTAATCTTGGGGATGGTCTATTTCAAGCCAGAGATTATGTGTTTCCACTTCATTCCTGTTTGTCTTTATATGTTCATTTCTACTCTGGTACATTTGATAAATTCATAGTTTTCCACCTAATTCAAGGTGACCATGATATTGTTTAGAACATGCATTCTGCACATCGTAAAAAAAAATAAATTTATTGAGATTGCAGTTGAATAAACATCAACCCTAACTGTTATTGGCACAATGAAAAAGGAACTACAACTGTAACATCTTACCTTTTGTATACCTGAAGTGTCATTCAGTATTTCCAATCTTGATACTAACCAGACTACTTACCATGTGGGTTTGAGAACCAGCCATAGGCAAAAACTGTTATGTGAGGAGGTGTTTTATCCGAGGTGATGTACCCTGGTGGTTCTGTCCAGACAAATAGCTGCTCTGCAGTTAAATGACCATAATTGTGTCAATGTAAAGTATGGAGAGAAGAAAACACGAAAACAATTGTTGACAGATGCTGGTATCTAAAGCAGCTTGAATACAGATTGTTAATTGTTTAAGTTATCTGAAGTTAATTGTAAATAAAAAAACATGTTTCTTCTTAAATTCAATCAGACCCATTTATCCTGTGTAAATAATCTAAAAATAATGTCCATATTCAACTTTCATGATATTGCTGGTTCATGCTTATGCACTGTAACATTTTTCTCATCAATGCTGCTCCTAATATGTTGAACAAAGTATTATAATCAAGAAATAAATTATAGGATACATGGATGCATCTTAATTTTGTCTGAATAGCTTCTGTCACTCCACTCTTTCAAATAATTTTTTTGTGTTCATTTAAAATAAAAACAGATTGAAAATGAATTGCTGATATAATACTAAACAAAGATTGTTTAACAGGTTATTGTATTGTTTCAAGAGAAGATTTTATCTTGTCCTCTATATAAACAAGTTATTTAAGCTCTCTACCAGTGTTGCTGGATATTCATGTCGATTGGAAGACAGTTCTAATTAGGTTCTTATATTTGACAGGAGGAGGTAAAATATCTAACTTTTTCAGTGGTGAACTGAAAAATTATTTTATGACCTTGTATTATAATCAAGCAGTGTTTTCCTGTACACATTTGTTATACACAATTACATGTATTTACTCTTTGTTAAAAATATGTATTTTGAATGCATTTGTTTGCAGATAGAATAATTTTGTTTCTGGTTCAAGTTAGAATAGTCTTCTATTGACCTATAATTGATTTATCTGTTTTACTCTTTTTTTGTCCTATGATCTCTGTATAGATTGTATGGATTTTTTTATTTAGTTGTAATTGCTGATAAATCATAATCCATTGCAATCCTTGGCTTCACACTGCTCAGTTTAGGTATATTATTTGACAGTTTAGAAAAAGAATTTTTATGATATTGATTTACGACATACAATGTTTAATCTTTAAACTAGCTGATATAATAAACAATTGATGACGCATGTTTTGTGTTACTTTATCATTGATCTGGCGATGTACTGTGTGTATTTCACTTTAAAATTACATGAATTAACAATAAAGAAAGTTGCCACTAACCTCACCGAACACTCATGGTAATTCTGTAATTTGATTTTGTTATGTTCATTCACTATAATATAGTACAAGTGTCTCACTCAATGTTGAACATGATTCACAATGATTTAATTAATGTTAATTCTGTTATTTTCCTGAAATGGTATTTATTCCACCACTTAGATGTATGTCTAATGAACTGTTTGCAAATTCATACGAGATACTGGTATTTTATAATTTTGATTTGTATTTATTTCAAATTAGTTTATGAAAGGTTATTTGCCAAAACAGTTCAAGGTGCAATCACATAAAGCTTTAAAGGTGGCACAAAATGCCAGAGATTCGTGATATGTAAGACCTACCCAATTAGCTTTTTTGCATAAAACCCACATTTTATATAGAATAATTTAATATATTTAACTTATATAGATACTGTTTTGAACATTTGACCCATGTTAATAACAGAAATACATTTTTTTTAGATATTCTTTGTACAACTCGAGTTTTAATTTCTGGATTCTTATCACCTGATATAATATTTAACAGAATTTTTTACAAAAAAAAATATTTCCAACATTTTAATCATTAATCTGACTATATTATAAAAGGCTATCTAAAACAACAGTTTCATCGATGATGAAAGAAAAAAACTTAAAAAATAGGACCACTGGGTTACAATACTATCAATATCTTCTAAACGGATCGGATCAGTCAAAGACGACATGGTATTTGTAAGATTGGAACTACCCTTTTGTTAATCTATAGCTAACTGTCTTTAATTTATCTTGTTGCAGTTACTACCAAAATCACCTGACATGAACTAAAGGTCCAGATTTCCTAAACACGTTCCTACATAATATAAATCAGACATGAACTAAAGGTCCAGATTTCCCAAACACGTTCCTACATAATATAAATCAGACATGAACTAAAGGTCCAGATTTCCCAAACACGTTCCTACATAATATAAATCAGACATGAACTAAAGGTCCAGATTTCCTAAACACGTTCCTACATAATATAAATCAGACATGAACTAAAGGTCTAGAACTTTTGAATGCAACTTTATATATTATATACATCAGAATGCATCTTCCTACATAAATGCATTTTTTTTTACAATATATACATCAGACGTGAACTGAAGGTTCCAGATCCCCTCCTGGTTTATTAATTATATTGTATTTCAAAAATCAAAGTATAATTGGACATCGCAAAGGGGAAAGAAGAACTTGTTCAATATTGTTTTATCATACAACGTCGATCGTTGTAGTAGATTTACACTGAAACTGCCCAGATAATAAAAACAATTTTTATCAATTTGCGTTATTTCATTAAACAATAGTATTATTCAAAGAAATCCTTTTATTAATCAACTCTGATGTTGTATTTCGTTTCTCTGCCTTATTACTGCAAACCTCAAGCAAACAGAAAACAGGGTACATAATTGAAGATGTTGGGTATTTTGTGAGTGTGTCTGTTGTTGTTTTTGTTTTTTCTTTTCGTTGTTTTTTGTTTGTTTGTTGTTGTTTTTTTGCTGATAGATTCTGAATCATTTTTAAATTAAAATATATAAAAAAAACATCATTTAAAACTTTCAGTGAGTTCACAATTCTGCTTCAAAAATAATTAAGCTTTTTTATCAGTTAATTGTCGATTCTTAATAATTTCCTCCCTGTCCTTTGACCATATAATAAACAATAACTAACACAAACCGAATTCCATCAACCACTTTTTCTTGCTGCGCTTATTTTATCTTGACTTGACATGTGTTTTAATACTGCCCATGCGAACCGGAAGGCGAAGCGCGACAAGGGTAACGTTAGTTTGTGCGTTTCTCGTTTTCTCCCCTTTAGACGTGCGGTCGCGAAATCACGACATTTTCTTACGCGTGAGAAATTAACACACTAATGAGAGACATTAATGAATGGGTCTCCGCTGAATAATGCCTAAAATTATTGCGAGTAGATCCTTTCATTTGTTTTACTCAGTTTTTATGCTTGTGCTCTTTGAAGTGTATGTTGAATTTTTTGCCTTTCTTATGATACCCAGGTTATCCTTCATCAATAAACATGTCCATTTTCTTTTTTGAATAACATATCTCTATAAGTATTTAAATTAATTTTAAGCTTATATTTACGCAAAAGTAAGAGATTCACTGTTTGTTATTGCAATATCTACAAAAGAACATGCGATAAAGTCCAAGAATTTCCACTACAAGGACCTACCTGCTGTTTGGAATACCTCGGATATTAACTAATAAGGGAGACAATTTCAATTTTACCACTATACCCCATTATCGAATTTAGATTGTCGCGTTGGCTCCCTATTCTGTCGCGACGGCGCGTCCATGCGAGGTGCGCCGTTGCGACAAAATTGCATTTTCTAAGGGCAACAACGCGTGGATGCGAAACAGCAGAAATTGACCACTATACATATGAACGCGCTCCTTTACATCTGTTTCTGGTCTAGTTACATCTGTTCAAGAATTGTAATATAGATAGTTTCCATGTGATGTCATCGACACTGATAAGACAATTTAAGGCAGCCATCTTTGTGGGCAGAAGCTAATGCAGGCCGAAATCGGGAAAAATGTGCTGTATTTAACTCACCACTGTGTTTTTATTTTTCAGTCTATTTTACTGAATTTTATATCAAATTTATCAGCTTTTATAAAGCATTTTAAATATCAAAACTATATTTTGATAGTTTAAAAGGTTAAAAATATACAACCGAAAATGATACACTGTCCATTTTGTTTTAAGTATGGGCCAATAGTTTTATATATTTCTATGTATTAATTCTGTGTGCATTTATCAATTGTAAAAAATATTGTATTCTAAAAATATGGATTTCAAGAGCTTTCCAATGGTGTATAGCTTTTAATTTTTTTATCCACAAATGAAGAAATTACACGAAAATAAAATTAACCCTTCTATACAATTCATATGAAAATCCCTTGAAGTTACCATCAAAGATGGCTGCCAAGATAGGGGATTTTCACTGATGTGGAAACTATCTATTGTGGACCGGACCAGAAGTTCGCCAATACTGTTACTTGCCATCTATTTGCTCAAACTTATTTGAGTTTATAATTGAGTTTCAATTTTATTGTTGTCAGGGTCAAGAATTACAATGTTCAGTCAATGTGTATGTAAGTAAGTTGTCAAGGAATCGTGGTCTAAAGAAGCATTTTTGTTCTGTATGTGAATCGCTTTTGATAATGTGCGTGTCAATGATTAAGTGTATGGCATTGTGACCATCTGAAAATAATAAATTGTTAAGTGCGATCTCGAAATATGTCATAAAACTAACAGATGTCAATAGATAATCAATGACCGATTTATCACTGTAAGAATGATGCATCTTCCAATGTGTAACTCCCAATACGCAATGCCTGAGGTTTATTAATATACTGGGATACAGCAAACAGTACCACTGAGCAATAAAACTGATTTGTAAATAACAGTCTACAATTAACGTCAGTTCACAGCGGCGCGCTACTGTTTTACATGCGTCTTAATAAACGAGTCTCTGGGTTGGACAGACAATTATGTGAAAAAGCATATTTAACAACGAGACTATCGTTATGTCATTTCAAAGCTGGCATGCTATTACATCATTATTTTACCAATTGATTCACTACATGGCTACACTCCATGTATACATGTTATGAGAAACATTCAGTAATCAAGCATAAAATGATCTAATATGTTAATAAGTTGAAATATTTAGATCATTGATTTGTATATTCATAGTTCAAAGTTCTACAGAGATAGCTTATGTAAGATACGGTTATGATTCTTAAGTTAGTATGAATGCTGTTGTATATCAGCATATTTGACTGATTAATTGTTTGTTTGTAAAAAAATGTTGTTCTTTTTTTCTTTCCGGTGATGGAATTTGTGGTGTATAAAAATACTTTTTTTCTTTTACCTTTACTGTATCCTTAACATGGCTTCAATCATTTGACTTATAATTGCTAGTTATTGCTGGAGCTGCTAAACTTTGTTTTTTCATCGCCCATGACATTGGACCCCCATGACATTGGGCCCCCATGACATTAGACCCCCATGACATTGGGCCCCCATGACATTGGGCCCCCATGACATTGGGCCCCCATGACATTAGACCCCCATGACATTGGACCCCCATGACATAGGGCCCCCATGACATTAGACCCCCATGACATTGGACCCCCATGCCATTGGACCCCCATGACATTGGGCCCCCATGACATTGGGCCCCCATGACATTGGGCCAGAAAATATGCGCAGATGTATATAGGTCTTTGCACGTTAATAGTTGCGTACTCTTCAATTCCAATAAAAAAATAAAATATTTTAATAACAATAACGGACGGTTGGGAAGTGTGTTTATAACGCTGAGTTTTGGTTCTGACCAATCTGTTACGATGGTCCGATTGAAATGAAATCTGTTTTGTTCATTTAGATGTCTGACAGTTATTTAAATGCATTACATATTGGAATTTTATTTGCATTCTTTTTTGGAAAATTCAAAATGTAGCTGGCTAAATGAATGGACAAGGGGGTATCAAATGAAATATGTAGACATCGAGATGTCAAATGAAATATGTAGACAACGGGATGTCAAATGAAATATGTAGACAACAGTATGTAAAATAAAATATGTTGACAACGGTATGTAAAATGAAATATGTAGACAACGGTATGTAAAATGAAATATGTAGACAACGGTATGTAAAAACGGTATGTAAAATGAAATATGTAGACAACGGTATGTAAAATGAAATATGTAGACAACGGTATGTAAAATGAAATATGTAGACAACTGTATGTAAAATGAAATATATAGACAACGGAATGTAAAATGAAATATGTAGACAACGGGATGTCAAATGAAATATGTAGACAACGGGATGTCAAATGAAATATGTAGACAACGGGATGTCAAAAGAAATATGTTGACATCAAGATGTCAAATGAAATATGTTGAAATCAGAATGCCAAAATAAAACATGCTGCCGTCAGGATGTCAAATGAAATATGTTGACATCGAGTTGTAAAATGAAATATGCTGACATCGAGATGTCAAATGAAATATGTTGACATCAGAATGCCAAAATAAAACATGCTGCCGTCAGGATGTCAAATGAAATATGCTGACATCGAGATGTCAAATGAAATATGTATTGACATCAGAATGCCAAAATAAAACATGCTGCCGTCAGGATGTCAAATAAAATATGCTGACATCGAGATGTCAAATGAAATATGTATTGACATCAGAATGCCAAAATAAAACATGCTGCCGTCAGGATGTCAAATGAAATATGTTGACATCGAGATGTCAAATGAAATATGTTGAAATCAGAATGCCAAAATAAAACATGCTGCCGTCAGGATGTCAAATGAAATATGTTGACATCGAGATGTAAAATGAAATATGCTGACATCGAGATGTCAAATGAAATATGTTGACATCAGAATGCCAAAATAAAACATGCTGCCGTCAGGATGTCAAATGAAATATGCTGACATCGAGATGTCAAATGAAATATGTATTGACATCAGAATGCCAAAATAAAACATGCTGCCGTCAGGATGTCAAATAAAATATGCTGACATCGAGATGTCAAATGAAATATGTATTGACATCAGAATGCCAAAATAAAACATGCTGCCGTCAGGATGTCAAATGAAATATGCTGACATCGAGATGTCAAATGAAATATGTATTGACATCAGAATGCCAAAATAAAACATGCTGCCGTCAGGATGTCAAATGAAATATGTTGAATACGGTATCCGACAGTTTGCCTTTATGAAATACATGTAACTATATTTTGCCACTGTTTTGGGTAATTTGGGTATAATTTCAGCATAAACTCATACTTTGGTATAAGTATAATGACTATTCTGAAGACTAATTATAGTGTACAGTGCGAAAATAAACAACAACACTGTAAATGTTTATTTTTTCAAATCTATAAATTAGTACGATAGTGATTTCTGCTAAAATTTGATATCGGCTTCAGAGCTGACTACCCGGATGAAGATTTATGGACCTCAAAAGTAAGCTGTCGCGTGGTGTTCTGTGTTAGAAATAGATATTTGAAAAAGATATTTATGTTGCGTGGCTCAAACAGGAAATACTTGTTAGCAATGACGAGTAGTGATTTATGTTTCACTGTTCACTCAGATCTATAGCATCAATGTACAATATTTTGCAGGACCTTTTCAAGTAACAATGACTTATTTGGTTATTTGAGAAAAGAAGACAAGTGTTCAAACTGACGAACACCACCTTTAACAAGGAAGTTATACCGTTTATGTAGGAAGGTCTTCCAGCTGACCTGTGGTACGCTGAGTAGAACACCCAGACATTTGTCTAGGGCCTTCCTCCGTCAAATAATACACAATATGCGTGTGTACATTATATAATGTTAAAGTATGCGTGTGTACACTGTATACTGTCATATTATGCGTGTGTATACTGTACATTGTCATAGTATGCGTGTGTATACTGTAAAATGTCAAAGTATGCGTGTGTATACTGTAAAATGTCATAGTATGCGTGTGTATACTGTAAAATGTCATAGTATGCGTGTGTATACTGTAAAATGTCATAGTATGCGTGTGTACACTGTAAAATGTCAAAGTATGCGTGTGTATACTGTAAAATGTCATAGTATGCGTGTGTACACTGTAAAATGTCATATTATGCGTGTGTATACTGTAAAATGTCATAGTATGCGTGTGTATACTGTAAAATGTCATAGTATGCGTGTGTACACTGTAAAATGTCAAAGTATGCGTGTGTATACTGTAAAATGTCATAGTATGCGTGTGTACACTGTAAAATGTCATATTATGCGTGTGTATACTGTAAAATGTCATAGTATGCGTGTGTACACTGTAAAATGTCATATTATGCGTGTGTATACTGTAAAATGTCATAGTATGCGTGTGTATACTGTAAAATGTCATAGTATGCGTGTGTACACTGTACATTGTCATAATATGCGTGTGTATACTGTACATTGTCATAGTATGCGTGTGTATACTGTACATTGTCATATTATGCGTGTGTATACTGTAAAATGTCATAGTATGCGTGTGTATACTGTACATTGTCATAGTATGCGTGTGTATACTGTACATTGTCATATTATGCGTGTGTATACTGTAAAATGTCATAGTATGCGTGTGTATACTGTACATTGTCATATTATGCGTGTGTATACTGTACATTGTCATAGTATGCGTGTGTATACTGTAAAATGTCAAAGTATGCGTGTGTATACTGTACATTGTCATAGTATGCGTGTGTATACTGTACATTGTCATATTATGCGTGTGTATACTGTACATTGTCATAGTATGCGTGTGTATACTGTAAAATGTCAAAAGTATGCGTGTGTACACTGTAAAATGTCAAAGTATGCGTGTGTATACTGTACATTGTCATAGTATGCGTGTGTATACTGTACATTGTCATATTATGCGTGTGTATACTGTACATTGTCATAGTATGCGTGTGTATACTGTACATTGTCATAGTATGCGTGTGTATACTGTACATTGTCATATTATGCGTGTGAAAAAAAACCCAACACTTTCAACGCAACAAGCAACACTTAACATGGTGGAGAAAATATGAAGTGAAATCGCAAAACTAGTATTGCTTTTTTTTCTTCTGACGGATTTCTAACTTAAGAAAACAGTCGGCTGCGGGCTTGGCAAGTCGTTCTTTTCTATTCATGGTGGGGGACATGTACACATGTATGCAGAGTGTTCTTAACAAGAGACTCCCTTTCTATAACCCCCATGCAAAATATTGTAGATATTTTAGAGTTTTAGAGGATTTATGTGGAAATATATCAAGATTTTCTATCATGGTTTAACCGTAAACATAGAACTACACGTATGTAGAACAAGGCAGCAATGTCCATATACCCATCTGTTGTCGATTGTCTCTCTTGCACATCGGCTTCCATTCCATTCACCTCTGTGATTGGCTCAAAAAGTAGTGCAGTACGAACAACAACTCTGCTGGGAGATCGTATGTTTACATCAGCGGGATTATCCCATCTGCGTAATTAGGCATGAAAATAGTTCCAATAGTTATAATTACATTTTTTTTCTGCCCTATGATAATTTCATATATTTATTAAGGTAATGGTACTTAAAATCAAATTGAGGGTGGGTTAAATATTGTTTGTCCGTTTTGACAAGATTCTTGTCGTTGAGCGCATAGCAGAGTTGTTGTAGTGAGGTACGATTGTTATATTCATATACTTTACTGTTGATCATTCATCCGCCATCAACCCTCCCCATCTCCATCCATCTATCCATCTTTTATTTGCTATTAGTCAAAGGATGCATAAACAATATATATACTGTATATATCTTGTTGTCGGAGTTTTAAAATGCAAACAAGTGGCCGTTTACAAGAATCGTGCATTCTGATTGGTCGGTCCCGAGGGGAAGTTCGAGCTGTCGATTAGTGAATTAAAACGTTTGATTTCAGTTTAATTTTCTTTATTTAAAGCATACTATTTCTTCTTAAGACAAACTATCGCAAAATGCTAAAAGTTATTTTTCTGTTCAAACATAAAAAAACAAAGTTACGTTTAGCTATATCTCGTCAGCCGCACGCGTTCTTCTCCGATTCGGCTCCGAGCACCTTCGTCTCCGCTCGGCCTCCATCCAGGCAGTAGGCGGGTATCTATGTGACGTAGAGAAGGTAGGCAGTACACAGGTGAGGGATGCTGGCCCCCCACCCCCACCCCCTTACTGCTGCCAGTGCTGCCTCATAATCACTCAGCAGCCTTTCTTGTGACGGATACAACGAGTGCCGCCTGTGCCGCCTGTGCCAGAGATTTTTTATGCTTACTTTACAAGAGTTTAGTAAATTTCTTAGTAGTACAAGTCTAATTAAGTGTAAAAGAACTTGTTACATTTGTGTTACAGTTTTAGCTGCACTGGTTGCATCAGTATTGTATTAAAATTATAACTGTGTTTAGAACAACGGGTTGTGACTACTGGAATACTTAAGTGAATGGTTCTTTCCTTCAGCTCTGGATTTATCTGGATTTAGGTACGGTATTTGGCCTAGCAAACTACTGGATAATTAATGCAATGTGTCGAGATAGAAGTACCTTCGTTTTTCATTCTTTTACGATTGTTTAAAGTCGTAGCTTTTATGCACCGCTGCGTCTCAACATCAACATATTTATTATCATTATTAGAACCAACAGCATACCCCACCCCAGTAAAATATCTCATTTCACAACAGCCACCTTTATTTAAAACACAACCACATTATTTTAACGAATTTAAAAGCTCTTTACTCCAGTTTTAAATAATTATGAACGACGGTGCGACTTTTGCAGGAAATATTGCAACTGTAGACCCCTGCGAATTACGATGCGTACGTGCATTGTTCAGTTTTGACAAACCTAGTCCAGGATATATATATTTGTACGACGATAATTGCTATTCCAAGACAGATGTTATTATTGTATATACCGACGATACCGACGAGGTATTTTCATCCGTTCTATCAATCCGGTAACATCTTTATTGGCGAATACAAATCATCATCGTACTTCAGAGCAGGCTCATTCATATTTTGATAGTGATTCGCGTAGGAGTGTAATAAAATGGCACTACAATTATTTGATAATAAAAATGATCTGTTGCCCAAGGTTACCTTTGTGTATTATCTGCAATATAAATAATTCCTAGCAGAAAAATATATAAATTATCTTTCACAAGTTCGATTGTCTTTTTTGTTTATCTTATTTTTTATTTGTGGGATATGGTAAAAAGTGCTCCCATCCGAGTCTAGACTATGGTGTGATGTCATGTGTTCAATGATTCTAAGCATCACTTCCGATACATACAATAAAAACTAATTTAAAAGAAACTTGGATATATATTATTTAAAGCTTCGTTGTCCATCTAACCCAATCCTCGGTAGAAATAAAAAAAATACGATTCTATCGAATACATGTTTTTATGATATATTTGTTCTTATTTGTATCTGATGTTTAGTATTGTTTATTCGGATGGATTGAGTTTGAAATCGTAAATTGGTTTATATTAAGGTTAAAATGATAAATTCCTTTAAAAGGTACGTATTTCGGTGTCAATAAGACCACACAAAGGTATAAACCAGGAAAAGAGTCAACGTAAAATACACCGCCTTAATTGACAATTATAACAAGTGTTAGTACATTTGTTTGAAAGGAACAATATGTAAAGAACAGAACAGCCATATAGTGCTGTTGTTCTTGCAACCTGTTAAACTGTGATGTTAATTGATGATTATACTTGAGTTTTTTGTATTACATGTGCACCCAGGTAATCGAACCCTAACATATAAACACGGAATGGACGGATAAATATAATTTCATTGTTTTTATTGCTTTATGGATAATATAACATGACGACATGCATCCAAAGAAAAATACAGATCGTTCAACTATAATGAAATTATAAGTACATTCTAGGAGAATAATAACATTCCAAGTAAAAAACTACATTCCAAGAAAATTACAACATTCCAAGTAAATAACTACATTCCAAGAAAATAACAATTATAAGTAAATAACTACATTCCAAGTAAGTAACGATATTCCAAGTAAAAAACTACATTGCAAGTAAAGTAAGTAACGATATTCCAAGTAAATAGCATCTTTGCAAGTAAATAACTACATTCCAAGTAAATAACGATATTCCAAGTAAATAACTACATTGCAAGTAAATAACGATATTCCAAGTATAGAACTACATTCTAAGTAAATAACTACATTCCAAGTAAATAACTACATTCCGGGTGAATAACGATATTCCAAGCAAATAGCGATATTCCAAGTAAATAACTACATTGTAAGTAAATAACGATATTCCAAGTAAATAGCAACATTGTAAGAGAATAACTACATTCCAAGTTAATAACAACATTCTAAGAGAATAACAACATTTCAAGTAAATAACTATATTCTTAGTAAATAACTACATTGTAAGTAAATAACGATATTCCAAGTAAATAGCAACATTGTAAGAGAATAACTCCATTCCAAATAAAAAATAACAACATTCTAAGGGCATAACAACATTCTAAGTAAATAACGATATTCTTAGTAAATAACTACATTCCAAGTAAATAACAAGTAAATATCAACATTCCAAGTAAATAACGATATTCCAAGTAGATAACTACATTCCAAGTAAATAACTTTTCTCTTCTCTCTTTTCTCTTTGTAAGTTTCCAAACCATTATAACCACTCTAACCCGAAATACCAAAGGAAAAAGTTCTCCAGAGATGATAATAATTTGGGGCATTTTTTTGCACGAGATCGACGTTTTTCAAATTGGGACATGAAGTCTTAGGCTCCGAAAAATTAAATCACTTTCCTCATGCGCAAATTTTATTTTGCATTCCATATAAGGGCGTCGTGCTCCAGACAATCAAGTAGCTGGTTTGATAAACTGTTACTGTAGACAAGCGGATGTTGGTGTGTATCATCATTTGTACACTGACAACTGGTCTCACAGTTTCACCCCAAAATTTGAACAAAAGTTATTTCACAAATTTGGTTAATGCCATACTAAAGATTTGACGGCAAGATATCTTATGTGCTGAAGAGATGTGTGTTTTTTTTAAATTACTCTATAAGGTTTTATTTATTGTATTCAAGTTATCCCCATTACCTTATGCTTAAAAATGTTTAAAAATGTAAAAAAAATACACACAATCGTATCTAAAGCAAATAATCAAGACAACACGCGTAAAACACTCAGTAGTTACATGTTAAGTGTCATAAAAGTCGCTTGTGTTTAGTATCTGCACGTAGCTCCGAGACTGGTGTAGACACTGTGTCCTTGATAGCATAAAACTAACATTGATATTTTGCCTTTTTGCTCCAACTGCATGCCATTGGCGTAAACATTATAAACTAATACTTATCAGCTTTAGCATAAAGTATTGTTTTCATTTTCTGTTCATAACGACATTTTTCTTCATAATATAATACTTTTCATATATTTGCAAGTCAGAACTCAATGTTACATACAAGGACCACATACCACTTCATGCCCAATCAAACATCATTGCACATGCTGATTCGCGTGTGCTGCATGTTGTAATTTTAACGTTTGCACCTTGGTATTTTAAGATACGACGACAAATCACCGAACACTCGTGGTACGAACACCACTGAACATTGTTATATTGTATGAAGATTGGGCATTATGTACAATCGTATCCGGCTCTTAATATCTTACTGTAATATTAGGAATTTTATTTGAGAATAAGTCAAAGGCTTGTATGTGTGAATGGGTCCTTCACCTATTTTGCATTTAGTCATTAAGTGATAATCTTTGAGTACTCATTTAATTCCATGCCACATTCTATCCATACCACAGAGCATGATATGCCATTTGTAGAATCCCCTTTTCTTCTAAATTCCAACGGAATGTCAATGTGAAAATCGGGGGCACCCTTGTCATAGTGGTAGAGTCGCCGATTTGTAACTCTTTTGAATGCTTAGCCTCTCATCTCGTCCCGTTCTGAGCGAAGTACTTAACGTGTGAAGGTCTTCTAGCTGACGTGCGTTGCGCCGGTGGTTCTACCCAGACATATTCTGGGGTCTTCATGCACCTTCTTCCAATACAGGACGTTGCTATAATGGTCATAATTGGTCGCTTCAATGTATTTCAGAAATAAAAAACAAAAACAACGTGAAAATCATTATTTACAGTTTTAAACTAAAATACTCTAGTGTGTAAAATGTGAATGCTATTAAAGAAATAGTTTATCTTTGAGCCTCATTGATACAAATATTGTAGGAAAAGACTGGTATATAAGATGAGTGTCGCAGTCATGGCATGCTTACGTCACTTCCGAAATACAAAACAACATTGTCATTTCGTGAATCTCTTTTCGTTGCAGTAGATTTATAATCAACATTTAATTTGGTATTCTAACATGAAATTCGCGTACATGATCGATGTTCAAATGAACAATGTATTTTAGGGAATTAAGACAGAATATTTGATAATTATTTGTAAATAAATTATTTACATTGTACACTTACATTAAATATGTCAGCCCTACCTGGTACTAAACAAACATCACATACAAACGACGTCATCATTATATGTCTTCAACGGTTAATACCTTGTTGATAACAACAACAACATCATCAACAACAACAACATGTTAGTCTTGTTAAGACTATTATATTAGTATGTCAGTTGAAGCAGGTTTGCAGAGAGACTCGTGTAAGGATAAAGGTTGCAGTTTGTTTATTGAATAATAAATTAGGCGTGATAGTACTCTTATTTAACAATAAATATAAGCATAACATACAATAACTATCATAATGTATAATATCAGTGAGTATAGAAAATATCAGCGCATTGACATTTTGTACTCAAATAGATCGTTTTTCTTTTCATTGCTTGCATTTGAGAAACTCGTCAGGAAGTGCGAGGTTAGAGCTCTGTAAAACCGGTTTAAGCACCCCAGTCGGCCCATATTGCCGACTGACCGTTCCAAGGCGGTAACTGTCGGGTTTGCTCTTTTCGTTAAATGACTCATCACAAATTTGTTCTTACTTTTCGTTTGGCTTGCATGTGAAATACCTTTGTTCTGTGCCTTTTCGGAGTTTAGTATATGTTGCAATGCTCAAAGGACTTTGTCATATATTCTTATTTATGATCACAACAATGTTACTTGTGCAGTGTGGCGGTCGTAAAAAATCTCCCCGTGCATGTAATCTATGTTGTCATTTAATTCATCCTATAAGGATTGTTACGTGTATTTCCTTTGATGGACATTGGACTTTTGTTCTTCAATTCCATATTCACATGAACAGGATGCTACAACCATTTATTCCATATAATGACTCATCACAAATTTGTTCTTACTTTTCGTTTGTCTTGCATGTGAAATACCTTTGTTCTGTGCCTTTTCGGAGTTTGGTATATGTTGCAATGCTCATAGGACTTTGTCATATATTCTTATTAATATAACTATTGGCATTGTCGACATAATAGTAACACCATATACTCGTAATGTTATTCTAACTCAGCTCAATTAAATTCTGTTTTTTTTTCTTAAATCATGTACAAGAAATACGATATAACATACACGAAATAACAATAGACACAACGGTACGAGCATTGTGTTTTTATAAAGTTAAGCACTGGTAAATTAAAATATATTCGAGTGACAATAGAGCGCCATCGGACTGTCTTTAATCAGTTTAATAAAATTCGTTCAAAATCGTTTGTTAAAATCTTCATGCAAGACT
Organism: Sinonovacula constricta; assembly: GCA_007844125.1. Lineage (NCBI taxonomy): Eukaryota > Metazoa > Mollusca > Bivalvia > Cardiida > Solecurtidae > Sinonovacula > Sinonovacula constricta. The sequence continues at coordinate 4,753,360 of CM017571.1, forward strand.
AAACACAAATGATATAAAGAGCAGCGAGAACCAATATGACAATGATGTACACCGACGATAGTCAATCTTACGGCGAGAATCAATATAACAATGATGTACACCGACGACAGTCAATCTAACGGCGAGAACCAATATAACAATTATGTACACCGACGATAGTCAATCTAACGGCGAGAACCAATATAACAATGATGTACAACGACGATAGTCAATCTAACGGCGAGAACCAATGTAACTGTGATGTACACCGACGATAGTCAATCTAACGGCGAGAACCAATGTAACTGTGATGTACACCGACGATAGTCAATCTAACGGCGAGAACCAATATAACAATGATGTACACCGACGATAGTCAATCTAACGGCGAGAACCAATATAACAATGATGTACACCGACGATAGTCAATCTAACAGCGAGAACCAATATAACAATGATGTACACCGACGATAGTCAATCTAACGGCGAGAACCAATATAACAATGATGTACACCGACGACAGTCAATCTAACGGCGAGAACCAATATAACAGTGATGTACACCGACGATAGTCAATCTAACGGCGAGAACCAATATAACAATGATGTACACCGACGATAGTCAATCTAACGGCGAGAACCAATATAACAATGATGTACATCGACGACAGTCAATCTAACGGCGAGAACCAATATAACAATGATGTACACCGACGATAGTCAATCTAACGGCGAGAACCAATATAACAATGATGTACATCGACGACAGTCAATCTAACGGCGAGAACCAATATAACAATGATGTACACCGACGACAGTCAATCTAACGGCGAGAACCAATATAACTGTGATGCACACCGACGATAATAAAAACAAAACCCAGTGATTTACACCGACAAGAACCAATATAACTGTGATGTACGCAGGTGGTAATCAATATTAACACCAGAAACAATAAAATAGTGCTGTTCAGACGAGAATCAATAAAAACGTCATATACACAGACGGAAATCGACATAACAGTTGTGAAGACCGCAAAAACACTATAAAAACGAGGTGCACACCGACGATAATAAAGTAAACATTCATGTACACCGGCGAAAATCAATCTAACAGTGTTGTGCACTAAAGACAGCTTAAACAACAATGATGTACATCTAAGAAACCAACGTAACAGGGATGGTCAGCGAAGAGCAACACTATAACAGGGATGTTCAGCGACGAGCACCAATATAGCAGGGATGTTCACGGATAAGAACCAATATATACAGGGATGTTCAGCGACAAGCACCAATATAGCAGGGATGTTCACGGATAAGAACCAATATTTACAGGGATATTCAGCGACAAGCACCAATATAGCAGGGATGTTCACGGATAAGAACCAATATTTACAGGGATGTTCAGCGACAAGCACCAATATAGCAGGGATGTTCACGGATAGGAACCAATATAACAGGAATGTTCAGCGACAAGCACCAATATAGCAGGGATGTTCACGGATAAGAACCAATATTTACAGGGATATTCAGCGACAAGCACCAATATAGCAGGGATGTTCAGCGACAAGCTCCAATATAACAGGGATGTTCAGCGACAAGCTCCAATATAACAGGAATGTTCAGCGACAAGCACCAATATAACAGGAATGTACAGTGACAAGCTCCAATATAACAGGAATGTTCAGCGACAAGCACCAATATAACAGGAATGTTCAGCGACAAGCACCAATATAACAGGAATGTACAGTGACAAGCTCCAATATAACAGGAATGTTCACGGATAAGAACCAATATATACATGGATGTTCAGCGACAAGCACCAATATAACAGGAATGTTCAGCGACAAGCACCAATATAACAGGAATGTTCAGCGACAAGCACCAATATAACAGGAATGTTCAGCGACAAGCACCAATATAACAGGAATGTTCAGCGACAAGCACCAATATAACAGGAATGTTCAGCGATGAACATCAATATCAGGAATGTTTGGCGACGAACACCAATATAAAAGGGATGTTCAGCGACGAGCTCCAATATAACAGGGATGTTCGATCACGGACGAGAACAAATATAACAATGATGTGCACCAGTATAACAGAGGTGTTCACCGACAAAAATCAATACAACAGTGATGTGCACTAACGACAACCAATATAACAGTGCTGTATACCGACGAGAGCCGATATAGCAAGGATGTGCACCAACAAGAACCAATATAGCAAGGATGTGCACCGACCAGAACCAATAATACAGGAATGTGCACCAACAAATATCAATATAACAGTGCTGTACACTGTCGAGAACCGATATTAAAGGGATGCACACGGACAAGGGCCAATATTACAGGGATGTGCACCAACGAGAACCTATTTAACAAGGATGTGCACTAACAAAAATCAATATAACAGTGCTGTACACTGTCGAGAACCGATATTACAGGGATGTGCACCAACGAGAACCTATTTAACAAGGATGTGCACCAACAAAAATCAATATAACAGTGCTGTACACTGTCGAGAACCGATATTACAGGGATGTGCACCAACGAGAACCTATTTAACAAGGATGTGCACCAACAAAAATCAATATAACAGTGCTTTTCACCGACAACAACCATTATAAACAGCGCTTTCCACTGAGGAGAACCAATATACCAGTGCTTTACATCGACGACAACCAATATACCAGTGCTTTACACCGACGAAACCATGATTTGTCCTAATTCGTTAAACACGACGTCGTCCATGTACTGTGCAGAACGTTAACACCTCACTTAGGTTCATTGAGTCATGTAAACACCTCACTTAGGTTCATTCTGTCATGTAAACACCTAACTTAGGTTCATTGAGTCATGTAAACACCTAACTTAGGTTCATTGAGTCATGTAAACACCTCACTTAGGTTCATTCTGTCATGTAAACACCTCACTTAGCTTCATTGAGTCACGTAAACACCTCACTTAGGTTCAATGAGTCACGTAAACACCTCACTTCGCTTTATTGAGTCATGTTTACACCTCACTTAGGTTTATTGCGTCATGTTAACACTTCACTTAGGTTTATTGAGTCATGTTAACACTTCACTTAGGTTTATTGAGTCATGTTAACACTTCACTTAGGTTTATTGAGTCATGTTTACACTTCACTTAGGTTTATTGAGTCATGTAAACACCTCGATTAGGTTTATTGAGTCATGTTTACACCTCACTTAGGTTTATTGCGTCTTGTTAACACCTCACGTAGGTTCATTGAGTCATGTTAACACCTCACTTAGGTTTATTAAGTCATGTTCATGATAGATTTTAGCTAAATCTTCCCAGTGAGCATATTGAGGTACGGTTTCAACTGCCTCAATATTCTTTTCATGTATTTTTATCCTTACAATATGTCTGTCCTAAAAGCAACACCATGGAACATATCATATAATACTGTACATGTGTTTCGGAATTGTATTCGAATTCTGAACTTCAGCAGCTCATATTTGCTACATATTTTGTACATTGTAGCCATATGTTCAAACAAGAGTAGGAACCGTACATTTGGTGCCATAGCGCCTTGGGGGCTGTATTCCAACGTGAAGGAATGTCACAGGAATGTTTCGAGATTGATGTTGAATGCGACTAGGCATGGCGGTGCGACACAACTTGTTACTACTAATTCTTTGCTATGAACGAACAAAGGATCTGCCAACTTCTTGTCCCAGATGCGTGTTCTGCTTGGCAAGATTCTTGTTCAGAAACAGGGCGGGTCCGTGTTCTGAAAAACAAACGGGTTATTTTTATTTATTATGCATTTCGACATTACTTACAGAGGTATATTTTAGCTGTTCTAACATAGAACAATAAATTGCAAACGCATATAAAATGGAGAACATTGTTTGTTCTTTAACAAATGTCGCACATATTTCCAACTTTCATTAAGCGCATTTCTAGCGTTTTTTCTGTTTTTGCTCCATATACTTTGATGCTGTATCCTTATATAATGGGATCCTGTTTCAGGGAAGAAGTGTTTTAAGTCTGACTCTAGACGCTATCTTGTAATTGTGACTAACTATATTTAATGACCCGGGACTGTTATAGCTTAGGTTTTTGCCAACATGAGATTAGACAAGAACACGACAGTCATCATAGTATCCTGGTTGTTGTCTGTTGCACATATTCACACTGAATGCTGCTTACCAACAACTAACAAACAACACAGCACCCAAACAAATTAGGCTTGGTCTCAGGTTTCACTGTTTGTAGCCACCTTAACTAAACGACAATATAATTCACATAACATCTTTTTTAATTTCTTATAAACACAGGATCTCTTACATTCTACTTGAATTTCCATTTAACCAATTGAATAAGTGAACAATATATCCGCAATGCAAGCAGCTATTTCCCACTGCCACGATGTGTCAGTAACTGTCAGGGAGGCATCGCACTGCCAAGCGGTACGCGTGTGCGTTGTCGTCGTTAGCGTCTACAGTTCAATTATAAGGACAGTATGCTTGTTTGCTGTACCACCGATACCATCTAGTGGGCATGCACGCAGACTTATCGTCCAGGTGCTGCCAACACGAGAATTATTATTTCTAATTTTAAGCGAAAAACACTGCAATCAGGTTGCAAATCAGTGTAGAGCACTACCAAAAGCAAGTTTCAATTCTGTGTTAAATACTCGTAAAATTAATTTGCAAACCAATTTTAAACAACCATAAAATAAACGTCACAAAGCTGTAAAGAACATAAAAACATAAAGCCAAAAAAGATTTAAGGAATGCATTAAAATCTTTTAAACCATTGTAGGTTAAACACAAAAAAGGAATAGCAGAGATGGGTCCAGGGGTGGGGGTGGGGGGCCTTGGAGGCCTTGGGGGGATTACCCCACCCACCCGGTAAAAGAGTACAATTGTGAAAACACATACAACTAAGCTTAAAATACTAAGCTTCTAAGTAAAAAAATATTGTCTGATGACTGCTTATGTCGAAGTTAGGGTCCCTAACTGTGTATGTATATCCATTATTTCATATTTTTTTCTTTATACTTTCTTTCAGATTGTATGGAGGTAATTTTATCTTGGAAGCCATGCAGTCTGTGTAGGTAACTTCACCTTGAAATAATATTACATCTTTGTATGTAACTTACTGTATGTCGGTAACTTCAACTTCAACCCTTGTTATAAAAGTGTGGATTATTCTTATTATTGTATTTTATCATTACATAATGTAAATGTGAGTTTAAGTGGCAGAAGAGTATTGTAGACATTTATCCTTCTACAGCATTAGTACATGATTTGGGAAAACTGCAATAAAGTTGAATAGATCTTGATTCATATCCGACCTCCAAAATTTACTGGATCCGCCCATGAGCACTTGATATATACAAAACATAGAATCTGAATATAGATGCTCAATTTAAGTAGCATAGCTGGTTAAAATCTACGTCCAACTTAAGTAGCAAAGTTGGTTGTACAACCTATGCTTAACTTCAGTAGCAAAGTTGGTTGTACAACCTACGCTTATCTTCAGTAGCAAAGTTGGTTGTACAACCTACGCTTAACTTCAGTAGCAAAGTTGGTTGTATAACATACGCTTAACTTCAGTAGCAAAGTTGGTTGTACAACCTACGCTTAACTTCAGAAGCAAAGTTGGGTGTACAACCTACGCTTAACTTCAGTAGCAAAGTTGGTTGTATAACCAACGCTTAACTTAAGTAGCAAAGTTGGTTGTATAACCTACGCTTAACTTCAGTAGCAAAGTTGGTTGTACAACCTACGCTTAACTTCAGTAGCAAAATTGGTTGTATAACCTACGCTTAACTTAAGTAGCAAATTTGGTTGTACAATCAGTGCTCAACTTAGGTAGCAAAGTTTTTTGTACAACCTATGTTCAACTTCAGTAGCAAAGTTAGTTGTATAACCTACGCTTAACTTCAGTAGCAAAGTTGGTTGTATAACCTACGCTTAACTTCAGTAGCAAAGTTGGTTGTACAACCTATGCTTAACTTCAGTAGCAAAGTTGGTTGTACAACCTATGCTTAACTTAAGTAGCAAAGTTGGTTGTACAACCTATGCTTAACTTCAGTAGCAAAGTTGGTTGTACAACCTATGCTTAACTTCAGTAGCAAAGTTGGTTGTACAACCTATGCTTAACTTCAGTAGCAAAGTTGGTTGTATAACCTATGCTTTACTTCAGTAGCAAAGTTGGTTGTACAACCTATGCTTAACTTCAGTAGCAAAGTTGGTTGTACAACCTACGCTTAACTTCAGTAGCAAAGTTGGTTGTACAACCTATGCTTAACTTCAGTAGCAAAGTTGGTTGTACAACCTATGTTCAACTTCAGTAGCAAAGTTGGTTGTATAACCTACGCTTAACTTCAGTAGCAAAGTTGGTTGTACAACCTATGCTTAACTTCAGTAGCAAAGTTGGTTGTACAACCTATCAAAGTTGGTTGTACAATCTATGTTTAACTTAAGTAGCAAAGTTGGTTGTACAACCTATGCTTAACTTCAGTAGCAAAGTTGGTTGTACAACCTATGCTTATCTTCAGTAGCAAAGTTGGTTGTACAACCTATGCTTAACTTCAGTAGCAAAGTTGTTTGTACAACCTATGCTTGACTTCAGTAGCAAAGTTGGTTGTACAACCTATGCTTAACTTCATTAGCAAAGTTGGTTGTACAACCTATGCTTAACTTAAGTAGCAAAGTTGGTTGTACAACCTATTCTTAACTTAAGTAGCAAAGTTGGTTGTACAACCCATGCTTAACTTAAGTAGCAAAATTGGTTACAACATATGCTTAACTTAAGTAGCAAAGTTGGTTGTATAACCTACGCTTAACTTAAGTAGCAAAGTTGGCTGTACAACCTACGCTTAACTTCAGTAGCAATGCTGGATTTAACCTACTTAACTTAACTAAACTTAAGTAGCGAAGTTGGCTATAACCTACGCTTAACTAAAATAGCAAAGTTAATTACAATCTACGCCTAATTCAAGTCGGGAAGAAAATTATTATCTACGCCTAATTTAAGTAGAAATGTTGTTTATAACCTACGCCTAATTCAAGTAGCAAAGTTGGCTACAACCGACGCTTAACTTAAGAATCAAAGTTGGTTATAACCTACGCTTAACTAAAATATTAAAGTTAATTATAATGCCTAATTAAAGTAGGAAAGTTTATTATAACCTACGTCTAATTAAAGTAGCAAATTTGATTGTAAGCTACGCCTAATTCAAGTAGCAAAGTTGATTATATCTTACGCCTAATTCAAGTAGCAAAGTTGGTTACAACATACGCTTAACTCAACTAGAAAAGTTAGCTATAATCTACGCCTAACTCAAGTAGTAATGTTGTGTATAACCTACGCTAAACACGAGTAGCCAAGTTGATTACAACTTACGCTAAACTCGTGTAGCAATATCATAAACTCATTATAACCTACGCCTAATTCAAGCAGGAAAGTTGAGTACATGTATAACCTACGCCTAATTTGAGTAACAAAGTTAATTACAACCTAGGCTAAACTCAGCTAGCAATGTTGGCCTTAACCTACGCTTAATTCAAGTAGCAAAGTTATAACTAAGGCTTAAATCAAGTAAAAAAAAACTTGGTTACAACGTGGACTAAAATCAAGTGAGATTTGGTTACAAACTATGCCTGACTCAATAGCAAAGTTGACTGTAGCCTACCTTTTCTATTACAGTTATATACCGAACAAAATTGCATCTAACAAAGACTAAAGTCAATTGCACCTTTAATTATAACGTAATTAAAAAGAGGTAATGTTGTGTATAACTTACCAAGTATCGAAATAAGCGCAAGGATTGGGCAAAATATTGAAACAAATATGACCTTGTTTCATGGACATGTTTATGATTTTAACTTAATCTACTAAGTGTTTTGATCTTTACCGAGACCGTGTTTTGAACTTACAACTTATACCGTGCAAACTTTTTCACAAATAAATACAGTTAGACATTACTATTGCTGTAAATCTTCTGCCTGAAAGTGCTATATATTCACTCTATTTATTCATTTAATAAATAGATAGTCAGTTACATGTATATTAACCAGTTTAAACAATTATGTTTATGTAAGTTTTTGCTAATGAAACGTTAGTTTTGTTTTCCTACTTTTTTCAACACACACTTTTTATTTACATATTGAAATACTTTCTGTCTTATTAATGGAAAAAATCGGAAACTTAAGCTGAAACTTTTTTAAAACAAATTGTTATCACAGTGAAGTGTGAAATTTTGAGACCAATCGTTTAAACACATCATATTAAAAAAGAATTACTTAAAATAAAACAGGCAATGCCTATTATAACAGTTTCACAAATATAACAAATTGCCGTCACGTCGTACATTAATGAAATTGTTAAAACTCGCATAATTGATTTTTTAGATTTGCATAGCATGTGATAAATAAAGTTGTGTTAAACATACGATGAAGTCAATATCAAAGTTTAATACAACATTCCCTGAATTTAAGTGTCAGAGTTGTGTTTAACATACGCTAAAATCAAGTTCCAACGTTAAATTATAATGTTACACTAAGTCACGTTGTAAAGTTGCGTATAACACACATGTAAACAGAAGATACACATATTATATTGTGGTCTGATAAATTTGACCATGCCATATCCTGTTTACCTTTTTTTGTGTCTAAGAATTATATTGGCAATTCCGTTTAACTTCTTTAACATTTGGCGCACAATATGAACATTTTTTCATTATTTTTCTAAATGGTAAAAATCGACGAAGGTTAGACGCGAAGTATTGGGTTTTTATGTGTGATAAGAAAATGGAACCAAACTACAAGCAACAATTAGAATATGTTGTAATAAGACGAGTGATTCGAAGTGGCTAGAATTTGTCAGAGATAGGTATTTTCGGTTTTTATCCATCTAGTCGAATTGCTCAGTTAACTATTGAGTACAGTAATGGTGTTCTGTGTGTAGACCATAAAAATCCTTGACAATTTAAACTTTAACATAACTATGCTACATTTTAATATAAACACACAAAGAGAACAAAGTAGTTAGATATCCTCACAAGCTGATATTTGATTGGTTGTTAAATATTGACTGACCAATCAAATGTTTAAGAACATGTGAATTGACTTGTACTGGAGTTAGTTAGAGGGCTTCCCAATAAAGCCTTTGGGTGCCGCAGTATCTTATTTTTACCATTCCGTAATTATCGTCTTATATAAATGACTTTTGTTATATACAACTTAACGGTTTCCCAACCCATGTTTAATTAATTTACCGACCCTCAGTTTGCGGTTATGCTCTTTGATCATTTAGTGAAGAGGCAGCCAATATGTCAATGATCTTGATCGCTAAACGCTCTAGCAAATAACGAATAAAACATTTTCTATAGCGTCTGCATCATCCCGACGTGATGTGTTGCCCAGACGGTGGATGAATTTAGCAGTTGTTAACTTCGAATTACACGCATTGATTCAGAAAATAGGCAGCCTCCTCCGATAATCAAGATCTACCCGTTGTTGTTAGGTGAAGAAGTTTTAGGCGAGGTAGCTGAGATGAATACATGAATTCAATCATTCTTCTAAAACAATGCGAGATTGCCGTCCACAAAGAGCCAGAAATATCATGACTATGCTTAAAACTATGCCAGTTAAAGTGCAGAACTCATTATAAATTAAACTATTATATAATGTTCATAGACTCGCCTGCAGTACAACTATGTATAGAACTATTAAATTTAAACAAAACAATAAAACACTTTATCTCCAATGAAATGTACGTTAAACGCTGTGCATGTTTATGATTGGGTATATTGTCATGTATAACCATTTTGCGTTGCTAGGAACTGTACTCATATATTAACATTTTCTATTTTTCACGCATTTACAAAAGAATAACGTATAAACAATAAAGAAATACAGGTGAATAGATTATAAACAAAGGAATATATATACACATATATGCGCCTCTTCAAGTTAAATTGTGGGTATTGCAAGGAGATAAATATAAACTAAACATTAAAATTTATAATGGAGTGCAAACGGATAAAATTTCAAAGTTTATCAGGCTCGTTTAATAAAATTTGTACACAGCCTGATTGGTCTTATCTCTAACTTAGACGATGTAAATAATGTCTGTAGCCCGGAAAGCAGAAATGACATGTATTGATAAGAAACTTCTCTTATTAACGGGGAATTTGAAATTGCTTTAAATGTTATGGCCAAACTGCATTTATTTAGATGATGATGCATTTACGAGCATACATTTGATTAAAACATGTTCTATGAGATGAAGGTAAAAAACCCCAATCAGTTTAACTCTCTTAACTCTGTCATCGGTAAAAAAGTAACTGAAACATTTACTGCTTGTTATAATAGAGACTTCTCAGGAGTACTTCCTTTATACCTAATCCCACGAGAGCGTCGGCTTCAGGTACGGGAGGCCTCGGGTTCGATCCCGGGCACGACACACCAAAGTCGTTGAAAATGGTAGTGGTGTCCCTTGCTAACGCTCAAGCAAATATGAGGGTAGTTCCACGACTGGTTGGCCCGGTGTCAGGATAATGTGACTGGGTGTGGTATCATGCCAGGTGTTCACGGCATGCTATACACACTGAAGGCAGCACTATATCTGCTTCAAGTGAACACTGTCTCCAGATAACTGAAATACTGTTGGTGGGACGATAAACCCAATAAAACAAAACAAACTAATCCCACGATTTTTGTCATATAATGGATTACAATGTAAAATTAGTATGCCCTGGAAAGTGAGGACTAAAGTAACTCAATAAATTGCTTGAATAGATATATTTCATTCAGCATATTCATCTCAGAAACAAGAACACACAAAGAAAACTAAACTTCAACATTATAAAGTACTCGTATCTAATCCTTTGAATTTACTATACCCAATTATTTAAACTTTAAAATAAAATCGAAGAATGTATAAAATTTCTCAATTCAATTAACAACTTCTTTATAACTAGATTTACGTATTTTTGAAATGATTCCTTGTTCAATGTTGATTGCCATCCAGTCTAGATTTCTGTTATAGGATTCTGCATCATACCGTATTACACGTTCTATAAAACCATTGAAAGAGCAAATAAACTTGAATAATTGTTAATTATACATTTTTGTATGGGGTTTTTATTTGCTCCTTATTATATTAAGCGGTCCTTAAGGGTGTGAACAACAGTTATTTACTGATTTTGAATAAAACTAGTTTTATGCTTTAACCAGTATATATACAGACAGTTAACACCGCAATTGAATGTATTGCCCGTCACCAGTTGTGTGGGAGGTGAAAGAACACTAGTTTTAAAGAACATAATAACTACTATTATTAAAACTCAAGTAAATACCTTCTCAACTGTATGCTGATCATGTACGATAGTATACTCTAGTCACTGATAGGTTATGAGTTGTCGTGGATTGTTGTAGGAAAAAAAAGCCATTTGTTTTCCGAACAGAACCACATGTCTCGCATTCCCGGTACCTCGGAAAATGGTGGAGTATTTCCGTAATCTCGGAGGAAGGAAGTCTCCAGTTACTTCGGGGAATGTGGGAGTGTTTCCGCAATCTCGGGAGACGTCAATCTCCCGGTAAGTCGGGAAATGTCGTAGTGCTATGGTAATTTTTGGAGAGCTCAGTCTTCCTGTACGTCGGGAAATATCGAAGTGTTTCCGTAATCTCGGGAGAGGGCAGTCTTCTTGTAGGTCGGGGAATATCGACGTGTTTCTGTAAGCTCAGCTGAGGGCAGTTTCCCAGTACGTAGGGGAATATCAAAGTGTTTCCGTAAGCTTGTGGGAGAACAGTCTCCCGGTACGTCGGGGAATATCGTAGTGTTTCAGCAATCTCGGGAGAGGGCAGGCTCCCGGTACGTCATGGAATATCGAATTGTTTTTCTCAATCTCGGGGGAGGGCAGTCTCCTTGTACGCCAGAGAATATCGGAGTGTTTCCATAATCTTTGGGGACGGCAGTCTCCCGTTACGTTGGGAAATGTCGGAGTGTTTCCGTAATCTCGGGAGAGGGCAGTCTCCCGGTACGTCAGGGAATGTCGGAGTGTTTCCGTAATCTCGGGTAGAGCAGTCTCCCAGTATGTCAGGGAATGTCGGAGTGTTTCCGTAATCTCGGGGGAGGGCAGTCTCCCGGTACGTCGGGGATTGTCGGAGTGTTTCCGTAATCTCGGGGGAGGGCAGTCTCCCGTTACGTTGGGAAATGTCGGAGTGTTTCCGTAATATCGGGGGAGGGCAGTCTCCCAGTACGTCGGGGAATATCGGATTGTTTCCGTAATCTCGGGGGAGGGCAGTCTCCCGGTACGTCGGGTATTGTCGGAGTGTTTCCGTAATCTCGGGGTAGGGCAGTCTCCCAGTACGTCAGGGAATGTCGGAGTGTTTCCGTAATCTCGGGGAAGGGCAGTCTCGACTTACATTGAGGAATGTCAGGGTGTTTATGTTAACTGGAGATAAGGGCATTTTCCTGGCACCTTGGGAATGTCGGGGTGTTACGTTAACTCAGGTTGAGGGCAGTCTCTCTGTACCTTTCCAACCCCCAGATTTATAGCAGTCCTGTTTTTGTGTTTGTTTCTTTCAACCATTACAGGTATAAGGTTTTCCTTTGCATATTTAACCCTTGTTACTCAGGAGGTTTAAATGGTACTTTGCTTGATATGGTTGTATGCTTCCTTCACAATGTTCGATATTGTCGTATGTATACCGTACTTTTGGGACAATAAATGCAATAAAAGAAACTAAAAGGAGAAAACGCGAACAACAAAAAGTTTATGGGTTTTAGTTTATTTTTACTCATAAAAATTCTCATTATATTTCATGGATACTATAGATATATAGTAAAATACAAAACCGTATAATATTTTTTTTATTTTTAGAAAGTGAATATAAAATATCTCCCAAGATTTTGTAGCTAAATACTGAGCGAATTTAACGTGTACAGTTTTTTTCAATATACCCATCGCAAGTATCGTGCTAAAGTCTTCCTAACTGTGGTTTAATGTAAAAAATACATATAAAATATATTTTGGTCTATTTTATATCTTTTTTTCAGAGAACTGCTGAGGTTCAACGGACTTCAGACAACGTTAATACAATATGAAAAAGATCTGGGAGTAAGAAAGTTTCTTTACTAATCACAAAACGTCATGAAAAAGAAACCTAAGCGACATAATGCATCACAAAACACTAAAGACATCGAGCCGAAACATGAAGCAAATTCATCCTCTAATACTTCGCGAGCTACTGAGAGGGATAAAAGTCGGAGCGGCTCCAGACATCGGAGGTCCCTCTCATCGTTGTTTAGACGCCAAAATGGTGAGAAACGGTCCAAAAGTGGAGGGCACAGTAGTCGTGACAGATCCAACATAACGGAAAATGCTGATGAAAGTCTTGAAGTGCGATTGAAACCTAGGGAACATTTTGGAAGACTGACGGTTAGAGAGGCTTTGCTTGAGAGCAGGTCAAGAGGTAGGTCTCCTCATAGAAGAACAGTAAAGCTTGAAAGATTTATCCTTGACAATACTGATAGTTCAGACCTTGTAGAAAACATAAAACATGCACCTGAAGTCACAAGTGGCAAGGAACTCAACCAGCGCTATGAAACATTTCCAAGGTTAAAGAAACGTCGTGTTGCATCAGATACAAGAGTTCTCATGGACGCGACTAAAGAACTTTTACCAAGGACAATAAATGATTCAAATAGTCAAAACCTTCCACTTGACAAGCGAAAATACATTATAGATCCAGCAAATCGCAGAGAAGGTTTGGATTCCTTACAAAGCATTGGTCTGTTTACTTCTGCACAAAGTGGGAGTCTGCTACAGCCACAGTCTCCAACGCATTCCAGCCACGATACCTTTCCGTTCCACTCAGCGGATCCTGAAGAGGAAAAGAAACGTCGTGATTCATTTTTGCAATTTTTATATCTGCGAGACAAAAAGCCTTCAAGATCACCATTATCTCACGGAGTACCATCGGAACCTACAACACCAATTGCTGAAAATGCGCCGTCATTTTTTGGTGACAACGAATCGAGGCAATCAGCATTTAGTGTTGTTTCGCCATCACATACATTTAACTTACACACGGAAAAGAGACATTCACCTCTGTCAGTTGCTGATACTTACGCACTACCCGGGAACATGTCACAACCTGTGATTCTTAGCACTAACGTTGGCAATAACAACTTGACTCGTTCAAATAGTTCACTTTCTAGGCCAATTGTTGATAACGTGTTTGATGATGTTGCTGGTGATTCAAAGCCAGAGGAGTCGAATACAAATGTTAGACAGAGAAAGTCATCGTCGAAATCCCCAAGGGGTTCATATGTATCTCCTCGACGCTTTACCCGAACATCTCGTTCTAGTGTTACCTCAAACTCGTCCACTGTGACCGACTTGGACTTATCGCAACCAAACACTCCATCAGTTTCCAAAGATGAACCACACGTATCTGGACGATATCATCGGCAGTTTAGTAGTAGTAGTGAAAAACGGCGGAGGATGGAAAGAGAATGTGGGAACAAAAATGATGTTAAAGAACCTGCCCTTTCTGAACTTACTGTTAAGACTCAAAATAAAAATATAATTTCTTCAGAGAGTACTGTCCAACCTTTACAAAAACCCATCGAGTCTGGTGTAGGTTGTAAATCAGGTACGTGTGAATCAAGCTATACAAAAACTAAACCAGGGTTATCAACCGAACCATGTTTGATACTCGACTCTAGTACGCCAATACTTCGCCCAATTCCTGTAAGAGAAGGTAATGGCGACAGTCTTATTACACCAGTTATTGTGAATACACATGAGTCAACAAATATCCTAATTTCACACGCCTTAAAGGACAAAGACTTAATGAAAACTGTTGAAATGCCCGATAGTGATGAAAAAGTTCAAACTAATTTCATTCATGACGATAGTAAGATAACATCTCCTAAACAAACACCAGTAGAAATTCAAACAAGTATCAGCAAAGCGTTCGATTCTGCAACGCAAAACGAGGACCATTCTCAATACCGTATAAATAAAAATGTGTTTGAGCCAATTCGCGATACAGAAACAGAAGCTGTCAGTTTAGCGGACGTATTTCACGAATCTGATACGTTAGCGAAAGAGACAATTATAGACGAAGTTAAAAACATTGAGCAAACAATTACAAAAGCTGTCGTTGATGAAGGTGCGTGCAAGTCTCAAACTTCAAAAGATAAAACAAAATCTAAAGAATCTAAAACTAAGAATAAAAAGGAAAAGAAAAAGAAAGAAAACAAAGTAAAAGACAAAATTAAGGAGAAAAAAGCTAAAGTAGACAATGCGAAAGCAAAGACTTCAGATACGCTTAATTATAATATAGAAGTAGCAAAGCCTGATCTAAAGGCCTGTGAAGTTGTATCTCCTTTGGTAAAAGAAGGCGATACTGCAAAACAGGATGGTGCTGCTGATGTAAAGCTTGATAACAAAAAATCCAAATCAAAGAAGTCAATGAAGAAAGAAAGAAACAAATCAAAGGAAAGAGAGACCTCAAAAGAAAATGAAAATAAAACTAAAAAAGGTAAACTTCAAAGCACTTCTTCCCGATCAGATAAGCATGATACGGTTGATAATACGTGTGCTACCACACCATGTGAAGAAAGTGCAAGAGAACAAGCTGTAAAGTCTGACGAAAAACATAAGGATAATATTGACAAACCGTTAAAGCCAGAACTAAACAAAAGTGCAAGGTTACCATCGAAGTCTGAATTAAACAGATCGCGTAAAAAGCAAAAGGATAAGAAAAAAGATGCGAAAATGCTGAAGTGTGCATCTGGATCTGAAATTGAAGTGAAGATGGTAAGATCTTCGTCACTTTGTGACATCAAAGATGCTGAACAGACTATTGAAAAGAAACATTTACAAAGAAGCAGATCTGTTGTCACCAAGAGAAGACACCAACGAATTGATGAAGATATGATTCGAAGACATAGAGCATTAAGACAGGGACAGGCTACTAAATTATCACATGCAGAGAAAAGCGATATCAAAACTTCAGCAAAGGCTGAAATAAAGAAAGTCCAAAATCAGGATCTTCCTCATCCAAAGCTGTCATTAACAGCCGTTATCGCAATGAAAACTGGTCTGGTTAGAATGCGCAAAGCAAGGGAACGGGCCCGGATGCTACAAGCGTTGCAAGAACAGGCTAATGGCCAAGATGGCCTCGGACCTCACGAGTCAGAAAAGACTGCCACAGATGAAAATGATGATGCAAGAGTTGCAAAAGTTGTTTATGAAAATGAAGTTAACGCCAGTATTAGAAAACGGACTGATCTTAGTGAAACTGAACTGATAGAAGATGAAATTATCTCTGCTGATAAGGAAGTGAAGGATATTGTGTATGACAGAAAGATTCATTTTCTTTATAATGATGACAGTATATCAGAAGAGGAACTTATTAAGCAAAGACAAAGAAATACACGATTGACTGGTAGGCGGGAAAGTAAGGTGAGACAGAGACAGAAAAGAGTAATTAATTGTCTTAAACAGTTTGTGGCATTTCTCTTCTCCCATATAGGATTGTGTACCCTAGTGGTTGCGTATTGCATTTTAGGTGGATTTATATTCCGTGAACTTGAAGGTGCGGCTGAAATGAAAGAGAAGAAAGAGATGGAGCAGTTGCGTCAGAACTTCAGGGATGAAATTTATCGTTTATCGTTTGAAAAACATATCATGAACGAGAAGGAGAACGACGAGTTTAGGGGCGAGATTGAGAGAATATTGAAGGACTATTCAGAAAATATCCATGCGCGCATCACAGAGGGTGGTTGGGACGGCAAGGATAGTGCCGACCAGCCAGAACAATGGTCCTTTCCGAGCTCCCTGCTGTACGCCATAACGGTCATGACTACGATAGGTAAGCCACATTTTCGACATGTCTACCTTGTGGTACTTTCGGGGTTACTTAACTGTCCGCTTTGGTATGCGTCTTCTTCAATGTGTTTATGTCTGAATGCATATTTTAGAAAGAGTAAATGCTTGTGAAAATTGTTTATGTAAAAGTGAAAAGTCAATGTCCTTAATGTGTAAAGATTTTAAGCGTAATCGTTATTAGGTATTTTAAATCGTACTGAAAGGATCACACCTACGATTATTATCTTTTGACATTGAAGATTTGCCGTGTGTTGAAAAAACCCATAACAAGCTTTCAGTCTTTCTGAGACAATGTTCATTTCAAGTACATGAGCTAGTGTACACATTGTCCTGAACTCGGAACGACCAGACGTAGATCTATACGTTATCCTGAACCCGGACCGACCAGACGTAGATCTACCTTGACAATATCCTTTCCATAGAGCCATTGTCCTTTTATGTCTGTCTTGTTTCTGCATCTGGGTCCTTCCTTGGCCAATTGTTTAAATGTTGTTTAATGTTGTCTCGTAGAGCATAATCAGTACTATACCTTTTCTCCAAAGCTAGAAACAGTCTGTCGTGCCTTTAATGTTGAAAGAATGTCGGAAAACATTTGAGCGGAATTCGATGATATTTCTAATGTATATTACATAAAATGGAAAATGTTTTCACTTGATAATTAATGTCGGAACTCTCATTGAAGATCTTCCAAATTTTAAGGAAAATTCATCTCTTATTATCCGTAAAAGAAGAAAAAGAAATCTCTTAATCGAAGGTTTAATTCAAGTCTACCTTTTTGTCTTTTACGCCTTTCCCTCTCTCGTTCTGTCTCTGCTTCTCCGTCACTCTGTCTGTCTGTCTGTCTGTCTGTCTGTCTGCCGGCCGGCCGGCCTGTCAGTCGTGCCTGTCGTGTCAGTCTGCTTGTCACTATATTTCCGTCTGTCTGTCTTTCTGTCTTTTACTTTCCCGCTCACTCAATTCACTCACTTATTCAAAGTAATGCTACCTTTTTATATAAAAGAAGGACGCTAGATAAGAATTAATAAAGTTGAATGTCAGTAAATAATAATTGTCGCAATAAATAATGTTTAAGAGAGGCAAGTACCTTTTGTTTCTGACTCTGAGAAATACATGTTTGTAAATATAGAAATACCTATGTGATGCATACGTCCATAAATATTAGACAATTGGTAACGATGCAGTGTATTTGTAATAATATCTGAACATTATTTTATCCACTAGACATATAGGTGTCTATGGAGTTCGTAAAATTAAACATATTTTCTTTGATATATATATATATATATATATATATATATATATATATATATATATATATATATATATATATATATATATATATATGTACCAACTACACGTAAACCTGCGGGGTACGGCCCATTATGATGTTTATTCACCAGCGTATGATTGTGTACGAACAAATTAATATGCAAAACAGTACGTTTACATTTTATTACAAATAGCAGAGTTTTTTTCCGAAGTCATACCAAAGTGGTCAAGTGATATTGAATTGCTTATGAAAAACTAAGGAATTTAAATACTTCTTTGCGGTTAAAAATGAAATGTTAATATTTATAAATGTTTTGTATATATTTTCTTTAAGATACACATTGCTAACTTAAATGTTGTTGATGTATCGCATTATTAATTAACAATATCGCCCTCGACGATCACGCTGTCGAGCTCCCGGTTCCCTCATTTTTGAGAAATGGGTAACCCAATGACGTCATGGAAAATCCATATCACGTGGTGAAAAACTACTAAAAATAGCAAATACGAAACTTTACGACGAATGCTATTCAAATAAAACCGGATCATACCGAGTGCCGATGTTTGACGAAGTTAGTTACAGGTCCAGAACCTTAACTATGAGTGCTACTCTGTTGCGGGTCTTTTGGACACTGGATATATGACATTTTAAGCAGTCTGCTAAAGCAATTATATAGCATACACTCCGAGATAGAGGCGACTGTACTGGGCACATACCGCTTTCACAAGGGTAGGGTTGCCTCTCCAAGAAACACATAATTAGTGTTGTAAAGAGATGCATTCAATAACTTTTATGTGTAGTGCGTCGCTATTTGACACAAACTATTTTAATTCCAACCTCGACGTAAATATTCAAGTCTATAAATATAACATGTTAGTCGCCTCTGATATGCTAAAACTAACAGAAATATAACTATGTATTTTCTTTTACTATATTCAATGTTTCAAAACTAAGTTAAGTGAAAAAAAGCAAATTAAAGCCATTTAAGATCATATACGTATATTGCGTTCATAGGCCACACTGCGAAAATATTTACAATTAATAAAAAACCTGTATTGATACTTATTTATTCGTACAGGAAAAAAAACTAACTCGGAGGGAAATATGAGGAATATTATGTTTGTAATTTCCTTTAATTGCCATGTATTTTGCAAAGATGTTTAGTTGTTGTTTTTTTATTAGCAGCTGGAATTTTCGCTACGATAGCGAAGGTTGCAAAGATTCCTAGATAATTTGTCAATGATCCTTGTAGTAAAGGTTTATCATCACTATTATAATTGATGTTGCTGATATTCTTGCTACTCGGGCTGATAAGAGAGATTACAACTGATAGCCACCATATGTCCGGCCAGGTTTATTGTACCTTGGTTCCCATTGTCTGAAAACAATGCCATCTCTTTACTGGATACCGGCACTTACTGCGTGCTATCGTCTTTGCAAAGTAATCTCATGTGGAGGGCAAATGTAAATGTTATCAAAACATTCCCCGGATATCTCTACAACAATTGTTAAGTGCTTAACCACACGTTCAATTAGCCCTGAAAATCTTTATTAGCCCCTCGCCGGACACATACTTTCCGGCGCAGCGCGCCTCGGCCAATACTCTGTATCTACAAGCGCGTGCTACCACAATAATATGGTGTTCAAGCGGTCACTGTCAATCAGTTTTGCACCATCCTCACACAATAACCTAACTCTGTTCTACACTGTCGTCTTGAAAAGCACGCCATTATAATGGAGATCATGTTTGTATTCATTATTATCGATGTCAATGTTAATATGTTCCATAAGATTCGAATGTATTAAAAACAATACAATCTAGTTTACAAAAGTACTTTCCTTGGACTTTAATGGTAGAGCTATAGTAGTATACTATTTATAAATATAAATAAAATGTCGCTGAAATCTTCACCAAGTCCATTGAAGATATTCCTGTTTGGTGGCACAGGTTGCCGTGATCTAAAACACACGCGACATCGGACGTGGGGATTGTCATTTGTGATTAAACTCATACTAGTATCTGACAAGAACTTGGGTGTTGAAACTTTTCCATTTACACTGTGGACGATCTAAGGTTCATAATACAGATCAGCTTTGTTCTACCAACATATTTATATGATGACACATTAGAAATATGGCCCCAATTTGCGAATGCCCTAAGTGTTTCGATTATTTCTTTTAAATTACAAGGTATAGTTTTTTGTTAAGTGGATACATGCCTGCATTGTGTGGTTTAAGTTGACTCTGATTTGCTATTTTATCTTTACTAGTTAAAACAGCACTTGCCGATTTCAAACGACTATGTTCCTCTATTTTAAATGAGGTAATTCACAAAAGCTGTCCCGAAAGGTACACATAGAAATAAAATGTATTTTCTTTTTAAATATCTGGAATATTTGATGCCATGACAGTGGGTTGTTAATGTTAAAATATATGATACATATCTTTGGTTGCATAAAAAAATCCGTCGAAATGTAATGACATAGACAGATTTTGCATTGCTTACATTCTATATCCGTATTAATGTCGGATGCAATAAGACGCTCCTGTTAATTTGTGTGGATTCTTTATACATTGGAATTCGCTTTCAAATGCAGCATTTTTGTTAAGAGAAAAAATATTTTGAAACTGTTTTTCGCGATGGGTCATGCGATAATAAGTAGTTGTGCTGGCCGTACTTGGTTAAAGTTATTGTTGCCGTTGTTGTTTTAGATAATATTTACGAACTAGACTTGGATGGGTTTCTCAATGATTTATGCAAATATCATCTTTAGTTTGCGATGAGGTCTTCGTCTATAGTTGTTGCATTACCTGTAACATTATCTGTATAGTATTTAAATATACAGGTGAAACATTTCAGATTAGCTTTACTTGCTGACAGATAAAAAGCGTTCAATTGCTTGATGAACAATTAAAATATACAGATGGAAAGCTATTTTGGAACACGCATACACTTCATATACCAGGTAAACCACCTCCACTCGAAACTCCAACTTGGTGTTGGTGAAACATTATCTTGGGACAATGTCTTATCTCACACCGACAGCGTCCCTCACGAAGAAGTGTGTATATGTGGTGTACAGGAACCATCATGTGCATAACACTCAGGTAAGATTGCGCGACTCTCGTCAGCAGCGCGGGTGGAGATGAGTCATACAGCGTAGTAATACATGTACATGACAGCCGAACAACAGCGCCTTTCATGCTTTCTCCGCGCTTGTGTACGAACTAATTCTATAATATTCTCGGGAAAATGCTATTAGTTTCCAGAATTATATATTATATATGCGCTTAAAAGTCGATTTTTATTTTTAGTTTACACGTTTGCCATGTCGTTTGATAATGTGATTACAGACGCAGACTCAGTACACACTTGTTGGCAAAACCATTGTAAAAGACGGTGATATATATCGCAAGACAAAAGTTCACAGACACTTGACTTGATTGAGAGCAGAAAGTCGAGTGTACGCCTAGTACGTCATTCCAAGTCTGTCCAGACAAGACCAATCTGGCACATAACCTTGCATCTACAGCAAGATGCTCTTTATAAAAATACGACAGCACCTGAATTGCACAGCTATCTTGCAATCTCTCTAAACTGACTGCGGCCAGATTAGGAACCCCTTTATAAGATAATTACAGTATGTTTAGTTTTAAATATTTAAAACGAAATAAATGACGTATAGCTGATCTAACTTACTGATCTTGTAACTGAAAAAAAGGTTATTATAGACTTTATATTTTAAAATGGAGGGATATGTTCATAGGTCAATAGGTTAAGATTAGTATTATAATTGTATTTAGGGCTTGTTGGTGCAATTAGAAATCCGTATTGCTAAATTGTTTGTATTGTAAGTGTTTTAAAAGTTTGAAAGTGTAGCATATATGTCGAATTCAGTGTAATTTATGTTCAGCATTTTGTTGGATTGTTAAATATATGTTACCTACATACACTGCATTAAATGGTTTAATACTTGGAAAATACATCGTTCTAAAGCTTTATATATCTGGAACAATATCCATCAAGCATGAACGTGATCTTGATTATCTCATTATTTATTGCTAGTTCACGGTCTCCATCATCGTAAATACCGTACTGATGCTTGCACAATAATTGCATGATATCTCAAGGGTTCGTTGGAGTGATAATTGCGAACAATCATTGTTCAGTCCTGTGCTTGTACTATTGTGGTACGGGAGACGGAGGATGTTCTGAGAGCGTCGACTGGACGGGGATGTTCAGAGAGCGGCGATAGGACGGAGATGTTCAGAGAGCGGCGATAGGACGGGGGATGTTCAGAGAGCGGCGATAGGACAAGGATGTTCAGAGAGCGGCGATAAGACGGTGATGTTCAGAGAGAGGCGGTAGGACAAGGATGTTCAGAGAGCGGCGATGGGACGGGGATGTTCAGAGAGCGGCGATGGGACGGGGATATTCAGAGAGCGGCGATAGGACGGGGATGTTCAGAGAGCGGCGATGGGACGGGGGATGTTCAGAGAGCGGCGATAGGACAAGGATGTTCAGAGAGCGGCGATAAGACGGTGATGTTCAGAGAGAGGCGATAGGACGGGGATGTTCAGAAAGCGGCGATGGGACGGGGGATGTTCAGAGAGCGGCGATAGGACGGGGATGTTCAGAGAACGGCGATAGGATGGGGATTTTCAGAGAACGGCGATAGGACGGAGGATGTTCAGAGAACGGCGATTGGACGGGGATGTTCAGAGAACGAGAACGGCGATGGGACGGGGGATGTTCAGAGAACGGTGATGGGACGGGGGATGTTCAGAGAACGGCGATTGGACGGGGATGTTCAGAGAACGGCGATGGGACGGGGGATGTTCAGAGAACGGCGATGGGACGGGGGATTTTCAGAGAGCAGCGAGGAATGGCGACCTTGGCTGAATAATTAATCTGGGTGAGAAAATGAATGAAAGAGCAGAAAATGAATTTTGCAAAATAGAACTCAACCTAACAAATTGTAACTTGTATACAGTTTTCACATCAAACATTACATCATTTTTTTTCAACTAGAATCCGACTATGAAGATGCTTCTGCTACTCCTGCCTGCTTGATATTGTTGCTGCTGCTGTTGATGAGGCTGATAATTTAAAACCGCACATGATATTTACTGCATCTTGCACACATCAAATGCCAGCAGCTCTTTGTCTGTTCACAGAAATAAATTACCGAAATATTCTCCGATAGATCACTTTAGCATCTTCTTATCTGCTATGAACTGGTAATTGGCTCGCCTAGATAGGTACTCGTATGGGCCACTGTCAGGGGTTTTGGTGAGTTATTCTTAGTGCCGACTGCAGCAGATGATGATATGCTGGTTAATTATAACAGCGGGAGACTAAAGAATTGTCTGTCAGGGTAAATCGAAAATACACCTTGCGCATATTGTTCACTTTTCCCACGTTTCCTTGGTAATCAGGGTGTGTTCGAATAAAATTTGACATTTTTACAACCATGCAATAATTGGCCGTTATTGTTCCGTGAAATGGGGAGAAGTACACATAAAATGGACATCTTAAATTGTAATTATAATAAACACGAATAAAGGTTAAAAATATAAGAATATACTTTCATTGTGACTTTCTAGTGAAATAAGTTTATATCTTTACTTTGAATGACGTGAGATATTTTCAACATATGACTCAGATCATTGATTGGACTGTTTTATTTTCAAACAGACCTGCTTTCTTGTTTTATCAGTAACTGTTCGGATATTCTCTTGACTTTGTTAGTCTCTGTGACAAACAAGGTAAAGAACCACAGTTGAATTTTTGTCGATTGTCCGCTTCAGTGAGTAGGTGTTGGTCTTTCACTATTTGCGTTATGTCTCGTTTCGGTGTTTTTGCGACTTTTACATTAAACATATGCTAGTTCAAACGTATCACATGTAATTGTAGTTATTGTGCGTGTGTTATTCAATACGGTGGAACTTACCAATACACCGACAGGTCATAACCGATTGTAGATCCGATATGTATATATATACCCCTTGTAGAAGACATTCATCTTATATGTATTTCTTGGCGTAAAAAATAGAAGAAAAAAAAACTATCATGTACATTAAAACTGGAGTACAAATGTTTAATACCGGATAGTTTCGCTAAAAGCATAATCTGCACAACGTTAATAGCCGTTATGTCTGTTGGCAAGAAACCCTCAGTTCTCTCAGTGCGAAAGACAGCACCTTGTGGACGAGATGCGAAAACAGCAACACACAACTTCCCTAAATCGTTTTGCACAGTCTTAGAAAGTTTGGTAACGGTGCGATTTCATAAATCAAAATAATGGAATTGCGATTTTTCCACATTGCTTCTAGAATAGCAGTGCACAGTTTTCTAAGGTTCCTAGTTCTGCGCGAAGCATTCTTGATAAAATCACATAGCAAAAAATGCTTGTTAATCGCTTATGGCTTTTTATTATGGAATCCGTACTTGAAGCATAGGTGTTGAGAACAAACATTGGTGGTATAGAGGGTGTATGTTAAATAAATGGATCTTATTTGAAGAGTAAATTTTGCAGTTTGATAGATGTTTTTAATATAGTTATATGTCTTACACTTTAAATAAAAAAACGACACAATGGCATTTAGGGCCAGTACTAACTTTTGACATTTTTATAAAAAACATCCTTTTTTTTCTTGTGCTTATATAGTAAAATATTTTTCATCATTTATATACAACTAAATGTTAAATTAACCGATTCTTTAGGCCGAATGTAAATAAAATGAGCCTACCACAATGTCCACATGAGTGCTTTAGGGTTTTAATTCATATATAAAGCCAGAAACTTCGGTTAGAGACACACATTAATGATCATGTATGAATACAAAGGTACACATTTGATTATGAGATAATGTGTTATTGTGTACTATAAATGTTATTTTTATTACTGTTACGACCGGTGTCGCTATTTAAGATATATTTATATAATGGCACGTTTACAAAATGGTGTAATAGAAAGAACAAGCCAGCAACAAACTAGTGCAATATTGTTTTATTTTAATAAACAATTAAATCTTTGGCGTAATCAAACAATAACAATTATATCAGACAAAATTTGAGACTGCAAAATAATTTTTAGCTTACAGTTTGTCCCTTTAATAGTCCAATTAATTATCCAACGTCGAATAATCCTGAAGAGTTTTCGGTAGAATGTCCTCGTAGTTGCACAGTTGAAATAATCCAAAGCTAGAACAATACACGTATGTAAATAATATAATTCCAAATCCAACACTTTAATATTTTTATCACTGTAGAATATAATAAGTCCACGTAAGTTCCAACACAGAAACGTTTAATAAAGAAGCTGCAAGTATTTCCAAACTATATGCCCAAACTTAAACTTAAATCGGCTAACAAGCCTTTATATAGATCCAAAGAATTTCTAGAACGCGGAAGTCTCCAGAACATTCACGAAACCCAGTTAATATAAACAAATGAATTTTCTAGCCTGATCCTTTTCTTTCTAGCTGTTACGCGATTGCTAGGTCGTGCGAAATACGTCATTAATACCACAACAACAACACCTTAACCTGACTAGCTTAACCTTAAACGCTGGTATAACTACTGTACATTACAAACATTATACAACTCAACTCAACACAACTCAACTTTATTGAACTCGTTACCTCTTTAAGCGATCAATGAGCAATTTAGCATACAATACATGTACAAAAACACAGGAAATAAATGAAAAAGACTATAACATCTATGACGTCACGTGTAAGCAAAGCGTCTCATGATCATTGTTAAATTTAACATGTTTTTGTGCAATATGTAAACCCCGTTTGTTGACATTTGTTTTATGAAGGTGGTTCGAAATATTTAAAGCATTGCGAGTGATGTGTTGTAAATTTAACCTTTTTAGATTCAGGACAAAATGTGCAACAAAGATAGGATTGATGATTTAATCCAGAAAAGGTAATACGTTATTATAAGGGTAATATTATTAACTAATTTTGCTTTTGTCGATGGAATTGTTTGTCAGTAAAGCATTGTGTAGAGAACACAAATCTAAAATTGGTAGCTAGAAGTCTGACTGATAATTGATGATGTATCTATTTGCATGTTAAAAATTAGTGTATGTTTAGGGCTGACGCGTTTACCTCATAATATGTGGATATGACATATCGTGTGATTCGGACATAAGAGGTCATACATGTATGTGTATGCTAAAAATATATGACGAACTCGTCTTCAAACAATTTCCGTGAAAATTCGAGCGCGTACAGACACTGGCGAGCAAACTGACATTATGGTTTTAAAAGTACTTTAAAAAGGCTCAACAATTAATGTTGACATACTGAGTACACCGTGAGTTTTCCAGTCCATTACAGCAAAGCTTAATAATGTTATAGCCAATCCCGTTTGCTGTTGTAGTTCCACAATGACCTCGTTTACTACGTTAAGTTGCCTGAACATTTCTAGTTGAAGGTTCAACACTAGTTCTCATAAAGGTAGTTCTAGATCAAGCGAATTTTTGCTGCAATTCTTTGCGCCGCAATTCTTTGTGAGAAAACTCCCCAAACCTTTTGGCAGAACATTGTAAATTGACTGATAAAAACTGTCATAACAATATTGTTGTGAAAGGGTTTGCTGACATCGCGAATTCGCTTGACAAGAGGCTGGTGAAAATCGCGAATGTTGTTCCAAAAATGTCATAATGTAAGATCACCTTTATTTCAAATTGACATTATACTGCTTTGCTAGGATAAAACTAACACATTAAGTAAGGTAATAGTGTTTAGTTTACGTCATTAAAACTCTTTTATAATCGACAATGATCGAACCAAACAGACGAATTTAATGTTAACTCATAAAAGAAGCGTCCTCGCCAGTGAGAAAGGCAGCTGAACCTGGTAATCCTCGGCGTCCTCGCCAGTGAGAGAGGCAGCTTAACCTGGCAATCCTCGGCGTCGTCGCCAGTGAGAGAGGCGGCTTACCTTGCAATCCCCGGCGTCCTCGCCAGTGAGAGAGGCGGCTTAACCTTGTAATCCTCGGCGTCCTCGCCAGTGAGAGAGGCAGCTTAACCTGGCAATCCCCGGCGTCCTTTCCAGTGAGAGAGGCGGCTTAACCTGGCAATCCTCGGCGTCATCGCCAGTGAGAGAGGCATCTGAACGTGGCAATCCTTGGCGTCCTCGCCAGTGAGAGAGGCGGCTTAACCTAGCAATCCTCGGCGTCCTCGCCAGTGAGAGAGGCGGCTTAACCTAGCAATCCTCGGCGTCATCGCCAGTGAGAGAGGCATCTGAACGTGGCAATCCTTGGCGTCCTCGCCAGTGAGAGAGGCGGCTTAACCTAGCAATCCTCGGCGTCCTCGCCAGTGAGAGTGGCGGCTTAACCTGGCAATCCTCGGCGTCATCGCCAGTGAGAGAGGCAGCTTAACCTAGCAATCCTCGGCGTCCTCGCCAGTGAGAGAGGCGGCTTAACCTAGCAATCCTCGGCGTCATCGCCAGTGAGAGAGGCGGCTTAACCTGGCAATCCTCGGCGTCCTCGCCAGTGAGAGCGGCGGCTTAACCTGGCAATCCTCGGCGTCCTCGCCAGTGAGAGAAGCAGCTTAACCTGGCAATCCTCGGCGTCCTCGCCAGTGAGAGTGGCGGCTTAACCTAGCAATCCTCGGCGTCATCGCCAGTGAGAGAGGCAGCTTAACCTGGCAATCCTCGGCGTCCTCGCCAGTGAGAGAGGCAGCTTAACCTGGCAATCCTCGGCGTCATCGCCAGTGAGAGAGGCAGCTTAACCTGGCAATCCTCGGCGTCCTCGCCAGTGAGAGTGGCGGCTTAACCTAGCAATCCTCGGCGTCCTCGCCAGTGAGAGAGGCGGCTTAACCTAGCAATCCTCGGCGTCATCGCCAGTGAGAGAGGCAGCTTAACCTGGCAATCCTCGGCGTCCTCGCCAGTGAGTGTGGCGGCTTAACCTAGCAATCCTCGGCGTCCTCGCCAGTGAGAGAGGCGGCTTAACCTGGCAATCCTCGGCGTCCTCGCCAGTGAGAGAGGCGGCTTAACCTAGCAATCCTCGGCGTCATCGCCAGTGAGAGAGGCAGCTTAACCTGGCAATCCTCGGCGTCCTCGCCAGTGAGAGTGGCGGCTTAACCTGGCAATCTTCGGCTTCCTCGCCAGTGAGTGAGGCGGCTTAACCTGGCCATCCTCGGCGTCCTCGCCAGTGAGAGAAGCGGCTTAACCTGGCCATCCCCGGCGTCCTCGCCAGTGAGAGAGGCGGCTTAACCTGGCAATCCTCGGCGTCGTCGCCAGTGAGAGAGGCGGCTTAACCTGGCCATCCTTGGCGTCCTCGCCAGTGAGAGAAGCGAGCGGCTTAACCTGGCAATCAAGCCAGCGCTATTGGTATTTGCCAGTCCTGAAATAGTGAAAATACAAACTGTAAGATGTCTATAACATTTGAGTGAAACAATATAATGAGATGCCATATGTAGACTAGACTTCAACCAATATAACTATCTACTTTCGACCGTAGATCATTTATTTAAATGGCCAAATTTTTGTTTTTGTTTTTGCTTTCGATTTTACATATATGCATGTTTCTTTGTCAGAAAATAATCTGACTCATTTTGTTAAATGATGCAATGGATATGGAGATCATTATTAAACGGACGAGTACAAATTTATAGCACTAGCTATGGATATTTATAGCGCGAACTATGGGAATTTATAGCACTTACTATGGGTATTAATAGCATTAACTATGGATATTTATAGTACTAACTATGGGTATTTATAGCAATTACTTAGGGTATTTATTGTACTTACTATGGAAATGTATAGCACTAACTATGGGTATTTATAGCACTAACTATGGATATCTATAGTACTAACTATGGGAATTTATAGCACTAACTATGGATATTTATAGCACTAACTATGGGAATTAATAGCATTAACTATGGTTATTTATAGTACTAACTATGGGAATTAATAGCATTAACTATGGATATTTATTGCACTAACTATGGGAATTTATAGCACTAACTGTGGGTATTAACAATAACTATTGATGTTTATAGCTTTAACTATTGGTATTTATATTTCTTACAATGCAAAATAATAGCACTAACTAGGTATTTATAGCTCTTACTATAGGAATTTATAGTACAAACTATGGGATTTTAAATCACTAATTATGAGTATTTATTGCACCTACGATGAGTATGTATTTATAGAAATAACTATGGATATTTACAGTAGTAACTATTGGTATTTATAGCACTAACTATGGGTATTTATTGCACTAACTATGGGTATTTATTGCACTAACTATGGGTATGTATTAAGACCAATAACTATTGATATTTATAGCACTAACTATGGATATTTATAGCCCTTACTATGGCTATTTATAGTACTTACTATGGCTATTTATTGCACTTACTTTGGCTATTTATAGTACTTATTATGGGTATTTATAACACTTACTATGACTATTTATAGCACTTACTATGGGTATTTATAATACTAACTATGGAAATTTATTGTATTAACTATAGGTATTAATAGCACTAACTGTGGAAATTTATTGTATTAACTATAGGTATTAATAGCACTAACTGTGGAAATTTATTGTATTAACTATAGGTATTAATAGCACTAACTGTGGAAATTTATTGTATTAACTATAGGTATTAATAGCACTAACTGTGGAAATTTATTGTACTACGGGTATTTATTGCACTACCTATAGATACTAAGAGCACTAACTACGGGAATTAACTTTACTTACTATGGATATTTATTGTACTAGCTATGGGTATATTTATAACACTAACTATGGGCATTTATTGCACTAACTATGGGAATTTATTGTAATAAGTATGGATATTTTTTTTTACTCACTATGGGTATTTATAGCAAAAACTATGGGTATTTATTGCAATAACTATGAGTAATTTTAGCACTAACTATGGGAATTTTATTACAGATATCAATTATGTTTAGTAGCTCATGTTATGTGTGGTTCAAATATAAGTAAATTTTCTTGCACATTTTGCTCCAAGAGCGTCATATAGCGTGTATATGTATCTTAGACAAACATGGATAGACATTTAAGGGTAAATACGTACAGCGTTGTGACGCCCTACATGTGATGAACAGCCGACATAAAACCCGGTTATATATTCAGGCACAGTTGCTTTATTAGAATCCGACATAACTGCTATGTACTTGAAAGGATGACGTAGGATTATTTGGTAATTAATATGTTTAAAGTAAAGGCATTCATTAACTTATTTACTGTAGTTGTATCTTATTTCCACGTTTTAGTATTTTTGTCTAATTCAATTCGTTTTGATTATCCCATTACTGATGTGGATGTTTCATTGTTATGTATATTACACATAGCCGCTGCCGCCGTAGTCTCGCAAATTTACGTCTGCTTGAAATGGTTTATTGTAAAATCACATATCTCAGAATATACATAACTAAAAAATCTACATTGCAGGCGTGCATCTGCCAATGTCTGAAGTTGATGGTTCTGTTGTGAAAATCTAAATATGATTAGATTCACATTTTTACTCCCATCCTTTCATAAGATGGCTAGACTTGGGATAGCTCTGCAACCATGTGTATCTATCATACATCTGTCATAGAACCGTCAGGCAGATAAAGATGCTATCATTTCTTTCTTGTATTGCCAGAACAAATCGTGTTGTATTTAAAATATGGCCTTTGTCTACAGCGTTTGGTAACATAAAGATTGTAGCGTCATTCCTATTTAATCTAACTCTGTGGTGTTTATTGCAATCAATGTGTCAAATTGATTGTATACTGATGTTGGACACACATAGCTGTAGACATGGGTGTTATTCAACCGAAGTCCTCAGCATATTAACCACTAACAAGTCAATTTAGTCATTGCAAATCACAAGAGCCTGTTTACTTCTGGCTGTACGCTGACGTCGTGTGTTGATTATCGGGGATCACTATACTGATACACGAACAACTGATCTTTTACACGCTATTTAAACGGTCTACTATCAAATCCGATTGTCTATAATTACGATATGCGTATCTATGACAGACAGTTTACGGTCTGACTCAAAGCAGTTGTGGGTGGAAACAGAACTAACATGTCAAACTTTGCAGCGGAACTTATGAGAACGAGCTACCGCCTGATTGTATATCAGCCTTAATGACGTAAATCGACTGTTGGCAATCCAACTCATCCCTTTTGATCCCTTTGAAAACTTCCGTCAAATAAATATTGCTTTAATGAATCTGCGAAAGTAATCGAGAGAAAACATGGTACAATGCATCCACCACTTTGATAGCATGGATGTCACGGATGTGGGTTTAGTTGGAAGGCGTCAAGAATGATCTGTAAACAATATATATAATTATAATATATATATTTCTGCGTTCAGGTGTTACATGTATCAACGGCTATCAGAAGACTGACAGACAAAATGTACAATATATTAATAATAAAACATTGGCAATAATGTAAACACGAATATAGAATTACAATATGGCGGCGGATGTGGTCTTAATATATACAAGATGTAAAGGTGAACAATCATTATCAATTAGAATTTCGAACAAGTATTCAATAATAAAACAATATTCTTGTATTACACAGAAGTTATGCTTTATAATGAAGTAATAATAGTATAAAATGACTAATTAAATGCAAACAATATATATAATTATAATATATATATATATATATATATATATATATATATATATATATATATATATTGGCGTTCAGGTCGTACATATATCAACGGCTGTCAGAAGAATGACAGGCCGGTGCTCAAAACCAGTAAACAATTTGTTGTCTCTATACTGATTGGCTGAAACAGACGAGGGCGGGAAAGGTCGTGCACGGATTTCTCCTATGTGAACTATTAAGCTGACTGAAGAGGCACTACACTAATTCAGAAACAATAATATAGTCATCTAACTACAAATAAACTAATTATTAAATGAAAATATAGGGTTTATTAAAATATAACTATCCGGTCATGACCATAAACTTTCTATGTTGGCGATCTGTGGACGAACAGGGTATAAACTATTTATTGTTGGTATAAGGTCATCTAGACAACAATACAACGTTCACAATAAACAAAAACTGTTCATAGTTTGAAGATGTTACATGGTTATCATAATATCTCACAATGTCCTTACATTCTTAAAATTATTATATAACGTATTACCGACTAATGTGCACAAATTGAATGTGTCATATATTATTACCAATTGATAAATATAAACAAATGATAACACATTCCATTTTATAAGTCTTACGTATTTGACTTGCTGAGCTACCTGTAAAACAGTGTGTACGCTCAATATACTACTATTTATCTGAGACTACTAAAGGCTTAAATGCCTATATCCTGTGTTAAAGAATGTCAGAAAACATGACGTGCGATGCCATTATCGCTGCGAATTGAAGCCTTGGCAACGTTTAGCAATAGCGGGTGGTCGATCCATTTGTTAACTCCATTCATTACTTTTAATGTATATCTTTCAGCAACCCCCCTCCCCCACCCGTCAAAAGATCTGCATAAATTACACAGTTAAAACGATTTTAATTGATTGTGCACGTATTCGATAAGTCCTGGCAGTAAATTATCTTATTGTTCAATTATATATAGAAACATCTGTAGGTACGTTCAAATATATGCTTGTAAACGAGGTTTTTAGCACAATTACCTATATCAGAACGGTAAGCCATTGCAATTGTAAAACGATTCGAAGAATCCCCGACATCTGCCAAAGCCGCACTTATCATTTAACGTGTGTGGAAATGACTAAACATTGTTGTAGTTTACTGGTTGGACGTGCCATTCAGGAGCTACTTCGCTGCCGCCATCAAGAAGTTTCAAGAACGCAGCGAGTATGAATACATTATTCGATTAACATCCAACATGTTTTTGACACAAGATTTTTTGCATCTGGAGCATCTTAATTGCTTTAACCAACAGTCGTATAATGTTCATACACGTATCTTTGTTATAAATCAACATTCTTACATAAAAAGACGCAACGACAAAAATTATTTAGGTACATGTAACTTCTGTTTGTCATTTGTGAAGTTACTTTTTTCTAACCGCACTTTTTACGTGTGAAATAATGTAAAGTGGGCACGTTTGTAGTAAAAGAATTATAAAAAAAAATATAGAGATGTATCTAAGTATCGCAGAAAAAATATCAGCACATAGGATTATATAGAATACCGTACGAAATATACATGGAACGAAACAGGTTTGTTTCCAATATAGATCTGTTGTCTTATATAGTTATGTGTAAGTAATCCTGCATTCGGTTTGTTCCCAATATATATCTGTTGTCTTATATAGTTATGTGTAAGTAATCCTGCATTCGGTTTGTTCCCAATATATATCTGTTGTCTTATATAGTTATGTGTAAGTAATCCTACATTCGGTTTGTTTCCAATATATATCTGTTGTCTTATATAGTTATGTGTAAGTAATCCTACATTCGGTTTGTTTCCAATATATATCTATTGTCTTATATAGTTATGTGTAAGTAATCCTACATTCGGTTTGTTCCCAATATATAT
Source organism: Sinonovacula constricta (assembly GCA_007844125.1). NCBI lineage: Eukaryota > Metazoa > Mollusca > Bivalvia > Cardiida > Solecurtidae > Sinonovacula > Sinonovacula constricta. The sequence goes on from CM017571.1 coordinate 4,787,059, forward strand.
CTGTTGTCTTATATAGTTATGTGTAAGTAATCCTACATTCGGTTTGTTCCCAATATAGATCTGTTGTCTTATATAGTTATGTGTAAGTAATCCTACATTCGGTTTGTTTCCATATATATCTGTTGTCTTATATAGTTATGTGTAAGTGATCCTACATTCGGTTTGTTCCCAATATATATCTGTTGTCTTATATAGTTATGTGTAAGTAATCCTACATTCGGTTTGTTTCCAATATATATCTGTTGTCTTATATAGTTATGTGTAAGTAATCCTACATTCGGTTTGTTCCCAATATATATCTGTTGTCTTATATAGTTATGTGTAAGTAATCCTACATTCGGTTTGTTCCCAATATATATCTGTTGTCTTATATAGTTATGTGTAAGTAATCCTACATTCGGTTTGTTTCCAATATATATCTGTTGTCTTATATAGTTATGTGTAAGTAATCCTACATTCGGTTTGTTCCCATTATATATCTGTTGTCTTATATAGTAATGTGTAAGTAATCCTACATTCGGTTTGTTCCCAATATATATCTGTTGTCTTATATAGTTATGTGTAAGTAATCCTACATTCGGTTTGTTCCCAATATATATCTATTGTCTTATATAGTTATTTGTAAGTAATCCTACATTCGGTTTGTTCTCAATATATATCTGTTGTCTTATATAGTTATGTGTAAGTAATCCTACATTCGGTTTGTTCTCAATATATATCTGTTGTCTTATATAGTTATGTGTAAGTAATCCTACATTCGGTTTGTTCCCAATATATATCTGTTGTCTTATATAGTTATGTGTAAGTAATCCTACATTCGGTTTGTTCTCAATATATATCTGTTGTCTTATATAGTTATGTGTAAGTAATCCTACATTCGGTTTGTTCCCAATATATATCTGTTGTCTTATATAGTTATGTGTAAGTAATCCTACATTCGGTTTGTTCTCAATATATATCTGTTGTCTTATATAGTTATGTGTAAGTAATCCTACATTCGGTTTGTTCCCAATATATATCTGTTGTCTTATATAGTTATGTGTAAGTAATCCTACATTCGGTTTGTTCCCAATATATATCTGTTGTCTTATATAGTTATGTGTAAGTAATCCTACATTCGGTTTGTTCCCAATATATATCTATTGTCTTATATAGTTTTTTGTAAGTAATCCTACATTCGGTTTGTTCCCAATATATATCTGTTGTCTTATATAGTTATGTGTAAGTAATCCTACATACGGTTTGTTCCCAATATATATCTGTTGTCTTATATAGTTATGTGTAAGTAATCCTACATTCGGTTTGTTCCCAATATATATCTGTTGTCTTATATAGTTATGTGTAAGTAATCCTACATTCGGTTTGTTCCCAATATAGATCTGTTGTCTTATATAGTTATGTGTAAGTAATCCTACATTCGGTTTGTTTCCATATATATCTGTTGTCTTATATAGTTATGTGTAAGTAATCCTACATTCGGTTTGTTACCAATATATATCTGTTGTCTTATATAGTTATGTGTAAATAATCCTACATTCGGTTTGTTCCTAATATATATCTGTTGTCTTATATAGTTATGTGTAAGTAATCCTACATTCGGTTTGTTCCCAATATATATCTGTTGTCTTATATAGTTATGTGTAAGTAATCCTACATTCGGTTTGTTCCCAATATATATCTGTTGTCTTATATAGTTATGTGTAAGTAATCCTACATTCGGTTTGTTCCCAATATATATCTGTTGTCTTATATAGTTATGTGTAAGTAATCCTACATTCGGTTTGTTCCCAATATAGATCTGTTGTCTTATATAGTTATGTGTAAGTAATCCTACATTCGGTTTGTTCCCAATATAGATCTGTTGTCTTATATAGTTATGTGTAAGTAATCCTACATTCGGTTTGTTTCCATATATATCTGTTGTCTTATATAGTTATGTGTAAGTAATCCTACATTCGGTTTGTTTCCATATATATCTGTTGTCTTATATAGTTATGTGTAAGTAATCCTACATTCGGTTTGTTCCCAATATAGATCTGTTGTCTTATATAGTTATGTGTAAGTAATCCTACATTCGGTTTGTTTCCATATATATCTGTTGTCTTATATAGTTATGTGTAAGTAATCCTACATTCGGTTTGTTCCCAATATAGATCTGTTGTCTTATATAGTTATGTGTAAGTAATCCTACATTCGGTTTGTTCCCAATATAGATCTGTTGTCTTATATAGTTATGTGTAAGTAATCCTACATTCGGTTTGTTTCCATATATATCTGTTGTCTTATATAGCTATTTGTAAGTAATCCTACATTCGGTTTGTTCCCAATATATATCTGTTGTCTTATATAGTTATGTGTAAGTAATCCTATATTCGGTTTGTTCCCAATATATATCTGTTGTCTTATATAGTTATGTGTAAGTAATCCTACATTCGGTTTGTTCCCAATATATATCTGTTGTCTTATATAGTTATGTGTAAGTAATCCTACATTCGGTTTGTTCCCAATATATATCTGTTGTCTTATATAGTTATGTGTAAGTAATCCTACATTCGGTTTGTTTCCAATATATATCTGTTGTCTTATATAGTTATGTGTAAATAATCCTACATTCGGTTTGTTCCCAATATATATCTGTTGTCTTATATAGTTATGTGTAAGTAATCCTACATTCGGTTTGTTCCCAATATATATCTGTTGTCTTATAAAGTTATGTGTAAATAATCCTACATTCGGTTTGTTCCCAATATATATCTGTTGTCTTATAAAGTTATGTGTAAATAATCCTACATTCGGTTTGTTCCCAATATATATCTGTTGTCTTATATAGTTATGTGTAAATAATCCTACATTCGGTTTGTTCCCAATATATATCTGTTGTCTTCTAAAGTTATGTGTAAATAATTCTACATTCGGTTTGTTCCCAATATAGATCTGTTGTCTTATATAGTTATGTGTAAGTAATCCTACATACGGTTTGTTCCAAATATATATCTATTGTCTTATATAGTTATGTGTAAGTAATCCTACATTCGGTTTGTTTCCAATATATATCTGTTGTCTTATATAGTTATGTGTAAGTAATCCTACATTCGGTTTGTTCCCAATATATATCTGTTGTCTTATATAGTTATGTGTAAGTAATCCTACATTCGGTTTGTTTCCAATATATATCTGTTGTCTTATATAGTTATGTGTAAATAATCCTACATTCGGTTTGTTCCCAATATATATCTGTTGTCTTATATAGTTATGTGTAAGTAATCCTACATTCGCTTTGTTCCCAATATATATCTGTTGTCTTATATAGTTATGTGTAAGTAATCCTACATTCGGTTTGTTCTCAATATATATCTATTGTCTTATATAGTTATGTGTAAGTAATCCTACATTCGGTTTGTTCCCAATATATATCTATTGTCTTATATAGTTATGTGTAAGTAATCCTACATTCGGTTTGTTCTCAATATATATCTATTGTCTTATATAGTTATGTGTAAGTAATCCTACATTCGGTTTGTTCCCAATATATATCTATTGTCTTATATAGTTATGTGTAAGTAATCCTACATTCGGTTTGTTCCCAATATATATCTGTTGTCTTATATAGTTATGTGTAAGTAATCCTACATTCGGTTTGTTTCCAATATATATCTGTTGTCTTATATAGTTATGTGTAAGTGATCCTACATTCGGTTTGTTTCCAATATATATCTGTTGTCTTATATAGTTATGTGTAAGTAATCCTACATTCGGTTTGTTCCCAATATATATCTGTTGTCTTATATAGTTATGTGTAAGTAATCCTACATTCGGTTTGTTTCCAATATATATCTGTTGTCTTATATAGTTATGTGTAAGTAATCCTACATTCGGTTTGTTCCCAATATATATCTGTTGTCTTATATAGTTATGTGTAAGTAATCCTACATTCGGTTTGTTCCCAATATATATCTATTGTCTTATATAGTTATGTGTAAGTAATCCTACATTCGCTTTGTTCCCAATATATATATCTATTGTCTTATATAGTTATGTGTAAATAATCCTACATTCGCTTTGTTCCCAATATATATCTGATGTCTTATATAGTTATGTGTAAGTAATCCTACATTCGGTTTGTTCCCAATATATATCTGTTGTCTTATATAGTTACTTGTAATCATAATTGAGCATTTACGGTAACTTCCTCATCAATACACGATACTGATTGGAGTGTCGTTAATATTTATTTATAACGGTTAATATGGTTCGGGTATACAGAAGAAAAACAAAACAATATAGTATACAATTAGGAAATGTAACTTAAACGGCAAATGTAAATCATTAGAGGTGACATAGAGAATCCTTTAGCATGTACTGAGACTGCGGAAATATCATTTTCCCACCTGTTACCATGATGAATATTTGTTGCCGATCTTTGTTGTGATGGTGGGCAATAGTTTCGAAACATGCATTATTCGACATTAGTGTTGTTTCTGCTTCAGTTTTACTAATAAGGTCAATCAATGGTGTAAAGTTTAATTATGTTTTTTTAGTTATTTAGTGTGTGTATTTAGCGGTATTTTTGAAATCTATGACATACATCGTCAGGCATTCAAAAGGGTGTGAAATGTGTCAGCAGCTTTTAACAAAACACTTGCTTTCAGATTATTTTTTCAAGCCATATAATATTAGTTGAAAGATATTAATTGAATGAGTTTCCACATGTTTTTGTATTAAATAAATGTATAACATACACGTACGTTTTATCAAACATGCATTCAGAGCTAAAATAAATCATATCATGATTGACTATACTTGGGCATGTGTCCGTAAACGCTGTACAAGCCACACATATATTAACCATTACCTGAGCAATGGCGGCACAATACTTCATTTTAATGAAGACCTACTGTATGGTCAGTAGATCTACTAACAGTTAAATAATACATGTGATCGTTTTGGAGACATTGCAATTAGCCATGTCAATTTAAACTACTTAATTGCAAATTTTATTTACCTGTGCCTTTACAAAACAGTCATACGATTTAAAATACAAAAAAAAACCCACCACATTATAATCATATCATATCCAGGGATCTATATAGTGAGCTTGTTAATACATTGCTTTTTATCTAATAGTATAACCGATAATTTTTGTGGATTTTGAAAGGTTGTCTGTTCCAACTTCATATTTATATAGTAAATCGCGTGGTTCAGGAAGAGTAAATGCTTTGCCCTGTACTTTTCAATATGGAGAAATACTTGTGAACATTGCTAAATTCCAAACTAAAAATCATAAATATATTAAATCAATAGGTATACAGTTTTTGGTAACTGTTGGTACGTGTAATCTATGTTGTCATTTAATTCATCCTATAAGGATCGTTTCCTTTGATGGACATTGGTCTCTTGTTCCTCAATTCCATCTTCACATGAACAGGATGCTACAACCATTTATTCGTCCCTGGTCATGTTTGTTCATGATTCAGAAAGCTAATTTTATTTAAAGTCAACCATTTTTGTGTAGTTTTTCAAATCGAAATAATACACATATACTTTTCTAAGCACTATGCGGACATTATTTTTCAATGACTTCACTACTTTCGTCATAACTTATAGAAAATATCAGCGCTTGGACATTTTGCATTCAAATAGATATTTTTCTTTTCATTCCTTGCATTTGAGAAACTCGTCAGAAAGTGCGAGGTTAGAGCTTTGTAAAACCGGTTTAAGCACCCCAGTCGGTCCATATTGCCGACTGACCGTTCCAGGCGGTAACTGTCGGGTTTGCTCTTTTCGTTAAATGACTCATAACAAATTTGTTCTTACTTTTCGCTTGGCTTGCATGTGAAAAACATATGTTCTGTGCCTTTTCGGAGTTTGGTATATGTTGCAATGCTCATAGGAGTTTGTCATATATTCTTATTTCTAATACTTAATACATCTACTTTCATTAGGGACATCTCTCAGTATATTTAACCATGTTCATACTTTTGAAAGGTTGTTAGAGTTAGTCTGTGATAATATATTCATACACTAGTTTTTGTTCTGCAGTCCGTCTGCATAACAATAGAAAAAAATATAATTTAAATAAATGCGCATTATTACAAGTTGAAATTTTAACAATTGCAAAACATCTATCCACTGATGTTGATTAGTTCATAACAAAATAGAAGCGCCCTAGCCTTTGGACAAAAACTGTATTGTGTTCATATTTTTGTAACAGCGCGCATACCATGGTAGATAAAAACTGAAGAATTATTACATACTGTTCCCAGTAACCTCGATATACCCATCTTGATAATACAGTCCAAATGTTCGCGGTGTACACTTGTTTGTGAGATAATACGTTATTATTTTCTTTTCCTTACGACCCACTTTCCATTTTTATATGCGACATATATGCTCCAAATAGTTGTGCATGATAACACGAATCGACACAGATCCCGCAAAATTCTGTTTATTGATCGCCTACACCTGTATGAAAAGTGAACCATAACGTCACAATCGTCATTTCAAACATGTATTTCCTATCTGAGCCACGCTGCACGGTTTGCTATTTTTAAACTAAGAAAACCACATGACCACTTATGTTCTAGCTCATCCACGCCATCCGCTGTGACGCAGGAATCCCAATCGTTCTTATTTATAGATTTGAAAGTAATCAACATTAAAGTGTTAATTAACGAGCTTTACTGCCGAAAAATTGAGATACTAGTGAAAATCATTACAGCTTAGACTAAAATCAAGCAGAGATCAAATATTGTTACATACATGTATATTAGCTAAAGTCAAACTGTCGTATAGCACTTTGAAAGTCTAGATCCCACATGACTTACCACGGCTGACGCTTTTAGAAAATATAATCATTAAGAAGAAGATAATATATGTATATTGTTTATATATTATATATATGTTGTTTTGGGTCATTAAAATGTTTACTGGGTTTAGTTTATTTATTTAATACAAATTACTTTTTAAACATGTAAACTGTTTATAATCTCTGGATAAAGTAGATATACTGTTACACTGCTATCTCAGACATAATGTCAAAAACAAATAAAAACTTGCGTACCAAACTTTCCGAGCACCGAGAAAATAACTTCAATCTGCAATGTTTACTTTTGCTGAAATGGATCGAGATTACACAGCCTGTTAATTAGTAATTATTGTCTTAATGTAATCACCAACATCTGTTTTCGTCTTGGGAATATGACTAAATGCCAAACAAACGACCCAATGATAGCCAACGAGAATTCAAATTGTAGAAAAAAATGTCGCACTTCGATAGACCTGTAAACTAACATTGCCATGCGGGTAATTTTACGACGAATTTCTATCAACAAAGGCGCTGTACTTTTTCAACACAGTACCGACGATGGCTTCTACCCGTTAATAGCAACGGCTCTTGATTCTACGATAAAGAGTATAGAAGGGGATATCCGCCAATATTCAATTTCTAACTTGCCAAGTGCAACACTGTATATGCTTAAATTTGCTATTTGTTTGCACAAAAACGTTCGTTTTAACATGTATCTAATTCACCTTTCTCGTATACAGTTTGGAAATTACAAATCTCAAGTCACAATTATCAAGTCACAAATTTTATGTTTGCTTACAATTTACAAGTTACAAATCTCGAAATAACAAATTACTAATGTACAAGTTAAGAATTGACAACATTCAGACAATAGGTGGCAGACCACATAAATATAGACGTCACTAAGATAAGAATAGAACGGAATATCATAAAAATAAAACGGAATCATAAATGATTCTTCAAAGGAAATACAATAGGAAACAATTTGGCATCAAACTGAACGCGTTATCTTTTGCCAAAAGTAGTAAATTGTGTATATATTAAAATTCTGCAAGTAATTTTGCCATATAAGTTTTTGTTTTCTTAAAACTCTAATTAATCCAATTAATATACGCATCGGGATGGGATTGGGATTAGCCGGCATTTTTGCCGATACTGCGCAGCGACATTTCTATCATTATAGCACAGGGGCACTTATGAGGTGCCCAGGAACTGAACCCGGCCGGTCCATTATACGGTATACGCATCGGAGGCTTCCAGAAAAACATGCTATCTCATTTGCATTCGGATTTGTTTACAATGCATTGGAATTGGGGGTACGTGTTGTAGTGAGTGCTTTTTCCAGAGTTAGGTACCCATGTTTGTTTATTGGGTTTATCGTCCCACCAACAGTATTTCAGTTATCTGGAGACGGTGTCCACTTGAAGCAGATATAGTGCTGCCTTCACTGTGTATAGCATGCAGTGAACACCTGGCATGATACCACACCCAGTCACATTATCCTGACACCGGGTCAACCAGTCGTGGAACTACCCTTATATTTGCTTGAGCGTTTGAAAGGGAGCTTTACCACTACCATTTTTAACGACTTTGGTATGTCGCGGCCCGGGATCGAACCAGGGGCCTCCCGTACCTGAAGCCGACGCTCTACCGATTGTGCTACCAGGACCGGTAGGTACCCATGTAGCTCAGTTGCTAGAACATCTACTTCAAGAGCAGAGGCTCTTGGGTTCGAACCCCGCCCTCGGTAATAGGATTTTGCCAGCTATTTTAGTGGCGTCAGAAGGGGTTCTCCAGAGAACCCTGTGGAGCGGGAACAGGCTAGGCACTGGTGGTTCTGTCCAGTTGATGCCTGGCTAAAAATAAGAAATGTTATAAGCTCTCTGCCCAGGTAGACCATGTGGTAGAGCACATGATTACGGAGGAAGTCTTCGGTAAGCACTCAATACTGTGTACCATTAACGGAATTTTGCCAGCACTGATCACTTCGGTTAGATCATTATATATGCAGCTAAATGAAAGAGGGTGGGACCATAGAGGTTGAAGGGTCGGGGGGATAAATATTATGATATATGAGTATAAATACGTGTATCACGCATTTTCTTAATGTGTCGCTGACACTGACTTATTACTTGATCTTCTATAATCACAAACTCATATATAAATAATGTGTAGAATTCTGTCGGTAAGAAACTCACAACTTGAAAGTACACACAACGCCGGCCAGATTAAGCGGTACTTTTTATTTATCGATGGACATTCCCGTGTTAGAAGCGCCCCCTTGCGTTCACTAGTTGAACTGGTGTTATGTAGTGTACATTTTACATTATCTAGAGATTTGCGCCTCTAAATAAGTAGCATGTAAATTAGATTCTAGAAATGTAAAATGTATTTGTGATTTTCGCCCCGCGATTTGTAACTTGTAAATTGTATATGCGGGAAATATTAAATTATTTAAATGTAATGTTGAGATGTGAACATTTTTATGTGATATATAAAAGTTAGGATGCAATTAGATGGCGGTATTTAGAATGCGCGGTGTTGCAATTTACAAATTGACATTTGAAGTGACAGTGTATTGAAAGTTAGAAATAAGAATTAGAATATTGGCGGATATCTCCTTCCATAGAAAGCGGCGGTTTATTACAAGATGTTTTAAAATAATAAATACAAAAATGAGAAAGTTTGCTGCAAAAACAGTATGGAATGATGTACTTTCATTCGCATACAGCCCGTTGGAAATTTAGAGATTTAAGTTTTGAGATAACTTACTTTCACTTGCAAGACGTGCAAGATAATTCACTTATTAACCATCTGTTTTTGAATATTCATTTAATTAAGATTACAAAACCCGCCTGTGGTGGCATTATGTGTACATGTGCTTAAACTTGTTTGTGGTACGCAATAAAAAGATATTTCAACGGGTTAAAACAACATTGATTGTCTTTTAAAATTGCGTCTGACCCCGTTTGAAATAAACTATTTTGTGGGCATTTGATAAGTTAAGAACACGAAAACTTAAGTAAAGCACTATTGTTTGTGTCAAAGTGTTACATACATACTATTATTTTTACCTATTTATCCCGAGGAAAATAGACTACATTATTCTGAAGCAGATATTATTTAAGTTTAAAACTGGTTGGGATGGCATTAACTGTATTTCAGCTTGCATACAACCCTTATTGAAATGAAGCCCGTTTTACAGAATACTATTTCCCCTACAACGTGTACAAGATAATAATACTAAGTCCATATAGATAAAACGAGCTTAGTGTGATATGACTATTTCTCCGCAACGTTGTCCAAAAAAACAACAGCCTGTTCTTATAGTAGTGGTAGTAGAAGTAGACGTACATATAGTACTGGTAGTTGTGGTAGTAGTAGTAGAAGTAGTAATAGTAGTAGTGGTGGTGGTAGTTGTGGTAGTAGTAAGGGTAGTACTCGCAGTAGTGCAAGTAGTAGTAGTAGTAGTAAAAGTGGTGGTGGTATTTGTGGTAATAGTAGTGATATTAGTAGTAGTAATTCTTGTTGTTTCGGTAGTAGTTGTTGTAGTAGTAGAAGCAGTAGTAGTAGTAGTTGTTGTTGTTTCGGTAGTAGTTGTTGTAGTAGTAGAAGTAGTAGTAGTAGTAGTTGTTGTTGTTTCGGTAGGAGTTGTAGTAGTAGTAGAAATAGTAAAAGTAGTAGTAGTAGTTGTTGTTGTTGTTTTTGTGGTGATAGTAGTAGTAGTAGAAGTAGTTGTTGTTGTTGTTGTGGTAGTAGTAGTAGAAGTAGTAGTAGTGGTAGTAGTAGAAGTAGTAGTAGTAGTAGAAATAGTAGTAGTTGTAGTCGTAGTAGTAGTAATAGTACTGGTAATAGTAGTAGTAGTTGTTGTTGTGGTGGTAGTAGTTGTAGAAGTAGTAGTAGTGGTAGTAGTAGTAATAGTAGAAGTAGTAGTAGTAGTAGTAGTAATAGTAGTAGTAGTAGTAGAAATAGTAATAGTAGTAGTTGTTGTTGTTGTATCTCTATCATGCGCCGTAATTGCGTGTACGTGAATGAGATCGGAACAGAACAAAACACATTTTATTAAAACACATTTTATTAAGACTTGTTCTAACACATAAATACAGACTTCCTAATATACGAGTTATTTAGTCACGTGGTATGAATACATACTATTACGAACATCGCGTTTCTGGGGAGTAAAATTAAGTATTAGCTGAGTTCGTTTAATACAATCTATTGATTTAACACATGAATGTAAATATTTCTTACTTTAACATCTATAAATTGTGATATATTCAGAAGTATTTTCTTATTTGATGATACCATTAGTTGTCAGGACGGCCTCTTTGTTGATTTAGGCTAAGTGTGTAATTTCTTTGCAGGTAGAGTAGAATCAAAGATTAAAAATTAATAGACCAAGGTACTATTCGTACTAGCAACTTTATTTTAAAGTGGTACTGTTCTTCTAAAACTTGGCAATTTTGTCGAGCAGACGCAGATCAGTCTTGAATGAAACGGTAACTTCTCTTTAAGCCCGATTGGGACAGAACAAGAATAAACTTTAATCTCCAACTTGAACATTGTACACCACTTATATACGTTTTTAAAGACTGATAGAAACATATCCGCTGAAACACCGGACGTTATCACACATACATTGATCAACTGGCCATCATCGTCAGCGTAACCAAATGGTGGCTCACATTAAGTTTGTGTTTTAGGGATTAGGGATTTGTCGTCATTTTTGCCGATACTGCGCAGCGACATTTCTATCATTATAGCACAGGGGCACTAATGAGGTGCCCAGGGACTGAACCCGGCCGGTCCATTATACTGACACCGACGAGTCAGGCGTAATGCTGTCCCCTTAGCCCCGAGCGTTAAGAGGGAAGCCACTACTACCAACTTTAAAGTCTTTGGTAAGACCCGGCCGGGGTTCGAACCCACGACCTCCCGATCCGCAAGCCGACGCTCTACCAACTGAGCTATTAATTGATTGAAAACATGACATTTTGTATAAAAACTTATACCATGATAGTTACATATAATATTGTTATGTTTCAATATTACTTATTATAATCTGAGTGTTTCCCTTTAATCGCTAACCGGGTTAAACTTACACCGCCCAAAAGCGCTTTCAGCGTTTTGATCTTAATCAGGTTAGAGTTTGGGTTACAATAATGCATCGAACTTTCTGTTTGATAGACAATTGCAAATTGAATAAATTGTGCGATCTGCATATTAAATCATTATCAGATGAAAAAGTATAAACAGATAAGAAGAGATTATAATTTTATTTAGAATTGTACAGAACACATCGTCGTTTCAAAAACAGACAAATAAACATGCATTTTTTTACAAATGGGTTTCACAAAATCTTTCCCGTCTAAACGGTGACATGTCCATCTTACGTGCTGGAAACTTGATAACTTTCTTATAAACAGATGTATCACAGGGGAAGAGGTCGTAAAACAATTATTGGCGACTCGCTGGAGCGCGACGCCTATATATATGGAATGCTCACTGAAATTTGCAGATGTGGAAAGTCCGTTAAATTAGCGGACTCTCTAATCCTGACAAAATACGGCTCCTTATTCGGTAAACGGCGTTCTGTTTTATTTATTTATTTTTATATATACATTAGTTAGTTGGTCTGTTACTTTCATCAAAGCATGGCAGAACGTAAGAGATTTTGGTTTTTTTCTTTTTGTTTTTTAACTTTCTAAACCTTTAATAACAAAAGTAGATAGGAATGCTCTCCGGTACGTCCTTTGATGTTCAAACTGCTTGTTAACAAACTGAGATTATCTACATGTCGTATAAGCAACAAAACAGTCCATAGCCAGAAAAGCTTGTTCTGAACGATCTAATGAGTAAGCACGGTAAAGTCAGACACTAGATTTAATGTTTATGTAAATTTAAAAATACTCGCAATATATATACAAGATTTATGTAAGGTACGGGCAAAGTAGATGGCATTTCCAGAACTGCCAGCGTGCAGGAATGCTTTTGTGGCATCTCCTCTAAAGTGTTTGTGGTCAAGATATTTTGTATTGGGACTCTGGATCTGAGGGTTTTGAATTCAAACCCTAGCCCATTCACGACACGTTTTTAAAAGGAGCCTATTAAAGATTCGGAGTATCAGTTCGCTTGCGTAAGAGAAACGTGCAAACACACCAAGAATGCATTTGGTTGGTTAAAATGTTCTTGGTGAAAAGGTTATGGTTATAGACTCAGGATCGGAGGGTTCTGGGTTCAGACCCTGGACCTGACATGAGATTGTGTTCCTTGTGCAAGACTTTTTTTTAAATAAACATTTTGCCAAAAACAGAATATGTTCAGACTAATTATTGCTTTTTTACACCAAGATTTACTTAATAGCAGTATTCATCTTGGATGTCATTAAAAATATTGTTTTTTATAATAAGTCAATTATTATTTTGTAGTATTTTGGTTCTATATTGCATGACATGCTGCCTTTCACTTGATAGCAACATTTCTTGTGTTGTATTCTTAATGTCAGTTGAATAATTATAAACCACAGTAGCATATACTTACGTCCTAACATTACTTGTTACAACATTAGGTCCATCGGGATTACGGACATACCAGATCGTTCGGCGTTTACTGCTTCTCTCAGTTTGTCTTCATCTATTCTTCTTTAAATGTGTGATGTAGATTAAGTTAATGAAACAACAAACATTGTTCTTTGCATATATAATCCAGATACAAACAACTTTGAAGATAAAAACAAAGTTACCGAGAAAAAAAAGAAACATAACATGTTCCAGAAAAAAACACGTAAACAATTATGATTTGTGTAATGCTGGGCTGCTGCAAATGTACATTTTCTGTTCGTAAACTTTAGTTTAAGAGTTAATTGTAGCTAGCTGAATGACGTATTGCATCAATTTTAGAACTCATGGTTGTTTTTATCGTATTTCTATCAGCACACTATCTAACATGGAGTTTTACCAAGTAATCTCACAATGTTTGTAGGTGGTCCATATCTTCCAGTTCATGTATTTGTCTCATTCGTCCTTGCTGTTTGTACAAACAACACTGCGCATTTGTTGCATTGTCATTTATACTTCACCAATTTATGCAACCCCTTGATAAACCTAGTGACTCCCGGTGTTTACCTCTGTTATTGTCATGATATGACTCACCACCCACAGTTCTACCAGTAGACCTGTTTGCTGTATAGCAATCAGAGAACAATAAAACAATTATCTGTCCAATTATTGGTTCATTAAGTCTAGTACGAAAGAACAAAACTGCTAATAGCTTCCATAAGAAAGTGGGGTGTTTGTTTTCTTGAGTGCTCATACTGTGGTGAATGGCTATATGCCATGTAACTAGAAAGGGTGTTAATAGTATCCACGGTACTGAGTAGACAATAGTATATGTGCCTTGGCAGTGTTGTTTTCTTCCTAGAATATCAACTTTAACACTAGTTCAAGCTTAATGCGTCAAAGATTTTGATAAAATATAAGTTGAAATAATATTTTGGTCTTCGAAATGAATCTTTGTTGAATGTTAAGAAATACTATAATTAGGATTAACAAAGCAACAACAATAACAACAAAAAATAAACAAAACTTAAAGTTTAATATATGTTTAATATTTTCATATAAGACAAACTAAAACGGCCAATTCGTTTTATTAACTATTCATCACAATATTGTGTGTAAACGGAAAGAAGACATATATCAGTCACACATGGAAATAAGCTTAAGAAGACAGTCAGTGGGACATAAAGCGATTACATATTTCCACCTTACCGACTGTTTGTAAATGTAAGAAATGTTCTACTTGTTTTGGAGTTAATCTCTCACAAACGACCCTATTGTCTTTCGGACGTTGTGCTCAGTACAACTATAACATCCTTCTGCTAGTCGGTCAACCAGTTAGTAAACCATACCTATATCAGCTTTTCATTACAATGTATCGATGGGGACATCGTCGGATACCCAATCTCGACTATTCCGTTTTTCTACATTCGTCGACCGTAGGTTTATTGGTAAATTTTCTGTCATCTTATCGAACTGAATAGAACAAAAACTGACCAATCATAATACTGCTTACAAAATCCATACTCTTCAGCGTGGAGACTAGAAGTATAACAATGGCTGCGCCATGTTGACAAGTCTGTGGAAACAATGAAAGAAGGAGCTTTATCATTGGACTGAAATCTCCATCAGATTATGAAGCAACCAATGAAATATCATTACCAGACACGGTGAAAAGTGAACTAAATATTACACGGGCGATGAATGGAAAGTAACAGAATGGATCGGTCGTGGGTGACCACGATGAGATGAGGATCGAATCTTTCATCCATGAAATCGACGGCTACATTTTTGTGTTATCCGGACAATAATGGTAAAAAACAAATAAAAGTAGGACTTAACACCATTTGTTTAAAACTCGCCCGGTGTGCGTACTTAGTTTCTCTCTAGCCCTTCGATGCGGGTAGTCTTTGATGGTGCTAGATAAAAGACGTGTAATTTATGAGAACTGACTCGTTTCTAGCCAGAACTAATAACTTGCACGTTGTTGCCTCGTGTGATGGGTTGTCTTTGATAGCAGTGTAATGATTCAACAGGTACATGGGGCTATGTTTACACTCAATGTAGATAGATTGACAAAATAGACACAGCTATATAGGAGACCATGTTTGTAAGCGTTGAATATATATGATGTTTTAATAGTGAAATGTTATTAACTTATCTTTCATTTTTACATACTGCGTCGAATATACACTAGTCTACAATAAGTTAGTTTGGGTTAGGTTGATAAAACTACTAGATTTACTATATCTTTTTTTCTCAATAAATCTAGTGTTTAACTGTTTTATTGCTAAAAATCTCCCCGTGCTTGTAATCTGTATTGTTATTTAAGACATCCTATAAGGATTGTTACGTGTATTTCCCTTTGATGGACATTGGACTATGGTTCCTCAGTTCAATCTTCACATAAAAAGGATGCTACAGCCATGTACACTTCTTCTGTGATTATTTCTTTCTTGATTCATAAATTAAATTTCATTTATAATCAAGAATTTGTCATAGTTCTTTTAAGAAAATTAATAATTCTGTCTATATTAACCATGTGGACATTATTTTTCAATTACGTCACTACTTTCTTTTTAACGACGTCAGAACTTATCGAAGAAAACATCTGCGCTTAGACATTTTTTATTCATATAGATAAATTTTCTTTTCATTGCTCGTATTTTAGAAATCCCTCAGGAAGTGCGAGGTTAGAGATCTGTTACAGTAAAAACAAAAATACACATTAGGAAAACGGGCGAAATCCGAAACATCCACTGAAAATAAAAACTGCGTCTATTAATGTTTGTTCCTTAAAACACCGTGCACATTTCCGAGACTTTCAGAGTTTTCTGTGCAACTATGATATTCTTTCGTGACAGTGACCAAACTAGATCAATTTGACCAAATAACTTTTCCTAATTATACTTTTATAAATAAACCAAGGACCCAAACGTATCATCGAAAATCAGGAGGAATTGGAGCCTTTGTGAAAGATGAACTAATGCCTCATATATCAGTCCTTACATCTATTCATGACTATGTTTTATGGATCAATTTCTCCACTTTTACTAGTTTTATGAAAATGTTCTGTTTGGATGTATCTACATTCCACCTATGCATTCAAGATTTTACAACAATGATGAACAAGAAATTAAAAAAAAAAAATGAAATTTCACTTAAATCTGTTGTTATGCGGGGATTTTATTGCAACAACCTCAAATTTAGAGGACTTTATGTCATCAGATGATTTTTTTGCACAATCACTTTGAATCTGACCTTGATCTTGTAGAATATGGTGACCAGGAAAATTTAATGAAATTATATAATATTCCGCCAAAGAGCTACTTATTAAACAAAACTGTTAACAATCATGGTTACAGTCTAATTAGCTTATGCAAAAACAATAACCTTGTGATTGTAAATGGCAGATTTCCACATATCACTTCTGGTAACTTTACTTTCAGAGATGTATCTACCATTGACTATTATTTATGCTCTATCAAAGCCTACAACATGATGACAAAATTCCAAATTGAAGACATTGATGATATATTTTCAGATGGACACTCAGTTCTAAAATGTGACTTACAGATACAATATGAACAAATACAAAATATAACACAATATCACCAAATAAGAAACAAACCATCCTGGGACCTAGACAAACAACAATTCACCTTTCCGCGAGTCTAAAAACAGAGTTTAAGCTCCGCCCCCTTGCCCACAAACAATCTGGTTTAAAGTGACAGATCTTACAGATTAGCTTACAGATCCGCGAAAATATTTTATTTTGAATCTCCCAAATGCAAAGAGCTTGTGATGAAGATGTTTAGATGAAAATTAAGACAGTTTCACCCAATGATGCATTCATGACACAAAATTATGAAAGAAAGTTGTTGCCGGCTTCAGCGAGATTTTACCTTTTGATGCAGAAATGGACAAGCCTCATCCAATAAACTAAATTAAAATGCAAACAGAGAAGCGATTACAGCTACGTACGATTCCTTGCAAACCACAAACAACAAACAACCCTGTTGCTATTAAAATGAACCAAAGGCCCAAACAGATTTAAACTGATCGTTTGTCAAAATCATTGTTTGTGGGACAATGTGTAAGTGAGAATCAGCACAACGCAGGTAATGTGTCAATCAACGCGATGTGATTGGCTAATTCCATGCTTATACACAATGTGTAATATCTATTTTTAGATCTCGCGGAAAGGTGAATTGTATGTGAATAGCATAGATACAACACAATAAGAACGTACGCTAACAGACATCACGAACACTGGAAATATAACACAAGAAAATATAAATAATATTGCACAACAATTATCACAACTGTTTGTCACAAAAAAGTTAAACCGACCTATTTGCCAGTGACCGTTCCAAGGCGGTAACTGTGGGGTTTTGCCTTTTTTGTTTGATGACTCATCACATATTTGGTCTAACTTTTGCATTTGGCTTGAATTTGAATACCTTTGCCCTGTGCCTTTTGAAATGTTGGTAATGTTGCAAAATCTTCAAATGACTTTGTCATATTCCATTATTGATACAGTAACAGTCTATGCATTGAACAACTCGATCGGCTTGTTCATCTTGAGGCTGTCATTGAAAATTACATAACGTCATTATGCAATTTTTGGCATGAGCTAGCCGTGTGGTATGTATACAAGGACAGTTTGATATTGACCGATAACTTGAGCAGTTACTCAGTGATAAAATCTCTGTTTACTTGAATGTCTCCACGGCTTCGAGAAAACGAACAACATCATGCTCTTTTACAACTTGCGTCTGGCGTAAGCGTCACTAAAGTCGCCAGGCAAATCAAATGCCACATAAACTGTTCTCATCTAACACCTGTGGCGCTGGGGTGGAGATGCAGGAAAAACCACGTCATTAGCAAATATTAACGATCTGGCTGCAGCACCGGTTTATGAGAGACGCCTTACATGATGACGTAAGAAGATGCAAAATTTGCCGGCAAATTGGTCAAAAAATATATGAAAACCTGTTGCTCAAACAAGTGCACAGCTCTTTTATGGTGTCAGCAGATACATGTATCTAGTAAAGTACAAAAACGACTTTCCGCCCCTCAGCTGTTTTTTTCCGTGTCACGGTAAAGTCATAACAAAGAGTAGTTGTATACAAAGTGTTGTTGCGAGCTGTGGATATTAATAACAAAACAGGTACTTGTAGCCAGATGTCATTAAACGACCGCAACCGGGAATTTAATTGCCCTAATCATCGGATTATGAAAACACTCGGGGTCCAAGCTACACATAACATAAAAAGCGATGCGAGTGCTTATATTTTCAAAAAAAAAAAAAAAAAAAATGAAATACATTATCTCTATCTTGTTGGAAAACGACACTGCTGTAATCTTAAATGGGAAAAATATTTACTGATAACTTGACATTTGTATGACGTTTGAAGTATGCAGTTGTTTTTTCTGAAAAAGGGACGGACCTGGGGCCTTTGAGAAGTTGAAAAGTTTGCGCCGATTTTTTTTATTTTTGAGGGGAATTAATGGCCTTTCTGTAGAGGTTAGAAAGCTATCTGGCATGCAAATGAAAAAAGACTAATATAAACCTTTAGCAACATAACTTTTTTGTTGAAAATGGTTCAAATTCTTCGTATAAATATGCAAACACATCCTTCCCTTTGAGTTGGAATATAAAATGCAGCTAGATTACATTGGTACTTCTGTTTTCCATCGGTCGTCGCTTGCATATAATAAGAAAGAAAAAAAAAACAGCATTGCTGTCTTTAAGTATCTTAGTTTGTTAGCAGACAACCATTGCAGTATCGTCGGATTTTATGCAAATATACATTAATATAGCCTGCAGTGAGATTTTAGTTGTGTGTTCGAGAATGTGTTGTGCATAATTTCGATGTAGAGTATTTATGGAAGTTACAAATAAAACTTGTCTTCTAAAAATACCAGAATTTCCATTGGGGCCTTCAACAAATTGTGTGACAAACAAAACAGTATTGATTTGTTGAGAAAGCTTTATTAGATGCTGGACCAGACGAAATATACAACTATCAGTAAATATTCTAGAACAAAAAAACCCATTAATACAGCATTTTCAAGATATTTTCTCTAAACTTTAATTGGATTTTTGGCACATCAACCAAGCAAATCGTTTGTTCGCACACCGTCAAACTACCGTCGTGTTCCGGTGCAGTATTAGCTAAGGCAAATCTAACTACGATAAATATTAACAATCAAGCAAAAAAAATCTCATACATGTAGACATACACAAAATATCATAAAATATTTCCAAATAAATTAACCTTCCAGTAAGCATATTTTAGATGTGTTTGCAATAACAACATATTTTAACCAACGGAAACTGCACGTTACTACACATTGTGCTTCATGCAGCTGCAGATCACTAAATTATGAAATCATCATTAACTTAGCAATATATCTTCCTTTTTCTCTTGTTTTACAACTAGATACATATATCTGTAAAGCCTGGGTTATTGCTAAAAACGGAGTACGGACAAAATCCTTCCGAAATTCCTTCTTTTAAACAGACCCTTCTGTAAATTTTGAAATGCCTGTAATTCCCTCCTGTAAATTGTCTACATTTTACAATATTGTTTATTTTGTTCGCACAGATAAGTCTCGTAAATAATATGATAAAACATTGTATCTTTTGTTATAAAATTCCAATTTCGAGATATATTTTATTTTAATTAATTTACAGGAGTGATTTTGTCTGCTTTTGCTAAATTTTGGATTTTGTCCGCCTATGCTAAAAGGAACGGAAGGGATTTTGTCTCGGAGAGATTTTGTCATACAAATACTGACAACTATTGCCACAGTGTTTTATATTTTGCTTGGATGTAATTTTAAATTGCATTTTGCTCTATTCTTCATCAGATTCAATCTCAAAGCGGTGACCTCAATAAATTTTCATAATTCACAAAAACATCATACTGTAAAAACAACAAAGTTCTTGGGGGTGGGTTGGGGTGGGGGTGGGGGCTTTACTGAAACGTGGTTGTATAAATCAGCATAATAAATTAAATCGAAATCTCGCTTGCATTAACAAAACAGACATAACAAATTTGTCAAGGATATAAACAAATCTGAAATTACACTGAAATCAACTGTTGAATTTCATTAGGGCAGGTGATAAACAACAAAGTCTTGAAGCACCTTAAACACAACAAATAGATGTCATTTAATCACGTTGTAGACCCACCGAACATCTCTTGGCGGCTCATTCAGCGTTTCTTTATATTTCTTTGTGCAGAAGTAGAAAGTTTGCTTGAAAAAAACATGTGCTACTGTGCTGTGTGCTGACAAATTCACTTATCAAGTAAGAGTACTGCGAACATACATCAAATGCATCTTCGTTCTACTCTAACCTGAAAATGTTTGGACCGTGAGGCTTTCAGAGTGCCCTTGTTCGCCAGTTATCTGCCCTTGTTCGCCAGTTATCTGCCCTTGTTCGCTAGTTATCTGCCCTTGTTCGCCAGTTATCTGCCCTTGTTCGCTAGTTATCTTTCCTGTCATAAAAGGACTTGTCGGCGTTGTGACAATGGACGCCCTTAACGAAGTCGTAGAGTCGCCGATATGTATTTCTCTGACAGTTTAGCCTCACACTGCATGGGTTTGAGTCCCGTTCGGGGCGAAGGACAAAAAGTGGGAAGGTATTCCATCTGACCTGCTGTGTTGGACGTTGATATAAAGATCATAAGTAGTAGCTGCGATGTGTTTTTTAGTGGGTTTTTTTAACAAAACAAAACAAAAATTGTGTACTGTATTAACATACTCAGACAGTCATGTGGATTTACTGTCGAAATTTTTTCGAATATGTTTTAAGAAGCTTAATTGCAGTTTATGTTATGTCCGGTTCGTCTGGAAAATATAGGTCTGATTAATTCAACGCAAGAATAATGCCCATTTGATGTGAAGATTCGTTAAGGGACATATTTTCAAGAATTCCAACATATGGTAAATATTGATCTTAAAATATACCACTATACAAAAATACAAAGTCGCTACTTTCCTTTCCATTATCGGCAAACACATAATTTAAAAACAACAATAACAACATGTATTCAGTGTTCACTAATGCTGTACGTCTGTAGTACTATTTTACCTTAATCTGTGGTGATCATAAAATTTTCCGATGTCTGACTCGGAAATAACACCCGAACGTCTTTGCTGATGTTTAATGTTCATACACAGTGTGACGTATAGGCAAGGCATCGGCTCTAGTATTTATTTACGATCCACGTGAATGTTTTCTTTGCTGCTAATTCTATTTAAGAATATGCCACATTCTGCAAAAGTGTGTTAACGAGTGTTCTTTCATTGACAGCTGGAAATATAGAAGGAACTGCTATTACTTGTGTCTGTTACGCTTGTTATATGGTGTTAATAGAAGAAGCTATACTGCCTGGGTGTTAACATAGTTCTTGTGCATTGCGAACAATGGCACCACAGTTCTCTGGACCTTAAAATGTTTATCTTATATCTTTAAACACCATTATACTCAGCTGGGAAACAGAGAGAGAGGGACTGACAGGGAGAGAGAAAGAGAGAGAGACAGAGAGAGACGGGGGAGAGAGAGAGAGGGAGATAGAGGGGGTTGAGAGAGAGAGAGCGAGCGAGAGAGAGAGAGAGAGAGAGAAAAAGAGTGGGAGAGAGAGAGAGAGAGAGTGTGTGAGTGAGTACACTGCTTTAACTTAACATTTTGTAAATAAATTGTTGATTTTGAATTTTAACAAGATAGGAATGTGAACATTTGTTTTTTGATAATTTTTAAAATGACATCAATTAACATTATTAAATAAAAGTGTACGCATGTACACAAACACATCTGGGACATATGTCTTTCATATGGATATAATAATCAACTATGCGAACCATTTTCGATAAATGAATATTTGAAGGAAAAAAAACACTTTACAGTCGTAACACCTTTTAAAAGGCATGTCATTTTCAGACTTTAAATAAACATGTGCGCCTTTATGAAATTGAGAAACAGATCAAAAAGAAAATTTGCCAATGAAATTGCTACTGGTAAGTTTGTAGGTCTACTTGCAAGAAAATATTCAGTAATATAATGGGGTTCGCATAACAGTCATTTATATTTTTTGCAAGTTGGAACTACTAAGATTTATTTTTTCATGACACTTTGTAAAGATGCTATATGAGTTATTATTCATTGTGCAAGTGATTTTATAATTAAAGTCATTGTAAAACTTTTAAGTGGTAGTTTGATAGACGTGTTCCCTTTGTTATTTTTATATTAAAGGTGGTATCCAACAGTTTGAAGCAGATATAGTGCTGCCTTCACTTTGTATATCATGCCGAAAACACCTCAAATACATTAGAAAACAGTCGATAATGAGCGCATGTCAGAGTGTTATGCTTATAGAAAATAAACCATAGTCTTGATGTATCTCAAAAAATGTTGATAACATATCAAACTATTTTCAGTGCTTTCGCCGAATCCTTTAGTAATGAGTTTATGTATACAGTGAACAATATTTAACCTTCGCCACCCTACTTCTGGTATAATTTCATCATCATTTTTTATAGTCTGCTTTACGTTAACAGGCTAAAGTCATGTCGAAATAATACGCTTACTTAACGGCGATCGGATCGAGAGGTCGTGGGTTCGAACCCCGGCCGGGTCAAACCAAAGACTTTAAAGTTGGTAGTAGTGGCTTCTCTCCTCACGCTCGGGGCTAAGGGGACAGCATTACGCCTGACTCGTCGGTGTCAGTATAATGGACCGGCCGGGTTCAGTCCCTGATCATAAGTGCCCCTGTGCTATAATGATAGAAATGTTGCTGCGCAGTATCGCCAAAATGCCGGCAAATCCCAATCCCATCGGATCGCTGTAGTTCGCGCGCCACATTTAGTTTACGCATAGCTGCTCTTCAGTAGGAAGAAATTTGAGTAATACTCAGAGGCATACATAATGGACAAGCATTATGTCACAGCAGTGTCGTAAAGGAAATGCATTCTTTGTAGCAATAAAAATTAGCAGCGCGTAAATGATTCGATATTAGTCATATTACCAGTTTTAATACACCTGTATCTAGGCTACATATGAATTGTGCGATACTGACTTGACTGTTGAGTGGATTTAACCGCATTAACTGTATTTTGTCATTCCAAGACCCATTGAAGAAGATATAGTGCTGCCCACGCTGATAGCATGTCATGAACACATGATATGATACCACATCCGGTTAGTTTAAGAGCATAGTTCATAATTATTACATACTCCAAAATTTAAACTGTACAGTAAAACCTCTTGCAGGTGATTCAGTGTCCCACATCCAGTTCAATACAGAGGGAAAATGGCATTATTACTTAGTTATCTTTTACAAATATGTCAACATTGTAAGTTGTTTTTGCTGGTTCTATAATTTATTTAGTGAATTAAAAATGTAGCACATATTTACACGACTATGCATGCTAGATTCCTAAAAACAACTATTAATTCATTGAATTTGCCAAATTAGAATATGCTCCCGCCGTACCAACCTTACAAAAAAAAACACAAGACCAAACAAAGCAAAACAACAAAAACAAACAACAAAACAACAACAACAACAAAAACACATAAATCACGCACTTTTTATTTCGATATGCTCAGCGTAGATAGAACTGCAGCAAATTACAAAATGAAAAAATAAACAGTTCTCAGGAAAAATTGTCAAAATTGAGTAAAAACAACAAAAACAACAACAAACAACAACAAAAAAACGCCATTTTATGTGCGTCATAAATAGTGGTCAAACTTTTGCGCTGCATTGGAAATCGAATACTTGTTTACTATACATTTTTTATGGTATCTGATCATGCCTAAAAAGTAAAGTAATTTAATGCAACACATAAAAGTAGAGATGTATTGAGAAAATATGTTAAGTCATACTTGTATTGGGTATTTAAATACTTTGTAAGCATGGAATTGTGCTTCAAAAATACACAGATCAAGTATGTGGC
This sequence comes from Sinonovacula constricta, assembly GCA_007844125.1. NCBI lineage: Eukaryota > Metazoa > Mollusca > Bivalvia > Cardiida > Solecurtidae > Sinonovacula > Sinonovacula constricta. The sequence goes on from CM017571.1 coordinate 4,811,392, forward strand.
ACTATGGTTAGGGTAATGGTTATAACAACAACAACAACAACAACAACATACACACACAAACAACAACATCACCAACTACAAACAAACAAGCAAAAACACAACAACAACAACAAAGAGCACGGAAACCCTCCTTTCCTTATTTAAATTAAGCATACCCTTTTTATATAAAATATGTGAAAATAAAAAAAAATGAAAGGAAATAAAATGTAGGAATCGTCTTTAAGTGGTGTCGATACCGTCCAGATTGATGAAAGCTTATAGAATGTTTTCTGGTGTTTTTTGCCCGACTCTCATATTCTGGAAAGAAATGGTATGACATAATCATAAAACTACGGGTTTGTGCACAGACTAGAGGTGCCAGTTGTGAGGGATGCTTGAAATGTTTATTTTAAAATGACATTAAAGTGATACAGAGTAATACAAAACTACATAAAGAAAGAGTTAACGATGTACATTGTACCTTTCGCGCAAGTATAAAGCAGCACAGTCTCCGCATTGAAGCGAGATGTGACGTAAACAGTGTAGGAGGACAGATCTAGTGAACATTGAGAATAGTCTCATTCGTCTTTATTTCTCAATTCATACACTGCTGCTATTTGTCGTTTGTCAAAGCCAAACACGTATTGGCGTTGGGTTGAAGATTGGTGCCTCTTACGAATTCAGTTACTAAAAATCGCAGCTGTTCGGTAAGACAGTTTTCAGAGGCTGAAGAAACACTTAAAACACTAATTGGTCACCATCGTCAGCGTAACAAAATGGCGGCGCCTATGACGTTCATATTTTTCACTAAATTGATACAACAAATACGACGTGTTATATTACAGCTAACACCTGTTTCATATTTAATATATTACACCTAACAACTGTTTCATATTTAATATAGATTATGTTTTAAATATAATTTATTTTAATCTGAGTGTTTCCTTTGAATCACTTACAGGGTTGAACTTACACCGCCCTAACAGCGCTTTTAGCGCTTTGATTTTCAATTGCTTTTGTTTGTGTTATATGAAAACTGCTTATTAAAAACTGTTGAATTAAAAGATTTATCAAACCTCACTTACTATGCCATTGTCTCTTTGATTGAAATGACCAGCGGTCACATTTAAGCAGTATGTGGCACTTCTGATATCGTGACAGTTCACTTTTTATTTAATCATATTTAGTTTTGATATAATCTAGCCCCAATGAACGTTTAGCGTAGTATATTTGTTGTTGCATGTGGTTATGCTCAGTTATAAGGGTAGTACGAAGTAAAGTTGGCACATTGTCAGAATTTGTGACTGAGAGGGATTTACTGGCACCTATTCCCGACAATGTACAAACGTGACAGTGTTCATCTGCTTCACGCGGCTGTAATACTGAGCACTTGTCTGCTTTATAATCATTGCGCATTTCCTCCCACCTGTCGTCAGATTATCTTCAAGCAAGATCCACTATCGGCAGCTACACCTAACGTTCGCAAAAAAAGTAGCCAAGGGTATTTTCTCGTGATTTAAGTACGGATAAAATATTATCAGAGACATTAAAACAGATAGCTCTAATTTGGGGCTGTTTGATTGTTGAGGGGGCACTTAGGCATTGGACAACATGTTTGTTCTTATTATATATATGTTTCAATGCTAAAACTATTTTAAATAAACCTAATTATACATTATTATAATAAAGTTATGACCATTGTGTCACTTTCAATCTTACTTAACTTTAAAATGTTGTAACACATACAAGATGTTCATAGTAAAACTATCGTTTATAAGCACTTCATATTAACACGGACATAACAACAGCAACATAACATGTTGAAGTATTTGTGATTAGGAAACGATAGCTAGCTATAACTTTCCAAAATACATCTTATAGTTCGGCCAATCACATACACTAAATGTACTTAACATATTGACAATCAAATACACCAAATGTATTGAGCATATTGACAATCACATACACCAAACGTATTGAACATATTAACAATCACATACACCAAATGTATTGAACATATTGACAATCAAATAGACTTAATGTATTGAACATATTGACAATCACAAACACTAATTGCATTGAACATATTGACAATCACAAACACTAATTGCATTGAACATATTGACAATCAAATACACCAAATGTATTGAACATATTGACAATCAAATAGACTTAATGTATTGAACATATTGACAATCAAATACACCAAATTTATTGAACATATTGACAATCAAATACACCAAATGTATTGAACATATTGACAATCAAATGTACTTAATGTATTGAACATATTGACAATCAAATAGACTTAATGTATTGATCATTTTGACAATCAAATACACTAAATGTATTGAACATATTGACAATCAAATAGACTTAATGTATTGAACATATTGACAATCAAATACACCAAATGTATTGAGCATATTGACAATCAAATAGACTTAATGTATTGAACATATTGACAATCAAATACACCAAATTTATTGAACATATTGACAATCAAATACACCAAATGTATTGAACATATTGACAATCAAATAGACTTAATGTATTGAACATATTGACAATCAAATACACCAAATTTATTGAACATATTGACAATCAAATACACCAAATGTATTGAACATATTGACAATCAAATGTACTTAATGTATTGAACATATTGACAATCAAATAGACTTAATGTATTGATCATTTTGACAATCAAATACACTAAATGTATTGAACATATTGACAATCAAATACACCAAATGTAGTGAACATATTGACAATCAAATACACCAAATGTAGTGAACATATTGACAATCAAATAGACTTAATGTATTGAACATATTGACAATCAAATACACCAAATGTATTGAACATATTGACAATCAAATACACCAAATGTATTGAACATATTGACAATCAAATGTACTTAATGTATTGAACATATTGACAATCAAATAGACTTAATGTATTGAACATATTGACAATCAAATAGACTTATTGTATTGAACATATTGCCAATCAAATACACCAAATGTATTGAGCATATTGACAATCAAATAGACTTAATGTATTGAACATATTGACAATCAAATACACCAAATGTATTGAACATATTGACAATATCGAGTAGGTATCCATTGTCGAACCATCGCCAAATAGCTATAGAGTGTTAAAATATGTTTTATCTCAAAATACTATATCACCACTATAGTCCTTTAATTAAACTTACATTAAATATATTTTAAATCTTACAAAGACGGTTAATGCATGTTATAAATCACATAAGTTTAAAAGTAAATGGTCATTAACCACCCTAAATAAAAGAAACTTGATGCCAAACAGCACCGTTTAGCCTGGCATTAAACATGACTTGACTCTGTATTGCTTCCAGTTTGCAATGAACTTACATCAGGACCAGAATGTGCTTTTAAGCACAAATAAAAGTCGTACGATTAATGAGTTGACAACACCGCCTTTCACTTTACACACACTTATCTTGACTGCATCTTCATGTACACCTCAAGATGCTGCTGGGACCCCGCCCAGAGTCTGTCAGTGGTAAGAGCCTATAGTAAAGCATAACACAAAAACTGCAGTAATGTTGTTTGTCCTTACTAGACACTTGCGATAGTTCTGTTCTATGTGATATATGAGTCATGATGCATCATGATCCTTGTTTTTTCCACCGGTTTCAGAAATTGTTTGTTGCAGCATTGAATTAAGAAAAATTCCATTCAAGATTCAATGACATAATGTCAGAGAAAATGATCCGGGTCGACACATCAGAGAAGCACATACTTGCAGTTCTATGTCATTAAAATACGTTAGAGGCTGTATCAATACGCTTAATGCTAAACCCAGGTAGTCACTCTCGACCTAAATAACTACAGTTATACACAAATAATGAAAATATCACTAAATGATCATTTGTTACAAGCATTTGCATGGCATTATCGATATGAGAAAAATGTAACTAATAATGTGCATGCATTGCTATCGGCAATGCCACTGAAGTATTTGTCACAGAGTTACTCCCTTTCCTTATTGTCATGTTGTGCTGGTCTTTGAAGAGAAACTGGTAAT
>CM017571.1:4820447-4945827 GCA_007844125.1 Sinonovacula constricta
GAGTATCACGTGAAGTAAACATGGCGGTCACCATAAACTTCAAAATTTGACTTTCATAATTTCATATTTTTTCATATTTTAAGTTACTTTTTATTTTTAACATGATAAATTAATATTTTTAAAGGAAGGATACTATATTTTGAGGAGATAAGTCCAGAAAAAAATAAAAATAAAAAAAACACTATCCTCCTGTATTTGGGCGAAAAAACTTGCTGGTGGCAGTGATATAATGTACTGTCAATGGAAGTAATCACTGCGGGGAGTTTGCTTGTCTAGTACCCTTCAAAACTGGAAACCAATCAGACATATGACCATTTGACAAGTCACAACTATACATGTCTGAATACCTTGCAGAATCTGTGAGCCCAAAGTTTGTGAGAGATACCCAGTTAGTGAAGCTTGTACTGTAGTCCAGAGTGCCACACACGGTCAAAATAACAGGCATACGTTTTACTATTTTTTTCTTTGCAGAAATATTCACACCCTTTCACCAAATATGACGTCATATTGCATCCCAGTCCTTGTTGGAATCCACCCTGTAAGGGATTAATAGGTTTATTTATTTTTTATTAGAACATGTGAAGTAAAACACGCTCATATAATATGAGTATACATGACGATAATGTAATGGCTCTGTAACTTTTGGGATCGCTTCTACCCTTATTACCACCTTTGTATAAATTGACGATATATCCCCTTTTCAAGTCTAATTGGACATAATGCATATTGAGCATCAAATTAAAGAACTTTGATGAGATATCTACTATGAATGTTTTACCATACATCAGATGTTCATTGTAAACTCCATCCAATCCGCACATTTTGCCACCTTTTAATTATGTAATGCAGTTTTCAATATCTTGTTTACTAATGTCGTCACACTCCACAGACTGATTATGCTTCTTTGTAAGTCATTTACTTTATTCGTCATATTGACTTAAAATTCTTTGTCATAAGATGGATTTTCTACATCACTATATAAGGTTTTAAAATATTTTCCCTTAGCTGAGGCAATTTCAGACTGCTCACGCATCATTTTACTATCAAAGGTCATCTCGTTTGTTGAACAGATTCCAGAACATATCTCTATCAACATACGCAGCGCGATCTAATTCTGCATTTAATTTTGTTTTAAGAAAAAACATTAATTGCGTGTTGGTGATGCCTGTGAAACGCGCATTTCGCGTCTTTATATTCTTTGTAGGAATCGGAGCTGTATCGTGGTCGACCGTGTGCAACCCATGACTGTTGTTTATGGAGCTAACATTCCTGTTGATCAAATCTACACATTATTGTAACTGTAAATTGGATACCTTATTCCATTTAATAGGTCGAAATGGCATATCTTGTGAGTGTGCGTGTTCTATACAGAACCGTACGGTGACAATAGTGGGCCTATGTGTCGATGCATTTGAGCACTCGTCATCAACATTGTGACAAGAAGAAATCAAGTCTACACATTCATATGGCACTACAATGTGATCTATCATGGACTGAGAGCGACCGTCAAATGATACAAACATAGACTGCGCTCCGGTACATACAGGTAATGTATTGACAGCTACCATACATTGACATTAAATAGGGCTTTTATAAATGAATGACCCTGTAAATGTGAATTAAAGTCGCCCATAAGCACCGGTTGGTCTCTGAGAATACATAGATGTGAGGTTTTGTAGTATATTTAAATTGTCGCAGTAGCTTGCTATGGAATGGTTGCTACATGGAGTATAGACTTGTATGACATACATAAATTGATGTTTACTAATCTGCACCTGAACACCAGTAATGCCCTCAGTATCGAAATCAAAGACATTGATATAAGAATCCCACCTTTTATGCCATAATAATGATAACTCGCCCTTAGAAGAATATCTGTTAGCTGCAAAGGTGTCATTTTCGACATTCTTGGTAGCATTGACATAATAACAGTGTATGCTATCCATAGATGTGATGTGAGCTTTTAACCAATGCTCTGATATGCCACATAAATCGTTATTTTCCCTATTTAGCAGGTTGCTGATATATAACGCGCTTGAAATAATGCCAGTCGCGTTCAAAGTACATATTTTAAAGTCATCCATTGTTAATAAAATATAGAGAACCATGATGAATTGATATACACCAGACATGGAACAGGAATAAAACAGTGTTGACAGTCTCTGTATAAACAGCTATTCAAAACAAATGGCGGGGGCTTCTAAGTCGGTTAGAATCTATTAAGACGTTTCCATAGCAAATAGAAGCCTGCACTGGCTGCGCTCGTTTCGGCTTCTATTTTCTATAGAAACATCTTAATAGACTCTATCCTATACATAGCTCACAAATGGACCGAGTAGATCGTCGATAAATCCAGATATAAATACTTAAGGTTAGCCTATATATTTGTCCGCATCTTTTATTTCAAATTGAAATGAATAAAATAGACTAAATATACTTCGATCTTTCTACATTGTTGAATAGAGTAAAAGTTGCTCGGCCTCACGCATGTGTCAAGCTTGGAATAAGAATATATAACAAAGTCCTAATGGCATTGCAAAGTCATAGTACAGGCAATATTCTCTTACATTTGTGTTTAAATCACAGAAAGCAATTTGATAAAACACAAGACAGTTCTCTTCATAACGCAGTAAACACAACATTTTGTGCCGGTGTTAGCAAACTGTTATACTTACTAGATTAGAAAAGTGTTTTTAATAAAACTGACCTTTCATTTTATGACATTTGAACATATTTCAAACTGTACACAATGCAGCCAAAAAGCTCTGTACATATTTGATACGACAAGTTATATGTAAATATGAAACGTTCCAAAGGAATACCGACACACATTAAAAATTTAAATTTGAACTAGACCCTGGACAGTCAAGTAAAATGTAACAGTGACAAAGACAATGGAGGAGCGATTACGGACATAAGACAAACCAACATATATCGCCACGAAACGGTCTGTCAGCAAAAGGACCATCTGTGGTGCTAACATCGGCTTTATCGGAGTTCTGAACTCTCACTATCTGGAGGCTTTATCTCAAACAAACTGCACGCATAAAACAGGGTAATGTAAAAAATAAACATAGAGGCTCCCATTAGCACAGGCAAAACGCTCTAAAATGTTAAATAATGTATGCCGCACCCCGCAAACACAGCAAAGCTAAACCTAATGCTGTAAAGCTCCCAATTTCAGTCTGTAAACACCGCAGAGTTTGGACCCCAGTGTCACTCTCCCTTCTTTCACGCTCTAACGACTGCATGGACAGACAAAAACAGACCGGAAGCAGGTGTCTTAAACTAGAGGCTAGGGAGTTATCTCATATACAATATATATAATACAAGAAAATATACTTACTTTACTGAATTAGTGGTCGACTTTCACCAAGAAATGTTGTTTGTCCCACCACTGACACCACTCTCCCTGAAATGGCCGACATAAAAGCACCGATCTTCTTACTTTAGGTTAGACCCCTTGTAAAAGTTATCCATCAAAGTTATACAACCTGCAGTAAGAACATACATGCTGAGTAATATTGGACTGTTAAAGCATATTGTTTAAAAAAATGCAATTTATGTTCAGCCTATACATGCCTCGGTACCTAACCATTCCTTATCATCCAAGAAAACATATTAATATGATAATGAATTACCCAAGCACTGTATTTTTAAGCTTAGTCATTACGTCATATCCTGAAAAAGAATGACGTCATTTGACAAGACCCAAAGTGTGATATTTGGCAAGAAAGAAAACATCAATTAAACCAACTGAGGGAAATTTTCAGTTTTGGGGGGCATTACAATTTCTGCAACAAAGTTCCATAAAGAAAATAATGAACGAGGGTTGAAAAAACACTAACACTTGATTAACTCCCTCTTGCGGAAAATATCCATTGCTACAGATGTGTTTGTTTTACATCTTACAACGGTGGCTCTTGCCAAATACTGAAAGAAAATGTTGGCACACTTGCCAAAATACAGTTTGTGCGTGTAAGAAATTTGCCACTGTCGTACTCCATTATTATGTAGTGTTGGGGTATTACGCAAGTGACAGCCTCATCTGCACCAAGACAGCAAACATTTAACATTACCAAAGTAGCTACAACCAGTAAGCACGATACGAACAGCGCCATTTAGAGAGCCAAAAATAAAGAAGCTATAAGCACCGTTAGAAAGAAAGCCAACGATGTAGTAATAACAAGCAACGTCACTAAGAGAGTCAATAATAAAGTTACTACAAGCAACGTCACTAAGAGAGCCAAGGATAAAGTAACTACAAGCAACGTCAGTAAGAACGTCAATGATAAAGTAACTACAAGCAACGTCAGTAAGAGAGCCAATGATAAAGTAACTACAAGCAACGTCAGTAAGAGAGCCAGTGATAAAGTAACTACAAGCAACGTCAGTAAGAGAGCCAAGGATAAAGTAACTACAAGCAACGTCAATAAGAGAGCCAATGATAAAGTAAATACAAGCAACGTCAGTAAGAGAGCCAAGGATAAAGTAAATACAAGCAACATCAGTAAGAGAGCCAATGATAAAGTAACTACAAGCAACGTCAGTAAGAGAGCCAATGATAAAGTAACTACAAGCAACGTCAGTAAGAGAGCCAAGGATAAAGTAACTACAACCAACATCAGTAAGAGAGCCAATGATAAAGTAACTACAAGCAACGTCAGTAAGAGAGCCAATGTTAAAGTAACTACAAGCAACGTCACTAAGAGAGCCAATGATAAAGTAACTACAAGCAACGTCAGGAAGACAATTTAGTAATTACAGGCGCTGTCAGTAAAAGAATTAACGATTAAGTGACTACAAGCACCGCCAGTAAGGGAGTCAAGAATAAAGTAACCATCATTACTTCAATTACCGTCAGTTAGGGAGTCAAAGATAAAGTAACCACAAGCACCGTCAGTCAGGGAGTCAAAGATGAAGATACTTCAATCATCGTCGGTTAGGGAGTTAAAGATAAAGTAACCACAATCACCGTAAGTCAGGGAGTCAAAGATAAAGTAACTACAATCACCGTCAGTCAGGGAGTCAAAGATAAAGTAACCACAATCACCGTCAGTCAGGGAGTCAAATATAAAGTAACCACAAGCACCGCCAGTCAGGGAGTCAAAGATAAAGTAACCACAAGCACCGTCAGTCAGGGAGTCAAAGATGAAGCGATTTCAATCACCGTCAGTCAGGGAGTCAAAGATAAAGTAACCACAAGCACCGTCAGTCAGGGAGTCAAAGATAAAGTAACCACAAGCACCGTCAGTCAGGGAGTCAAAGATGAAGCTACTTCAATCACCGTCAGTAAGGGAGTCAAAGATAACATAACCAGAAGCACCGTCAGTCAGGGAGTCAAAGAAAAAGAAACTACAATCACCGTCAGTCAGGGAGTCAAAGATAAAGTAACCACAAGCACCGTCAGTCAGGGAGTAAGATGAAGCTACTTCAATCATCGTCAGTCAGGGAGTCCAAGATAAAGAAACTACAATCACCGTCAGTCAGGGAGTCAAAGATAAAGTAACTACAATCACCGTCAGTCAGGGAGTCAAAGATAAAGTAACTACAATCACCGTCAGTCAGGGAGTCAAAGATAAAGTAACTACAATCACCGTCAGTCAGGGAGTCAAAGATAAAGTAACTACAATCACCGTCAGTCTGGGAGTCAAAGATAAAGTAACTACAATCACCGTCGGTCAGGGAGTCAAAGATGAAGCTACTTCAATCACCGTAAGTCAGGGTGTCAAAGATAACATAACCAGAAGCACCGTCAGTCAGGGAGTCAAAGAAAAAGAAACTACAACCACCGTCAGTCAGGGAGTTAAAGATAAAGCTACTTCAATCACCGTCAGTCACGGAGTCAAAGATAAAGTAACTACAATCACCGTCAGTCAGGGAGTCAAAGATAAAGTAACTACAATCACCGTCAGTCAGGGAGTCAAAGATGAAGCTACTTCAATGACCGTCAGTCAGAGAGTCAAAGATGAAGCTACTTCAATGACCGTCAGTCAGGGAGTCAAAGATAAAGCTACTTCAATCACCGTAAGTCAGGGAGTCAAAGATGAAGCTACTTCAACCAACGTCAGTCAGGGAGTCAAAGATGAAGCTACTACAATCACCGTCAGTCAAGGAGTCAAAGATGAAGCTACTTCAATCACCGTCAGTCAGGGAGTCAAAGATGAAACTACTACAATCACCGTCAGTCAGGGAGTCAAAGATAAAGTAACTACAATCACCGTCAGTCAGGGAGTCAAATATGAAGCTACTTCAATCACCGTCAGTCAGGGAGTCAAAGATGAAGCTACTTCAATCAACGTCAGTCAGGGAGTCAAAGATGAAGCTACTTCAATCAACGTCAGTCAGGGAGTCAAAGATGAAGCTACTTCAATCACCGTCAGTCAGGGAGTCATAGATGAAGCTACTACAATCACCGTCAGTCAGGGAGTCAAAGATAAAGTAACTACAATCACCGTCAGTCAGGGAGTCAAAGATGAAGCTACTTCAATCACCGTAAGTCAGGGAGTCAAAGATGAAGCTACTTCAACCAATGTCAGTCAGGGAGTCAAAGATAAAGTAACCACAATCACCGTCAGTCAGGGAGTCAAAGATGAAGCTACTTCAATCACCGTCAGTCAGGGAGTCAAATATGAAGCTACTTCAATCAACGTCAGTCAGGGAGTCAAAGATAAAGTAACCACAAGCACCGTCAGTCAGGGAGTCAAAGATGAAGCTACTTCAATCAACGTCAGTCAGGGAGTCAAAGATGAAGCTACTTCAATCACCGTCAGTCAGGGAGTCAAATATGAAGCTACTTCAATCAACGTCAGTCAGGGAGTCAAAGATAAAGTAACCACAAGCACCGTCAGTCAGGGAGTCAAAGATGAAGCTACTTCAATCACCGTCAGTCAGGGAGTCAAAGATGAAGCTACTTCAATCACCGTCAGTCAGGGAGTCAAAGATAAAGTAACTACAATCACCGTCAGTCAGGGAGTCAAAGATGAATCTACTTCAATCAACGTCAGTCAGGGAGTCAAAAATAAGGTAACCACAAGCACCGTCAGTCAGGGAGTCAAAGATGAAGCTACTTCAATCACCGTCAGTCAGGGAGTCAAACATAAAGTAACCACAAGCACCGTCAGTCAGGGAGTCAAAGATGAAGCTACTTCAAGCACCGTCAGTCAGGAAGTCAAAGATGAAGCTACTTCAATCAACGTCAGTCAGGGAGTCAAAGAAAAAGAAACTACAATCACCGTCACGTAAAAAGCCAATGATTATGCGGTTTACAGCCAAGATATAATATGGCGTTTTTTATATTTCTGAAATAAGTAACCTGGGGATTTGTCATTGCCTGGCACAATTTCTGTTTCTCAGTTTAACTCCCAATGACGGAATGTGAATTTGCAGTATGTATTATCGGGAAGCTTTTTATGTAGTTATTAATAAAATATGCAACGTATATTAAAATCTGAACACATGTATTCTATTTTGGCACCGAATTTACAGTTGAAGCCTTCCCTTTGTAGCGTACGGATTCAATTTATAGACCTGCAAGCGAAGGTCAGTAAGTGTCGGCCTATTGGGACAGCCAATTGTGCATGGCATGTTACCGACAGGAACCAATCAAAAGGTGCCAAGAACACACACAAACAATAAAACGTTTAATGTGTGTACATAAATCAATTTATAAATGTCATTATTATGGTATATTACCTTACCACGTACCATCTGTATAGTCGTGCATTAAGATGTTGCTTGTGCGAAGAGTTTCAAGACGTTTGCAGCATAAGTAAACCCTGTTTGCCGACCCTGTACGGTGTCGCTGTTTGTCTATTAAAATCGGACTTGCCAATAATAAGCAATTCCAGCACATAGAAAGTATTTCGATACGGATTGTTGAAGAGAGCATAAATACAAAGCGAAGAAATGATGTCGACAGACCCCAGTTTAACGTTTGATGAATGATCATGGGCGTGCCTGGGCTTACGCACTTACGCACGTGCGTACAGTTGCTTCCAAAATTTGAAAAAAATAAAGACGTCAAAAAGCAAATAAAAATCGTACATAACCTGTGTTTGGCACTTGTTGTTAGCTGTTTCATTTTTTAAATTAGAGTTCTTTAACCCTTTTCCAAGTTCTACAAAAACTTCTGCAATCAAACCTGACGTATTTCTGTCCCTTCCTGCTCGTTGTACTGTGACAGAGTTTCTCCCCAGAATGTATCTACGGCGTTCTAAGGAAAGAAATGCGGGGGCGGGGGAATGCCCCTGAACACCCTCCCCCCCCCCCCCCCCCCCGGAATAATACTCAAAGGTCGCCTAGGCACGCCCCTGCTGACCATTGCTACCTTACACAGTGACAGTGAGATTTGCGGTTCCTTGGTTTCTAGCACAATATCCACTGCCACTGACCTCGTGCTCTAGTAACAATCTGTACAGCATAATGAATGTGTCGTTTGTGAAGTAACATACGATGGTTTGCTAGTTTGTCATTTGCGGTAGAGAGTGACATATGAGTATGGATAGGTTAACTTTTAACAAAAACTGTTCTGTGTTTAAAGAACGTATGCAATGTATGGTAATGTAAAGACATATTCTTTGTTGGTTATCTTTATACCGAAAGATTTCTTTCTGTAGTAAATCCTACGAGTTTGCAGTTTGGTATATAAGTGCACTATGTTTCTTATCTATCTGTTTCAAATAAAAACACACACGTTTGTTATGGTTTATATAAGCAAGGTGCGTAAGGTCAATTACTATATGATCAGTTCTGTCTACATGTAATTGCTTTTCTGTTTGTTTTATCATACTCGTACGACGTACCATGGATTCTTGTTTACCAATAGTTGATTGATTATCTTAATGTAATGGCCAACAATTATAAGTAATATATTATAATTAAGTGTATTTTAATGTTTAATGTTTCGAGATATGAATATGTGTAACGTTTAGAGAGTATTTTCTGAAATTGGCAAATAAAACTGCTGCAATCACAGAAGACTACAAACAGACTATCTCCGTTAAATGGCTCATCATAGTTTCCGACCCTGTCATAGGTGGTCTCACACCAACAGCGTGCTTGACCTATGGTTGAATGGTGCGGTTGTATCAGGGCTGGTGTGCAATTGCCAACATTTTGTGCTGTTTACAATACCTGCATATACCATTTACTTACAATAAAGTAAATACTTATTCAAGGAATTCGCAGGTATTGTTGAAATAGAAGCCCTGAGGGCAGTCTGGCAAATTAAACTGCATAACTCTGACAACTAAAGAAAACAAACAGGCACTACTTTCTATTATTAAGGCACCATTGATTACTTCGACAAAAACTGTGTGTATTAACAAATTGGATTAAAACAAGTATCATACAGCAGGGCAGGTATTTTCCATACGGTACACACACACACACACACACACACACACACACACACACACACACACACACACACACACACACACACACACACACACACACACACACACACACACACACACAAACACAAACACAAACACACACACACACACACAAAAGAACAAACGCTTAGCTGCGGTGGTGCCTGATCACGTTCACAAAGAACAGAACAGAACAGAACATATTTTTATTCAGATTTGTACTCATGTACACCATCGTATTATATAAACAATATACAAATATAGTATCCGATTTAGTTATTTATATGAAAGCGAAGAAATAATGACTATAAATTAAGCTTTTTATGTGATAGTTGCATTATAAAAGAATAAAAGAAACAACATTCGAGAATGAACTTTATGTATTATTAACGCTTATGTTCCTTCTTACTAAGGTTGCTTTCTTGATAAAAAGGGCGAGATTATTAAGTACATGTATGTTCTTGTCTTTTGAATCAAACAGCAAACACATTTTTACATACAGACGGTCTATCATACAAAGTTGAGTTGAGGTAAAAAAGAGTTACAAGGTTTATTCAATTAAACTTTATTGACAACTGCATTCACACAGAAAGGCTACAACAGCAACTATATGTAATATAATATTAATTCTTTTACCTTCCTTATGTTTACTTACAAGTGTGTAGTCAAATATAAGATTGACATTTATGACACCTTACACACCGGCCGCAATAGCTCAGGTGGTAGAGCGTCGGCTTGCGGATCGGGAGGTCGTGGGTTCGAACCCCGGCCAGGTCAAACCAAAGACTTTAAAGTTGGTAGTAGTGGCTTCTCTCCTCATGCTTGGGGCTAAGGGGACAGCATTACGCCTAACTCGTCGGTGTCAGTATAATGGACCGGCCGGGTTCAGTCCCTGGGCACCTCATAAGTGCCCCTGTGCTATTATGATAGAAATGTCGCTGCGCCGTATCGGCAAAATGCCGGCTAATCCCTTGACACCTTACAAAAATGCGTTGCGTTTCAGCAATGTTCGATCTGACAAAATGCGATGTTTGAAAGACATAAGTACAAGAGATTTATTATAAATTGGTAAGTGTATGAAATAGATCATAACAGTACTTAATGCAAATTTTCTACAAACATGTCAGTCATTAATTTAATGTCTCGCTATCATTCAAACCTTTAGGCCTTAATATCACATTAAGAATCAAAGTCTCTCACAAAACGCCCATGTCCTATTATAACAGTAAAAGCTGTGGTAAAATGTTGCGTTTTTTTTTATGGAAAAAATCACACATTACTGTAAATAAATCAATTATGTTCATCAAGTATTTTCAAATTAATTACCTGTGTTTAAGTAGTTATTGTCATTCACATGAAGGCTATGACATAGAAGAAATGACGGTGCAAGGTGAATGATATGCGTTGTTTTTAGTGATCAAAAGCAATGTTCAGCTAAATTAAATGCTATCCCTGGCCCAGGTATGTTATATTAACTTTCAAAAAGCAAAACAATACATTTTTACTTAAGTAATAATAACGGGTACAATAACCTAGTAGGTGTGTTTTTTTTTCTTTTTCATTTTCGAAAACAACTAAACGCGTTTCATAATTAAAGTTAAAATTCCATCTTTATAAATTTGTTAAGGCTAACGAATGTTTAACAAGGTAGTTATGAATATTTTAATATCTTATTGTTTAAATGCAACAGTATTAAACATAATTGAACAGCGCAATAAAAACAACTTTCCAAGCTCTTTCTATCAAGGTAGATGAATGGGTGTTGCTGTACAGTACAGATGTTACAATGGCAACAACTACTAAATGACTGCAAAAAGTTGGTACTGTAGCCAAACTGCAAACCTTATGTGCAACGAATTTACCTCTGTCAAATACCATTATGTGAAGTTAAGGAATAAATGAATGTACAAATAACACACTACCTGCATTACATCAAAAAAGTAGGTCTTAGAAAGCAATATCCACTAACACTAGTCACATGTTGTATGTACATCTTGCAAACACAAAACACTATATTAAAAGTAATAGATTTGCAACTATAACATAAATGAACGAAATGTACAAATATTTGGCTCCGATTCAGATAAACACACGCAAGAATTGATATACACCGCCTGTACCGAAATCCGAATGCAATAATGTGGATTATAGTGTCTATCATCTCTCATGGATTATAGTGTCTATCATCTACCATGGATTATAGTGTCTATCATCTCTCATGGATTATAGTGTCTATCATCTACCATGGATTATAGTGTCTATCATCTCTCATGGATTATAGTGTCTATCATCTCTCATGAATTAAAGTGTCTATCATCTCTCATGGATTATAGTGTCTATCATCTCTCATGGATTATAGTGTTTATCATCTCTCATGGATTTTAGTGTCTATCATCTCTCATGGATTTTAGTGTCTATCATCTCCCATGAATTAAAGTGTCTATCATCTCCAATGAATTATAGTGTCTATCATCTACCGTGGATTATAGTGTCTATCATCTCCCAGGGATTATAGTGTCTATCATCGCCCAGGGATTATAGTGTCTATCATCTCCGATGGATTATAGTGTCTATCATCTCCCAGGGATTATAGTGTCTATCATCTCTCATGGATTTTAGTGTCTATCATCTCCCATGAATTAAAGTGTCTATCATCTCCCATGAATTATAGTGTCTATCATCTCCCATGAATTAAAGTGTCTATCATCTCCCAGGGATTATAGTGTCTATCTTCTCTCATGGATTTTAGTGTCTATCATCTCCCAGGGATTATAGTGTCTATCATCTCTCATGGATTATAGTGTCTATCATCTCCGATGGATTATAGTGTCTATCATCTCCCGTGGATTATAGTGTCTATCATCTCCCAGGGATTATAGTGTTTATCATCTCCCAGGGATTATAGTGTCTATCATCTCCCAGGGATTATAGTGTCTATCATCTCTCAGGGATTATAGTGTCTATCATCTCTCATGGATTTTAGTGTCTATCATCTCTCATGGATTTTAGTGTCTATCATCTCTCATGGATTATAGTGTCTATCATCTCCCATGAATGAAAGTGTCTATCATCTCCAATGAATTATAGTGTCTATCATCTCCCATGAATTAAAGTGTCTATCATCTCCAATGAATTATAGTGTCTATCATCTCCAATGAATTAAAGTGTCTATCATCTCCAATGAATTATAGTGTCTATCATCTCCCGTGGATTATAGTGTCTATCATCTCTCATGGATTATAGTGTCTATCATCTCTCATGAATTATAGTGTCTATCATCTCTCATGAATTATAGAGTCTATCATCTCCGATGGATTATAGTGTCTATCATCTCTCATGGATTATAGTGTCTATCATCTCTCATGGATTATAGTGTCTATCATCGCCCATGGATTATAGTGTCTATCATCTCCCATAGATTATAGTGTCTATCATCTCCCGTGGATTATAGTGTCTATCATCTCTCATGGATTATAGTGTCTATCATCTACCATGGATTATAGTGTCTATCATCTCTCATGGATTATAGTGTCTATCATCTCTCATGGATTATAGTGTCTATCATCTACCATGGATTATAGTGTCTATCATCTCTCATGGATTATAGTGTCTATCATCTCCCATAGATTATAGTGTCTATCATCTCTCATGGATTATAGTGTCTATCATCTCTCATGGATTATAGTGTCTATCATCTCCCAGGGATTATAGTGTCTATCATCTCCCATGGATTATAGTGTCTATCATCTCCCAGGGATTATAGTGTCTATCATCTCCCATGAATTATAGTGTCTATCATCTCCCGTGGATTATAGTGTCTATCATCTCCCGTGGATTATAGTGTCTATCATCTCCCAGGGATTATAGTGTCTATCATCTCCCAGGGATTATAGTGTCTATCATCTCCCATGAATTAAAGTGTCTATCATCTCCCATAAATTAAAGTGTCTATCATCTCCAATGAATTATAGTGTCTATCATCTCTGATGGATTATAGTGTCTATCTTCTCCCATGGATTAAAGTGTCTATCATCTCTCATGGATTATAGTGTCTATCTTCTCTCATGGATTATAGTGTCTATCATCTCTCATGGATTATAGTGTCTATCATCTCCTATGGACTATAGTGTTTATCATCTCCCATGAATTATAGTGTTTATCATCTCCCATGAATTATAGTGTTCATCATCATCTCCCATAGTTACATTTAGAATATTTCGTTGACCGGTAAAAATGTTTTTATATGTTACTAAATGGGAGAATGTGATTTACTAAAACTATTACACTTCATCGACAAGGACAACGTATTAAATTAAATGTTGACAATCTTTAAAATGAACAGTTTCTTGAGAAAGTTTATTTGATCTTTTAGAGCTCGTTTCTTAAGGCTAAACTTTATTTATAGACTGTACAATAATATAAATGTTAATGCGCGCTTTCATTGAAAATAATTTGTTGGTTATATATTAATTATTCACAAAATATCGACTTACTTTTCAATTAATTAACACAACCGCGCGAAAGCAATCGAATGCACACGCACATGCAATGTACATACACACTAACAGAAAGATCATTACACTGAAAACACGACAAACAAGATTAAAAGTAGTAAGTAACTAACATTTGTTTCAGTACGTGCACAGACACTCTCGTTTGCAAGTTTGTAATCTACCAAACAGTGGTATTGACAAGCTGGAGATGTTCTAGCCAATTGTATTGTTGCTTTTTGCTGTAAGTTGATGAGTAAACCACGAGAGAGAAAAATAAAATGGTGTATATTGCAGACAGGCCATCTTTCTTTATTGAGAAGCAATGCTTTATCCTCCTGGTAATCATAGCAAAATGTCTCGACATCATCTCTTTTTGATTGTTCTGACATTAAAAAAGATTAATTAATAGTTGAACAACTGACGGAAAACGATGCAGATAGTTGTATGCTTCAGATTGTAAAACTATATAAATTATAGGATGACTTCAATAAGAGTTTTAATAATATAACTTTTAAGCTTATGAAGGAATTTAAATGTAGGTTTGTTACAGCATATTGGTTTATATTCGCATTTTCTTTTCATTAACACGGCTACAGATACAAGTTGATAGGCAAAGTGGTAATAGAAATACATGCAAGTGTTCTACTTGAACACAACACGTACTTATAAAGTACATGTGGATTTAGTATATAAGAGGAAATATAGAAAAATACAATATTTATTGAATAAACAAAAACTTTTCCATTATATTTGCATGTTCTAAAATTTAAAGATACGCGAGATCAAGACGTTACATTATTATGTTCTACTAGCTAAATGGACAGACAAGATATCAAGACCTTACATTTGTATGTTTTAACTGTTAAATAGACGTTACACTTGTATGTTGAAGCAGTTAAAGAAACAAGATTTCAAAAAGTAACACTTGTATGTTGTAGCAGTTAAAGAAACAAGATTTCAAAAAGTAACACTTGTATGTTGAAGCAGTTAAAGAAACAAGATTTCAAAAAGTAACACTTGTATGTTGTAGCAGTTAAAGAAACAAGATTTCAAAAAGTAACACCTGTATGTTGTAGCAGTTAAAGAAACAAGATTTCAAAAAGTAACACTTGTATGTTGAAGCAGTTAAAGAAACAAGATTTCAAAAAGTAACACTTGTATGTTGTAGCAGTTAAAGAAACAAGATTTCAAAAAGTAACACTTGTATGTTGAAGCAGTTAAAGAAACAAGATTTCAAAAAGTAACACTTGTATGTTGTAGCAGTTAAAGAAACAAGATTTCAAAAAGTAACACTTGTATGTTGTAGCAGTTAAAGAAACAAGATTTCAAAAAGTAACACTTGTATGTTGAAGCAGTTAAAGAAACAAGATTTCAAAAAGTAACACTTGTATGTTGTAGCAGTTAAAGAAACAAGATTTCAAAAAGTAACACTTGTATGTTGAAGCAGTTAAAGAAACAAGATTTCAAAAAGTAACACTTGTATGTTGTAGCAGTTAAAGAAACAAGATTTCAAAAAGTAACACTTGTATGTTGTAGCAGTTAAAGAAACAAGATTTCAAAAAGTAACACTTGTATGTTGTAGCAGTTAAAGAAACAAGATTTCAAAAAGTAACACTTTTATGTTGTAGCAGTTAAAGAAACAAGATTTCAAAAAGTAACACTTGTATGTTGTAGCAGTTAAAGAAACAAGATTTCAAAAAGTAACACTTGTATGTTGTAGCAGTTAAAGAAACAAGATTTCAAAAAGTAACACTTGTATGTTGTAGCAGTTAAAGAAACAAGATTTCAAAAAGTAACACTTGTATGTTGTAGCAGTTAAAGAAACAAGATTTCAAAAAGTAACACTTGTATGTTGAAGCAGTTAAAGAAACAAGATTTCAATAAGTAACACTTGTATGTTGTAGCAGTTAAAGAAACAAGATTTCAAAAAGTAACACTTGTATGTTGAAGCAGTTAAAGAAACAAGATTTCAATAAGTAACACTTGTATGTTGTAGCAGTTAAAGAAACAAGATTTCAAAAAGTAACACTTGTATGTTGTAGCAGTTAAAGAAACAAGATTTCAAAAAGTAACACTTGTATGTTGTAGCAGTTAAAGAAACAAGATTTCAAAAAGTAACACTTGTATGTTGTAGCAGTTAAAGAAACAAGATTTCAAAAAGTAACACTTGTATGTTGTAGCAGTTAAAGAAACAAGATTTCAAAAAGTAACACTTTTATGTTGTAGCAGTTAAAGAAACAAGATTTCAAAAAGTAACACTTGTATGTTGTAGCAGTTAAAGAAACAAGATTTCAAAAAGTAACACTTGTATGTTGTAGCAGTTAAAGAAACAAGATTTCAAAAAGTAACACTTGTATGTTGTAGCAGTTAAAGAAACAAGATTTCAAAAAGTAACACTTTTATGTTGTAGCAGTTAAAGAAACAAGATTTCAAAAAGTAACACTTGTATGTTGTAGCAGTTAAAGAAACAAGATTTCAAAAAGTAACACTTGTATGTTGTAGCAGTTAAAGAAACAAGATTTCAAAAAGTAACACTTGTATGTTGTAGCAGTTAAAGAAACAAGATTTCAAAAAGTAACACCTGTATGTTGTAGCAGTTAAAGAAACAAGATTTCAAAAAGTAACACTTGTATGTTGTAGCAGTTAAAGAAACGAGATTTCAAAAAGTAACACCTGTATGTTGAAGCAGTTAAAGAAACAAGATTTCAAAAAGTAACACCTGTATGTTGAAGCAGTTAAAGAAACAAGATTTCAAAAAGTAACACCTGTATGTTGAAGCAGTTAAAGAAACAAGATTTCAAAAAGTAACACCTGTATGTTGAAGCAGTTAAAGAAACGAGATTTCAAGAAGTTACACTTGTATGTTGTAGCAGTTAAAGAAACGAGATTTCAAGAAGTTACACTTGTATGTTGTAGCAGTTAAAGAGACCAGATATCAAGACGTCACAATTTCAGAATTGTTCGATAGGGTGTTATACATTTCATGGTAAAAATGGAAGCAATGTTTTGTCAACTGTGGATATTTTTGCAAATATTCACAGCTACAGACATACAGCTGAAAATAATCACTTCAGCAGTCAATTATTGTGTCTAGGTTAGAGGTATGGGAGCTAGCCGAATACTAGTTCTACCTGCAATATGCCTTCTCCTGCAGCTGTATGCAACTATTCAGATTTAGAGGGCAGTCCTGTCATTTTGAAATAGTTTTGATGTAAATCAATTAAATAGGTACTGTTTATGCTAAAATAGACTAACAATCAAATAAAAAGTCTCTTTTCATTTTGATGCATTTTAGCGAAGCACGAAGTATATAGTTAACAAGGAGTACATGCGATGAATAATGCAGACCGTTATCGAAATATAAATATACTGAAGGAAAAAAGTTTAGCAAGTTCAGAGAGGATTGACTCCTAGGGAACCCACGGAGTATCGTCCGTTTTGCTGCGCACGTACTGCACGGGATTTTCATGAAAGTTACGTTTCACGCTTACATAAAGGCGCAGTTTTAAAAAAGGGAGTTGAGGGGTGGGGTGGGGGGGTGGGGGGGGGGGGAGGGGGTATCATGTTCTCAATGGATGGCCACAATTGGTCAATACGGAAACGTTTAAGTCACTTTCATTTTTAGGTAAAACTAAAGTCGTAAAAAACGTGCTAAACAGTTTTCCTTCAGTATATGAACAATGTAGAAACATAGGGTCGCCCATGTGACTGCGTTATCAAACTTAATGAAGGATCGATGTATATTCTCTACTGTTCCTATTCTAGACATCAGACTCCTTGCTAATTGTAGCTTTTGTAAACGTTGCTATTGTAAAAAATTGCCATTATATCAGACTATGCCTTCGCTAGTACCTGCCGCTATATGCATGTAAAGAGAAGAACTAACTTAGAAATAGCACAGGAATCGACAACTTAAACATAGGGATGTAAATCGAATCCTAATACGATATTCGAATATTCGTTAAGTGTATTCGAATAATAATTCGGAACAAATTAAATCAGAGTGGTACATAACAAGATATTTTTTTTTCATTACGTTTATTGTGTTTTGTCTTTGTAAAGTATATTATTTCTGCGATAATTGACATTACTGGCCTCATGTTATGCAGAAGAGGCGGTGGATTTATAATTTCAGCATAGCATATAAATTTAAAACGCTGATATCTTCTTCTAAAATACAAACGGCAATATTATCAATCCGCCATTATCCTGTTTATAGTGAAGGGCCAGAAGTGATGCTACTTTACTCGGCGAGCGTTAATTTACAAGCGAATTACGGTCAGTGATGAATGTTAGTAAATGCTCCTTAACAATTAATATTATAATGGACATTTAAAATATTATGGAAAACAATACACTTATCAATCTGGGTTAAGTTCCCGCACCTATGTATCTACACAAGGGTCATCAATTATAGACTATGTACCTGCCAGTGAATGTGATTTGTCGTGCATTCTTGATTTTGTTGTTGGCCCGTCAACACCCTAGAGTGACCATGTACCGCTATCCTTGACATTTTGCTTCATTAAATAGGGAAAAGACTCAATTTAAATAGAATGTTGATTTAAGAAATGAATTCCGTTCATCATTAATTGGCAGATTGCCAGAGTTAAATAACATTGTTCATACATGTTATGAGCGTCAACCTAACCAGTAAATGATACAGTTCAGCGATTTACAGATGTCCTAAGGAGTGTTGCCGATCCATTGTTTTGTAAAAATGTGTTGTATAAATATAATTCAACCTTTAATGTTAACACGCCTTCAAAAAATAAAGAATTGTATACGATTTAAACTGTTTCGAGGCAAAATAGGCTTATGATACTGCATTAAATAATTTTAAATAATTTAACACTTATTGTAGTAGGAAAATGTTATTAGAAAATAAAAACGATTATAAAAATATTGTGCGTATGAAGAAGAGAAATCATACAGTTACAAAGTTTAAAAATATAGAACTCCTGAAGCATGGAAAGCCAAAAGATTTTTGGAAATATTTTTTAAAAATAAAGTCAAACGTTGATAGCGTGCTAACAGTTGATGCTTTTTACGAATACTTTTCTAACCTAGAAAAAATATATTCCAGACAACTGAGTCAAATTCTGAGAATTTCTGTAAAACGCATGATTTTAAAAGCGATTTCAACGAACAATTAGATTATCCTTTTACATGTAAAGAAATTGATAATTGAAATAAATGCTGTAAAAAAATTAAGAACGAACAAGACGTATGGACTTGACTGTATTTATAATGAATATCTTAATGAAAGTGTTGATATTTTATGCCCATACATTTGTGATATTTTCAATATGAATCTCGATTCAGGCCATTTTCCTGACCAATGGAAAGAAAGTATTATAACTCCATTGCATAAAAGGGAGATAAGCATGACGTAAATAACTATCGGGGGATAACCCTGTTAAGTCGTCTCTCTAAGCTTTTAACGTCTATTTTAAACAAACGAATCTACGAATTTTGTATAATATTTGATAAAATACCAGATACTCAGTTTGGCTTTAGAAAAGGTTATTCTACGGTAGATACCATTTTTATTTTAAATTCTGCTATTAATCACTTTTTGGGTAAAAAGAAACGTTTATATGTCGCCTTTTTAGATCTTAATAAATTTTATGATAGTATCTATAGAAACGGGCTCTTCTATAAGCTGTTCAAATCAGGAATCAATGAAAAAGTGTTACACATTTTAAAAGACATGTATGCATCTGTACGATCTTGTGTTAAACGTTTTGGTTGTATGTCTGATTTCTATGATAGTTTTTTCGGCCTAAAACAAGTGGAGACAATTTCACCAATTTTAGCTCACTATTTTAAGAAGATCTAGAAGCATATATACTGGAGAATGGTGGTAAAGGTATTAATATGTATGATTTTATGTTAACTGCAATTCTTTTTGCAGACGATATGGTATTTTTTGCGGAAACGCCTGAGAATTTAAAAAAAAACTCGATGTGTTTTATGACTAGTGTTGTAAATGGGGACTGGAAGTGAACTGTGACAAAACTAAAATCGTAGTTTTCGGAAACGAGGCAATTTATTGGATGGTGAAACCTGGACATACAATGATAGCGTTATTGAAACAGTAAATGATTTTAATTATTTAGAAACTGTTTTAACTACACAGGGTCCTTTGCATTACATAATGAGTATATCACTGGCAAATCATTAAAAGCGCTAAATGTTTTATTATTCAATTGTAATCAAGTCCCTATTAAGCCAAAAAATGTATGCGAGTTGTTTGACGATTTGTTGGATCAATTCTAAACTATGCTACAGAAATATGGGGTTTTACTAAAGCAAAATCAATTGAGAGGGTACATCTTGAATTTTGCAAAAGGATTTTAAATGTCCGTAGCAGTGTACGGTGAACTAGAAAGATATCCTTTATATATATCCCGTTATGTTAAGATTTTCAAATACTGGAGTTAGCTAGTGAAAAGCCAAAACTCTATTTTAAGCAAATGCTACGAAATAGCTTTTGAAGATTGTTATAATGGGAAAAGAAATTGGATATTTATTTTATAAGAAGTTATTAGATAACTATGGATTTTTATACTTATTTAATAACACGGAAATGGTGGATATAAAATGTTTCCAAGATTATTTAAAAGAACAGTAAACAGACTGTTTTGTCCAAGATTGGCTTGCGTCTGTAGGACGCAGTCCAGTTCTGGAAAAATATAAGAACTTCAAAAATATTTCTAAATATGAAATATAACTTGATCTACTACCTTTTGATTTACGATTCTTTTTTAACAAGATTAACAATATCATCTCATTCTTTGAAAATACAAATAGGTCGTTTTCGGAAATAATTTTATAGCAAAAAACGAACGATATTGCCCATGTTGTAATACAAGGGATATCGAAGACATATATCATTTTGTACTTATATGTCCATTATATAAAACCCTACGCAAAAGTATATTGATTCTTATTTATATAATAGACCATCTGTTTACAAATTAAATATATTAATGTCAACTCAAGTTAATACAGCTTTTTTAAATATTGCTAATTTTATAAAGCAAGCCTTTAATATAAGAAAAAAAACTACTTTACTATGTAAATGCTGATTTTTCTGTTATAACTATAATATCAACTATACACTTATAATAATGATTTACTCTCCAAAAGTTCCATGTTCATTGTTATATTTGTAAAATTGTGATTGTATCACGTGACTGTTGTATTTTATTGTGTGAATGTATGTTTGTATCAAATGATGTACGTGTGTACAAATCTCAATAAACGATGTTCTGTTCTGTTCTGTTCAGATGACCTGCAAAACCCCATATAATTTACATATTAATTGGCCACATTAAAATTGAGTGTCATTTTGCTACGTCTTGTACTTCGTACAACAACATTTACAGCTTAAAGACATGTTGCGTAAATAATGACTTATTTGTTTTAACATATGACGTGTTAAATTAAAGTAGATATTTAAGATCCTTTTTATGTTAACATATCAACTTAATGAGACCGCATTATGATTTTATTAGATGAAATTATAAAACAAATACAAAGTAGCTCACAATTTTAACATTTTACTCTACTAAACATAAACAACGAATAACCACAAACAGTCAATTATGTTCTATGAACTAACTTATCTTATAAATTACATTAATATGTCAAGTCGGTGTTTTCAAAGGGACTAGATGCAGGTGATACTGGATCGAGTGTAAGGCAAAACCATACAGGTTCTATTTACAGTCATTTTAGAGTCTTGATTGGTTGGTTGTCGGATTGATGTTAAATTGTGATTAGCTGATTATCGCTAAGAATATCACTTGGACGTTTTGGATCAACCCCATGTCAGTATCAGAACCAAATCGGTTTTGCAAAGTCTTCAAAAGAAGACTAATTGATTGCTTTATGCAAAATTGGAAAGAGAATATTAATAATAGCCTTAATATCCTTAATATCTTATAATTACTTTAAAAGTAAATTTGAGTTCGAATACTACTTAGATGCAGTACCAACAGATTTAAGAATTTACATCTCCAAACTTAGGTTATCATCGCATCCACTAAGAATAGAGGTAGGAAGATATGGGAGAGATAGAGTTGAACAGAGAAATAGACTGTGTTTAATATATAACAATAATGACATAGAAGACGAATATCATTTCCTATTTGTTTGTGAAAAATATTCCATGCTAAGAAAAAGATTTATTAACGAAAAATGGTATAAAAATTGCAGTATGTATAAATTTGTTATGTTTCTACAAACGAAAGATCGAAATGAGCTGATTAAACTGGGAAAATTTCTCAAACACGCCTTAACAATAAGACGAAATGTACTTTATCGAAACTGTTAGTTGTTCCGCTTATGTATGTATATGCTTTTAGTTCCGAATGTACTAGTTTATCAACAGAGAGGACTGTCGTCAGAAAATGCGCCGTTGTAATTATTATTATCAATTAGAGTTTTACATACGTGACATTTAAAATTATCCAGCTATCAACTTAAAATGTTTGTAAAAGATTGTTGACGGTGTAGTTTCTGTTGGCTCTTGTCTTTTGATCTACTATTAAAATATTTGACTCACTAATTTCAAGATTTGTAAAGTGTTAGAATATTTATTACAATAATGCCTAGAAAGAAACCTGGAACCACATTTTTATATTACATAGTACAGTAGAAGAAAATGTTTTGTGATTTGGATATCTACTTATGCTATAACTTATTGTACAATATTTTTGTGTTTATGTTGCGACGAGGTACAATGTATGTACAAGTCATAAATAAAATCTAATCTAATCTAATCTTTATCCACAGTCAATGAGGGACATTTAGTTACCAATACACAAGTGACCATTACTAACTGTGATTGACTAGTGTTAGGATTGCCCACAAGGTCAGAGGGTCTCGCACCAGACTTAAAGGAAGCTTATGCTCCAAGCACTTGTGGGATTGCCTGACTGCTGATGGACTGCGGAAATTCCAACCAATATATACAAACAGTTTCAAAAATTGCAAGCTCGTGACGTTTATTGTTTGTTATTTGGAGAGAAGGTTTCAAAAATACGGAGCAGAAATTCGCGGTGACAGAAAATAGCAAATGTCGCGCGTATGGGAATAAAATAACAATTATGAAGTAGACTAAAAAACAGAAAATAATTACAATTAAAGTTTGTTTGACAGTGATCTAGTAGTGTTTTCCAAATAATAGAAGAAGCTCTGGTGGACTATTATCAACAAGAATAGTCTAATATGTTATATTGCATTTATTACACGCAATCCCGACCGAAGTTGTATATTGTCACTCTTACGTAATTCGTGTAGCTGATTGGCAACTGTGCGTGATGAAGTGATCGCTGTTAATCAGATGGCAATTTCCAATCAGGAGACATGGCCCTACTTTATAGAACAGAACAGATTTTATACTAGAGCGAGCGCAATCACATATCGCCAGCGTCTTTAGTCGTTTTGAGACAATGCGATAAACTAAAGAATTACCCTTTGAATTTGAAATTAAACTTAACATATGTGAACAACAATGATAACATATTCGAATCCCAAGATGTCTATTCAAATACCGAAATGATAGTCTAATACTTAAATATTCGTCATCATCCCTACTAAAAAGAACTTATTTGATGAAAAAGAAAACTGTCACTTTTAAGAAATTTATTTCATGAGTTATAACTTTAATCAGCGGAAATGCGCATAGGAAAATACGTTCATACAATATTTGTCAACAAATATTTTTTTCAATGTCCCAGCCACTAACTAGTGTGAAGAAGTCATGCTTGCTGCACAGTCGTCGAAACAACATCCCTGCTTTTAGACTAGCGCGTGTAGTAAACGATGGTAACAACTAGCTCACTGAGATACATATGGACTTTTGCACCCAAGCGGCTCCCACAGAAAATTCAAGATAAGAACAAGAAAAAGAGCTAGGATGTGAGACACCCAAGGTGCCGTAGAGACCATGAGTTGTTAACAAGAAGATTAATATCATTGGAACTTAACACTCTCTTACACTGTCGATTAATTACATAAACATTTGACATTAACGAATCATAACTGATTGGATTGTAGAGTATTTGCTACTTTGTTTTCCTTGTTCTCAGCTACATCAGTATTTATACGCTGCATTGCTAACATCGGTATACTCGGCTTTTTGTGTAAAACAATACTTCGCCAAACAGCTGAGAACTCCTATCAATGCCAGCTACTTTTATATAATTGCAAGCTACACTTTATTGTTGCAAGCTACAATGTTAAACAACAGAATACACAATTCTTTTCTCTGAAACAGGTCTCACAGAATAGCTGCGATTTCCCGTTTATGCCAGCTACACTGTCGTCCTCATAAAAAGGCACTCCATTAAAGACATCGCTCTCCAAAGCGGCGCCAATCAACCGAGATTTCTACAGTCTGTTGACGTATTACCTACATGTATATTGATAGGCTGAACGTAGATATAGAATTACAGAATAAAAACTGAAAAATGTTATCCAGGTCTTTTACAATTGAATAACAGTTTATATTGTGTAAATCTATAAGTCGAAAATCTAGAGTAACAAATAAACAGGAAATAAACTAGCAAAAAGACGATGAATAGCATGTATGTGATTTTCGGTGAATGAAAAAAGCATTGCACAGTGTAACTTTTGTTTGTGTTCTGTTTTTGTTTTTTTACTCGTACCGACGCAATTATGGTCATACTGGCGACGTCCAGCTACTTATTAGAGGAGGGAGACCCCAGTCTAGGTAGAACCACTGGAAAATCCTCCCCACATGCTCGAACTCAAGCAGTGAGGTGTTGAGGAGTTTCGAGACAGCGACTCTAACCGCTTGGCCACGGGCGCCACGTGCTCATTGTAATTAAGAGCGCGTGTTGTGCTAAAGAATTATTATTTTTCTATGGTTCCTCAGTATATTCTGTGTCTAAACAAACGGTGTAAATCTTGTTGAAATATTTCTTTTGTACAGGATATTTAATCTCTTTTTATTTATTTTAAAAACCTTTGGAGTTGTGCATATTTGCTCAATATCTCCGTATATGAAGAAACAGATCAAAATATAACAGACACGCACATGTAGGATGCATGCACAGGTTATTGTCTAGGTAAAATTACTCGTAGAAACAAATATGTGACTCTAGGAAAATACATTAGCCGTAAGGTAGATGGAGGGTTTTTCGTCTTTTGTCGGTCAGGAAGACTTTGCCAGCTGCTGACCGACAAACCATCGACAGGTATCATTAACCGACCATTCTCTGCTTTTGTTTCTCGGTCTGTCTCAGGCAGTCAGGGCGTCAGTAAGGATCGCAAACTCAACCTGCTCAACGACGTAGAGTGGGATAGATGCTAATTATTTAGAAATGGAAATTGAATTTAAAATAGCGGTTTGATCTTATATTTATTCTTTCCTTGGTTAAAAGAATGGTTATATTGTTGACATCCAGCTAAATATTAGCGGAGGTTAACCACTGGCAGATGTCTAGATAGATCCAGCGACGCACCGAAGTTTACATAGAAGACCTATCCAGATAAACATTCTCACCATACCGGGGCCCACGTGAAGTGTGTGTGGGGTGGGGTTGGTGGGGTGGGTGGGGTTTGGAGGGGTAACTTAAAATTTAAAATTTTAGTTTCCTCGTAAGGATTTGTCAACAAATATATGAAATATGTGAATATTTCCATTGAACTAAAGATTATTGTATTAAAATGCGTGAATAGGTAGATTTTTTATAATATTTATCATTACGCTGAAAAGGATAATCATATTTAAGTTAAGTAGTGCCTTTTGCTGCAGTATTGTCAGATAGACTATTTACAATCAGTCTATTGTTTGTTTGTTTGTTTGTTTGTTTATTGGGTTTATCGTCCCACTAACAGTATTTCAGTTATCTGGAGACGGTGTCCACTTGAAACAGATATAGTGCTGCCTTCACTGTGTATAGCATGCCGTGAACACCTGGCATGATACCATACCCAGTCACATTATCCTGACACCGGGCCAACCAGTCGTGGAACTGCCTTTATATTTGCTTGAGCGTTAGCAAGGGAGCTATACCACTACCATTTTTAACGACTTTATTATGTCGCGGCCCGGGATCGAACCCGGGGCCTCCCATACCTGGAGCCGACACTCTACCTATTGCGCTACCAGGTCCGGTCAGTCTGTTGTATGTTAATGTCTAAGCATTGATTACTACAACAAACTTAAGCTAAATGTAAGTTTGGGAAGTCGGTCTGTATTTTGACTGGGAAAAACATTTACGCTTTAAGTCTTATAACCCTGATCAGTTAGAGCAGCTTACGCCTATATAACATGATAACTAGAAGGAATATTGTTGAATGTTGTGTACATTTGTCTTTAAATAGTTTTATTTTTTATACTATCAATTTATTGAAACATGACACTAGTTTTATTGGTGCTAGCTTTAAATAATTCCGAGCACAGAGAAAATAATTTCAATTTGCCTTGTTTACTTTTGCTGAAATGGATCGAGATTACACAGCCTGTTAATTAGTTATTATTGTCTTAATGTAATCACCAACATCTGTTTTCGTCTTGGGAATGTGACTAAATGCCAAACAAACGACCCAATGATAGCCAACGAGAATTTAAATTGTAGAAAAAAATGTCGCACTTCGATAGACCTGTAAACTAACATTGCCATGCGGGTAATTTTACAACGGACTAATATTAACAAAGCACTGCTTTGTATCAGGACTCTCAGCATACTTGTCTGTGAACAAATTCATCACAGCACTGATGATGGCTTACAGGCGTCCATTACGGCAAATGCTTACACATCACAGTGCCCCCATGCAGTCAATGCGGCGTTATTACCTGTAGGCGACGGTGGCTCTATCACTATGTTCACATGTTCACGAAAAATGTAAAATTGTCATGTTTATTCAAGTACAATAATAAGCGCTTTGTTCAGTAGCTTTGAGTAATGGCGGTGGTAGTTCTATTTTCTTCATTCTAGAAGTACGTCTGAGCTAGTGATGGCAGATGTGCACACGCCCTCGCTTATTGTTAAGTTCTCATTTGGTCTAAATGTAAAGCGTCTTATGTCTGTGAGATATGACACAGAACGTATGTGGAGTTTACAGGCATGTCTTTATCAGGTTCGAGTTACATCTATCAAAGCAGACAGTCTTACGAGTATATCAAATCTTAATTATATTAATTGTACAGAATTGTACAGTGTAGATCCCGCGCAATTCGTTTTAATAATGTCCTACATCTCAGTGCAATGTGAAACATAACTCACAACTCGTCATTACAAACATGTATTTCCTACCTGAGCCACGCTGCACAATTAGCTATTTTTAAATTATGAAAAAAACGTGACCACTTACATTTGAGGTCACCTTTATATCATCATCCAGGTAATTTGCTTTGAAGCCAATATATATCCTCATCGTGCTTAGTTATAGGATTGGAAAGAATGGACATTTAAAGCGTTTTTTTTTCTTCACGATTACAACAACGACCTAAAAATTGCTTTGCGGTATTTGTTGCATACTACAATAGACTGGTCTACAATATACACCGGTCTACAATACAAACCGGTCTACGATCTAAACCAGTCAATCATAGTCATCGATCTACGATCTAAACCAGTCAACCATATACATCGATCTACGATCTAAACCAGTCAAACATATACATTGATCTACGATCTAAACCAGTCAACCATATACATCGATCTAATCGATCTAAACCAGTCAACCATATACATCGATCTACGACTAAAACCAGTCAGTCATATACATCGATCTACGATCTAAACCAACCAACCATATACATCGATCTACGATCTAAACCAGTCAACCATATACATCGATCTACGATCTAAACCAGTCAACCATATACATCGATCTACGATCTAAACCAGTCAACCATATACATCGATCTACGATCTAAACCAGTCAACCATATACATCGATCTACGATCTAAACCAGTCAAACATATACATTGATCTACGATCTAAACCAGTCAACCATATACATCGATCTACGATCTAAACCAGTCAACCATATACATCGATCTACGATCTAAACCAGTCAAACATATACATTGATCTACGATCTAAACCAGTCAACCATATACATCGATCTAATCGATCTAAACCAGTCAACCATCACATCGATCTACGACTAAAACCAGTCAGTCATATACATCGATCTACGATCTAAACCAACCAACCATATACATCGATCTACGATCTAAACCAGTCAACCATATACATCGATCTACGATCTAAACCAGTCAACCATATACATCGATCTACGATATAAACCAGTCAACCATATACACCAGTCTACAATACACACCAGTATACAATATACACCAGTCTACAATACGCAACAGTCTACAATGTACACTTGTCAACAATATACATCGTTCTACAATATACACCAGTATACAATATACATCAGTCTACAATATACATCGCTCTACAATATACACCAGTATACAATTTACATCAGTCTACATTATACATCGGTCTAAAATATACACAAGTCTACAATATACACCAGTCAACCAAACGCACCAGTCTACAATAAACACCGATCTACAATATACACCAGTCTACAATATACACCGATCTACAATATACACCAGTCAACCAAACGCACCAGTCTACAATATACACCGATCTACAATATACACCAGTCAACCAAACGCACCAGTCTACAATATACACCGATCTACAATATACACCAGTCAACCAAACGCACCAGTCTACAATATACACCGATCTACAATATACACCAGTCTACAATATACATTGGTCTGCAATATACACCAGTCTACAATATACACCCGTCTACAATACACACCAATCTACAATATACACCAGTCTACAATATACACCCGTCTACAATACACACCAGTTTGTAATACACACCAGTCACAAAACACATCAGTCTACAATATACAACGGTCTACAATATTCACCGGTCTACAATATAAACCAGTAAACAATATACATCAGTCTACAATACACATCACTCTACAATATACACCTGTATTCGATTCTTTGAGCTGTCATATGCTTGCTTGTGCCTCCTTCAGGAGTTTGATCGGAATTTTTTCGTCAACTTTCAGACTTTGTTTTACATTGTGTAAAATTACTAGGTACATGTATATTTGGTTATGCAAGAACATAAAGAACCCTCTTGACAATGGTATACTTATTTGTTATGTTGGTCTAAGTTTCAAAATTCAATTATTTTAATCAAAATATATTTTTATATGACCACAGGTTTTGTCGGATGTTGGAAATATTCTAATGCTGTCGATTTAACCATATATATATAACTAAATGACAAATCGCCTAGTTTGTGTCATTAGTAATGGCACAAAATAAATAAGCGATAATTATGGTGAAAACTCGTGAATTCAGTAGAGTTTCTTTTGATGGTTGCCCACGTAAGTTTCGACAAACTAATTGGCACCTTCTATTTACCCATAGGCATATACTTGTACTTAGAATAAATAGTGAATTATCCGATCCTTTTATCGGTACTTGCCATAAGTATTGGCACAGTAATGTTGACAGGTATATAAACCAATACTCATCAAATAGGCTGTTTAATCTGGCATTACATTGTTCTCAATGAGCAGGTATGGGTTTACAAGTGTTATTAGTGTTATGTTCTTACTATGATCTATGAATGTCCACTAAAATCTTCAACAGGCAGATTATAAAGCTGTTTACGTATTCACACAACAGAGTCGAGAATGTAACCCAGGGATTTCATCAGCATATCGCGAACTTCGTCATTTGATTGACCATCTACCGGCGATTTAATGGGAATTATGAAGTTTATGTCTGTGACATGCTATAATTCTGTGAGGGTTGGGGTTGTTGTTTGTAAGTCCTAGACTTTGTCCAGTTTCACAAATTTAATAATTTTCAGGGTTTTTTTTCTGGTAATCCAGAATGCATGTTTATAACAATTAACATGTGTTCCTGTATAACGTAGGAAATCACCTTGGTTGAAAATCCTAACTCACAATGTTTTGGCCTCCTGGAGATAAAATAATATCAGGAGGTACACCAATCTCAACGCAACCAGACAATCACAATTCAAGTTTACATAATCCCTTCTTTCACAAGTTGTCACTTGTTTTTCGAAACCCAGAACTCTTATCTTAAAACAAAAAGGGAAAGAGTTGACAGATTGCGTTACTGACAAAAATTACAAAATGAATCATAAAAGAAAATCTAGTTTGAACAATATCAACACGTTTTATCAAACTTGATGGAAGTACAGCATTATAATCAAGAAATATAACACAATGCTGAAAACAACAAGATTAAAGATTTAACAATGAAAACCAACCACTGAATAAGAATGATATGTAAAAACCATGTCATAACAACAATAATACTACATAGCTTAAGCAGGACGTTTGGGATTTAAGTGACAAGCAGGACGTTTATGATTTAAATGACATGCAGGACGTTTGAGATTTAAGTGACAAGCCGGACGTTTATGATTTAAGTGACAAGCCGGATGTTTATGATTTAAGTGACAAGCCGGATGTTTGAGATTTAAGTGACAAGCCGGACGTTTGGGATTTAAGTGACAAGCCGGACGTTTGAGATTTAGGTGACAGGCAGTACGTTTGAGATTTAAATGACAAGCCGGACGTTTGAGATTTAAATGACAAGCCGGATGTTTGAGATTTAAGTGACAAGCCGGACGTTTGAGATTTAAATGACAAGCCGGACGTTTGGGATTTAAGTGACAAGCCGGACGTTTGGGATTTAAGTGACAAGCCGGACGTTTGAGATTTAAATGACAAGCCGGACGTTTGGGATTTATTTGACAAGCCGGACGTTTGGGATTTAAGTGACAAGCCGGACGTTTGAGATTTAAGTGACAAGCCGGACGTTTGAGATTTAAATGACAAGCCGGACGTTTGGGATTTATTTGACAAGCCGGACGTTTGAGATTTAAGTGACAAGCCGGACGTTTGAGATTTAAATGACAAGCCGAACGTTTGGGATTAAAGTGACAAGCCGGACGTTTGGGATTTAAGTGACAAGCCGGACGTTTGGGATTTAAATGACAAGCCGGACGTTTGAGATTTAAGTGACAAGCCGGACGTTTGAGATTTAAATGACAAGCCGGACGTTTGGGATTTAAGTGACAAGCCGGACGTTTGGGATTTAAGTGACAAGCCGGACGTTTGGGATTTAAATGACAAGCCGGACGTTTGGGATTTAAGTGACAAGCCGGACGTTTGAGATTTAAGTGACAAGCCGGACGTTTGAGATTTAAGTGACAAGCCGGACGTTTGAGATTTAAATGACAAGCCGGACGTTTGGGATTTAAGTGACAAGCCGGACGTTTGGGATTTATTTGACAAGCCGGACGTTTGAGATTTAAGTGACAAGCCGGACGTTTGAGATTTAAATGACAAGCCGGACGTTTGGGATTTATTTGACAAGCCGGACGTTTGAGATTTAAGTGACAAGCCGGACGTTTGAGATTTAAATGACAAGCCGGACGTTTGGGATTTAAGTGACAAGCCGGACGTTTGGGATTTAAGTGACAAGCCGGACGTTTGGGATTTAAATGACAAGCCGGACGTTTGAGATTTAAGTGACAAGCCGGACGTTTGGGATTTAAGTGACAAGCCGGACGTTTGAGATTTAAGTGACAAGCCGGACGTTTGAGATTTAAATGACAAGCCGGACGTTTGGGATTTAAGTGACAAGCCGGACGTTTGGGATTTAAGTGGTGACAAGCCGGACGTT
Source organism: Sinonovacula constricta (assembly GCA_007844125.1). NCBI lineage: Eukaryota > Metazoa > Mollusca > Bivalvia > Cardiida > Solecurtidae > Sinonovacula > Sinonovacula constricta. The sequence continues at coordinate 4,852,096 of CM017571.1, forward strand.
TGGGATTTAAGTGACAAGCCGGACGTTTGGGATTTAAATGACAAGCCGGACGTTTGAGATTTAAGTGACAAGCCGGACGTTTGAGATTTAAATGACAAGCCGGACGTTTGGGATTTAAGTGACAAGCCGGACGTTTGGGATTTAAGTGACAAGCCGGACGTTTGGGATTTAAGTGACAAGCCGGACGTTTGGGATTTAAATGACAAGCCGGACGTTTGGGATTTAAGTGACAAGCCGGACGTTTGGGATTTAAGTGACAAGCCGGACGTTTGGGATTTAAGTGACAAGCCGGACGTTTGGGATTTAAGTGACAAGCCGGACGTTTGAGATTTAAATGACAAGCCGGACGTTTGGGATTTAAGTGACAAGCCGGACGTTTGGGATTTAAGTGACAAGCCGGACGTTTGGGATTTAAGTGACAAGCCGGACGTTTGGGATTTAAGTGACAAGCCGGACGTTTGGGATTTAAGTGACAAGCCGGACGTTTGGGATTTAAGTGACAAGCCGGACGTTTGAGATTTAAATGACAAGCCGGACGTTTGGGATTTAAGTGACAAGCCGGACGTTTGGGATTTAAGTGACAAGCCGGACGTTTGGGATTTAAGTGACAAGCCGGACGTTTGGGATTTAAATGACAAGCCGGACGTTTGGGATTTAAGTGACAAGCCGGACGTTTGAGATTTAAGTGACAAGCCGGACGTTTGAGATTTAAATGACAAGCCGGACGTTTGAGATTTAAGTGACAAGCAGGACGTTTGGGATATAAGTGACAAGCCGGACGTTTTTGATTTAAGTGACAAGCCGGACGTTTGAGATTTAAATGACAAGCCGGACGTTTGGGATTTAAGTGACAAGCCGGACGTTTGGGATTTAAGTGACAAGCCGGACGTTTGAGATTTATGTGACAAGCAGGACGTTTCGGATTTAAGTGACAAGCCGGACGTTTGGGATTTTAGTGACAAGCAGGACGTTTGGGATTTAAGTGACAAGCAGGACGTTTGGGATTTAAGTGACAAGCAGGACGTTTGAGATTTAAGTGACAAGCAGGACGTTTGGGATTTAAGTGACAAGCCGGACGTTTGGGATTTAAGTGACAAGCCGGACGTTGAAGATTTAAGTGACAAGCCGGACGTTTGGGATTTAAGTGACAAGCCGGACGTTGAAGATTTAAGTGACAAGCCAGACGTTTGAGATTTAAATGACAGGCAGGATGTTTGGGATTTAAGTGACAAGCAGGACGTTTGAGATTTAAGTGACAAGCAGGACGTTTGGGATTTAAGTGACAAGCAGGACGTTTGGGATTTAAGTTACAAGCAGGACGTTTGGGATTTAAGTGACAAGCCGGACGTTTGGGATTTAAGTGACAAGCCGGACGTTTGGGATTTAAGTGACAAGCCGGACGTTTGAGATTTAAATGACAAGCCGGACGTTTGGGATTTAAGTGACAAGCCGGACGTTTGGGATTTAAGTGACAAGCCGGACGTTTGGGATTTAAGTGACAAGCCGGACGTTTGGGATTTAAGTGACAAGCCGGACGTTTGGGATTTAAGTGACAAGCCGGACGTTTGGGATTTAAGTGACAAGCCGGACGTTTGAGATTTAAATGACAAGCCGGACGTTTGGGATTTAAGTGACAAGCCGGACGTTTGGGATTTAAGTGACAAGCCGGACGTTTGGGATTTAAGTGACAAGCCGGACGTTTGGGATTTAAATGACAAGCCGGACGTTTGGGATTTAAGTGACAAGCCGGACGTTTGAGATTTAAGTGACAAGCCGGACGTTTGAGATTTAAATGACAAGCCGGACGTTTGAGATTTAAGTGACAAGCAGGACGTTTGGGATATAAGTGACAAGCCGGACGTTTTTGATTTAAGTGACAAGCCGGACGTTTGAGATTTAAATGACAAGCCGGACGTTTGGGATTTAAGTGACAAGCCGGACGTTTGGGATTTAAGTGACAAGCCGGACGTTTGAGATTTATGTGACAAGCAGGACGTTTCGGATTTAAGTGACAAGCCGGACGTTTGGGATTTTAGTGACAAGCAGGACGTTTGGGATTTAAGTGACAAGCAGGACGTTTGGGATTTAAGTGACAAGCAGGACGTTTGAGATTTAAGTGACAAGCAGGACGTTTGGGATTTAAGTGACAAGCCGGACGTTTGGGATTTAAGTGACAAGCCGGACGTTGAAGATTTAAGTGACAAGCCGGACGTTTGGGATTTAAGTGACAAGCCGGACGTTGAAGATTTAAGTGACAAGCCAGACGTTTGAGATTTAAATGACAGGCAGGACGTTTAGGATTTAAGTGACAAGCAGGACGTTTGAGATTGAAGTGAAAAGCAGGACGTTTGGGATTTAAGTGACAAGCAGGACGTTCGGGATTTAAGTTACAAGCAGGACGTTTGGGATTTAAGTTACAAGCCGGATGTTTGGGATTTAAGTAACAAGCAGGACGTTTGGGATTTAAGTGACAAGCCGGACGTTTGGGATTTAAGTGACAAGCAGGACGTTTGGGATTTAAGTGACAAGCCGGACGTTTGAGATTTAAATGACAAGCAGGACGTTTGGGATTTAAATGACAAGCCGGACGTTTGAGATTTAAATGACAGGCAGGACGTTTGGGATTTAAGTGACAAGCAGGACGTTTGAGATTTAAGTGACAAGCAGGACGTTTGGGATTTAAGTGACAAGCCAGACGTTTGAGATTTAAATGACAGGCAGGACGTTTGGGATTTAAGTGACAAGCAGGACGTTTGAGATTTAAGTGACAAGCAGGACGTTTGGGATTTAAGTGACAAGCATGACGTTTGGGATTTAAGTTACAAGCAGGACGTTTGGGATTTAAGTTACAAGCCGGATGTTTGGGATTTAAGTAACAAGCAGGACGTTTGGGATTTAAGTGACAAGCAGGACGTTTGAGATTTAAGTGACAAGCAGGAAGTTTGGGATTTAAGTAACAAGCAGGACGTTTGGGATTTAAGTGACAAGCAGGACGTTTGGGATTTAAGTGACAAGCAGGACGTTTGGGATTTAAGTGACAAGCCGGACGTTTGAGATTTAAGTGACAAGCAGGACGTTTGGGATTTAAGTAACAAGCAGGACGTTTGGGATTTAAGTGACAAGCAGGACGTTTGAGATTTAAATGACAAGCAGGACGTTTGGGATTTAAGTGACAAGCAGGACGTTTGGGATTTAAGTGACAAGCCGGATGTTTGGGATTTAAGTAACAAGCAGGACGTTTGGGATTTAAGTGACAAGCCGGATGTTTGGGATTTAAGTAACAAGCAGGACGTTTGGGATTTAAGTGACAAGCCGGACGTTTGGGATTTAAGTGACAAGCAGGACGTTTTGGATTTAAGTGACAAGCCGGACGTTTGAGATTTAAATGACAAGCAGGACGTTTGGGATTTAAGTGACAAGCAGGACGTTTGGGATTTAAGTGACAAGCAGGACGTTTGGGATTTAAGTTACAAGCAGGACGTTTGGGATTTAAGTGACAAGCCGGACGTTTGGGATTTAAGTTACAAGCCGGATGTTTGGGATTTAAGTAACAAGCCAATCAGCTTGCATACGTTTTAAGACGTTGTAGCACAATAACTGACAATTGTAAAAACTATTATTAAAATTATATTTTATGTTTGTATTCCTTTATAAGAATTCGTAAGAAAATTCGCCGAAATCGTATATACCAGTTTCAAAAAACAAAGATACTTAAACTTACAGAACATGCATTTGTATTCAAAACAGTCAAAATTTTATTCTTGTGTAATTTATCTCGAATTGTTGGAGTAAAATGCTGAACCAAAATTTAGATTCCACATTTTTACACGTGTCTGTGGCCGTCTGTGTGGTTCATTTCTCTACTTCATCATTGCAGAAATAATACAGGTGTTGATGTTATAATTACATGTCTAGTTGAAGGATACGCCCTTATAAATTTAGAATTAAAGAATATAAAATATGCAAATTTTAGAATTAACACAATTATTTAAATTTGAATTACCTTAGTGGTAAAAGTCACAATCACGGAAGTTAAATGAAAAAGGGATGGAGCTTCTGCGATTAGACATATTTCAAACACAGAAAACGGACAGTTATCCTCATAGAATGATAGGTCGGCAAAGATATTTACATGCACATCTTCTGCGGAGACAAAAGGTGTAAATTTTACAATATTTCAAACAGTTGTTGGAAAGTTGTTGTTTTTTTTTCGCTGAAAGGTACAGTGTTACAAACATGGTTTTACCATTCGTACGCTTAAATGTTGTAGTCTTGTGAAGGATAATAAAAAGGTTTGAAAACATCCCAACACATACCGACAGTATAGATAAAAAAGCTGTAGACGGTAATGGTTACATTGAGGTACAATAATGTACCCGTGGTTAAAACGTTGAGCAAATACGTACGTTATAACCCGGATCGACATCACAGCGTGCACACCTGTTAACAGCTTGTGGTTATCAAAGTTTTATAGGCGTCTATAGATCTGTATTTAATTATAAACCTACTTTTCATCTGTCTATTCACATTTGTGCTGATTAAGTTTATTGCTGATTAAACTCAATCGTGCGATTATCCGTGCATATAGCATTTAGTAGTGACGTTACTATTTTTATCAATATTGTTTGATAAAGATTTGAATTCAGTCCTAATGAACTATGCCATAGAATGTAAATACATGTCCACATCACTGTTAATTGGTATAAGTACTGCATCAGTCATGTTTACGACATGCTACAACTTAGTAAAAGTTGGCACTGTATAATAATTGTGACAACAACCATACATATGTAAATAATTAAAAAGGTATTTAAGGCATCAAACTGTCTGTGTAATGTATATGTTGGAAATCTCATCTCATAATAATACTTTTCTTAACACATTGTTTCACGAGAAATATGTTACAGGTAAAATAAAACTTAAGTTTACACAATCTGAATGACGTCTTGGTTTATGATAATCGCCAGGTATTATTTGTTTAAAAGTTGTTTTGACATTAAATTGTCCAACATGCAGAAAGCAAAAAAAGCTCTAACTAACACGGATTGTGTCGATAGTTTATCCACAGTTTTGTTTAGCCTTTGTAAAATAAAGATAGCTTATTTTTGAATTGCATGCAGAAGAAGGAAATTTTCTCCTCTCAGATTTGATCTTTGATCAAGCTACACAGATTTTCATTCGTGTGGATTTTATCCACCTTTCAATCTTTACATAATGTACAACAAATTATTTCGTCCATGTTGCTTAGATTTCATGAAAAGAACGTTGCAATGTCTGAAGGTTTTATCACTTAACTATCAGTTTGATCAACAGAACAGACGCATGCATAAGACATGTATCCACATATCGGGGAATAAACGGATTCTGCCCCGCGTATGAATAAAATCTCAAACATTAAACAGACATTGAAATAAAATGAAATGACAAAAATGCACTTTTATAATAACTCCATATCGGAGCTGTCAAATGTCAGCAGGTAACCATGTGCCATATGTCGTCTGCATTGTGATCGGCTGAGTCCTGAAGAAATGGCCTCTCTTGGCCATTTTGATGCATGCTATTGGTTTATTGGCAAGAAAGCATTATACAAATTCTTTAAGACCAAGAGCGTTTGATTGTAAGCATTCTTATGCAGAATAGTTTTCTGAGTGCTATAATCGGTTGCCCTTTGCATTGCTAAATTAAAGTTTCATGGCTCATCCTGGCTAAATCTGGAGCAAAAAAGTGACGCAATTTGGAAGTCATAGTAAATTGTTATTTCTTTCCATTAATAGGCAAACACGTTATTTATACAATATTTATTAAATATGCTTCCTTCCATACGTCTGTAGTACTGTTGACCCTATAGCTGTATATCTGTGATGAGCTTAGTTGTTTGGTGACTGGCTATGAAATGACATCCTCGAGTGTTCTGACTCTTACATATTCATACACAATGTAATGGCTTTTTCATCAACGGTAGAAGTGGCTGTGAAATCCATTTAAGAATATGCCACATACTGCAACGTGTGCTGATGATTGGTCTTTCATTGACAGCTAGGAATAAAACAGAAAATGCTATTAGTTTTGTCAGTTTTGGTGAATCTATGTACCATTGTGCACCTGTTACTGAAAGAAACGGACTGCATTGTTACTAACCAAAGTTCCTGTGCATGATAAACAATGCTAGAGTTGATCTTCGAAACATTTTTTTTTAATTATGTACACCAATTTTACACTGTTTATGAAAGGGACATTGAAGGAACTCGTTTACAAATTTAACATGCCCGTGATATATAAAGAAGTGTCTGTTGTTGTTTTTTAAATCAAGGGAAATATAAACAGTTCACTTTATATTGTTTCTGTAAAAGAACGACACTATTTAATTTCATTGTTTAAAAGTTATTTTTACTTCTTTTATCAAAGATTACCTTCAGAGAATGATACTGCCGCAAAGACAAAAAAAGTTAACAACAAATGACTTTATACCTAACACTGTGCAAATTATTGTGTTATATTGAGACATGTATATGACATTTGTGTGTTTTTATAACGAAATAATTGTAAATTTAACGCCAAGCATCTCTACAAACACTTTCATTTGGGACACTGAATTGTTACGACGTGGTTGAAGAAACTGAGACAAACGTCGAGGATTGCCGAACGATTCAGATTATCATTTTGGTTTGATTATACGTTGTTTTTCGTTCACCACTGACATATTATGCTGTCTATCACTTCATCTGTCTAAAAAGCATTAACACGAAGGTTAAACAATAGGTTTTTGAGGTGTTTTATGTGATTCGCATTCGATTTGATTTTGTTTTAATAAGCGCATAACTTACATAAACAAAAACGTAGCAGTTACTTTAAAAATCAAAGTTAGTTTGAAGTGGCTTTTACAAATGTCCCTGCAACTTTATAGATGTTGAATCATCATATCGTTGAACTTAAATTAACCCATAGATAGGCGGGGTTTCGGCTCTAAAGTAACATCTGGTAACAAGGACCGCTTGTTTGTTTGCTCGACTGAAATCGACGAATGTACACAATCGTACAACAGAGAATATCTCGTCGTCGCACAATCTCATATCCGAATTGTACACATACACGATTGCTTTTTAGATATCAACATTCAGTTCTGGTTGCTTTTAAGGCGTGTTGCTTTTACAAATTGAGATATGACGTCACCTTATATGAAAAGTCTGACAAGAAAATAAATATTTCCGAGCGGACTACTTGTTTTAATGAATGCAATTCATAGTGGTTGATAATGCAAATATTATTAGCCCGGACATTAATGTTTAAAGTCGTAGGTGATGGTAGTATAAATGTCAATGATTAAAATATACTAAAACTGATAATGTCGTACAACAGTTAAACAGACACGCACAATCCAAACCAAAGTGTGTGTTGTTGTTGTTTTGTGTGTTGTTTTTTTTCATTTTTTAGTTAGCATATACTACAGCAAACAATTGGGAAGCAAAAAGAGAGGAACCATCCACATTGCTACTCGTTACTTTGTGCTTGGAAGATATCATGCAGCACTCTACTGGTGTATTAGGAATAAATTAATCTCCTTTGTACTTGAGCTTTGTTAGTTTTTTTTTGTCTAAACGCATCCAAATATATGACATCGTCATACAATCAAATTTATTGGCACTTTACTAAGATGCTACGTGTGGCTGTTATTCATTTCCCCAATTTTAACCGCTAAGTGATAGTGTCATATGCGCATTCTCTTGGTTTGTTTTATGTTAATGTGTCGCTCACGTTTGTCTGACATGATTATATGGCGTGCACACTGGCATATGTCGGCTGTTGCGTCATGGATGAGAGAAGGAGCCAGGCAAACATCGCGGATAAACATGTGATTCATTTAACCCATTTTATCGGCTTTTCTAAATAAACAAAGAAAAGATTGTCCTGGCGTATGCAACTGGTATAATACACGATCATGTTCGATAAACTAGTCATACCACACATACTACACCACCCTAGTGGTATAATACACCGTCACGTTCGATATACCAGCCTTGCCACGTATTCTACACTACCCTACTGGTATAATTCACCGTTATGTTCGATATACCAGTCATGCCACATATTCTACACTACCCTACTGGTATAATTCACCGTCACGTTCGATATACCAGCCATGCCACATATTCTACACCCTCTACTGGTATAATTCACCGTTATGTTCGATATACCAGCCATGCCACATATTCTACACTACCCTACTGGTATATTCACCGTTATGTTCGATATACCAGCCATGCCACATATTCTACACTACCCTACTGGTATAATTCACCGTTATGTTCGATATACCAGTCATGCCACGTATTCTACACCCTCTACTGGTATAATTCACCGTTATGTTCGATATACCAGCCATGCCACGTATTCTACACCCCCTACTGGTATAATTCACCGTTATGTTCGATATACCAGCCATGCCACATATTCTACACCATCCTAGTGGTATAATTCACCGTTATGTTCGATATACCAGTCATGCCACATATTCTACACTACCGTACTGGTATAATTCACTATCATGTTCTATATACCAGCCATGCCACATATTCTACACCACCCTAGTGGTATAATACACCGCCAAGTTCGATATACCAGCCATGTTACATATTCTACACCCCCTACTGGTATAATTCACCGTTATATTCGATATACCAGCCATGCCACGTATTCTACACACCCTACTAGTATAATTCACCGTTATGTTCGATATACCAGCCATGCCACGTATTCTACACCATCCTAGAGGTATAATTCACCGTTATGTTCGATATACCAGCCATGCCACGTATTCTACACCTTCCTAGAGGTATAATTCACCGTTATGTTCGATATACCAGCCATGCCACATATTCTACACCATCCTAGTGGTATAATACACCGCCAAGTTCGATATACTAGCCATGTTACATATTCTACACCCCCTACTGGTATAATTCACCGTTATGTTCGATATACAAGCCATGCTACATATTCTACACCCCCTACTGGTATAATTCACCGTTATGTTCGATATACCAGCCATGCCACGTATTCTACACCATCCTAGAGGTATAATTCACCGTTATGTTCGATATACCAGCCATGCCACGTATTCTACACTACCCTTCTGGTATAATTCACCGTTATGTTCGATATACTAGCCATGCCACATATACTACACAACCCAACTGGTATAATTCACCGTTATGTTCGATATACTAGCCATGCCACGTATTCTACACTACCCTTCTGGTATAATTTACCGTTATGTTCGATATACCAGCCATGCCACGTATTCTACACCATCCTAGTGGTATAATTCACCGTTATGTTCGATATACCAGCCATGCCACATATTCTACACAATCCTAGTGGTATAATTCACCATTATGTTCGATATACCAGCCATGCCACGTATTCTACACTACCCTACCGGTATAATACACAATCATTTTCGATATACCAGTCATGCCACATATTCTACACCATCCTACTGGTATAATTCACCGTTATGTTCGATATACTAGCCATGCCACGTATTCTACACCACCCTACTGGTATAATTCACCGTTATGTTCGATATACTAGCCATGACACGTATTCTACACCACCCTACTGGTATAATTCCCCGTTATGTTCGATATACCAGACATGCCACGTATTCTACACTACCCTACTGGTATAATTCACCGTTATGTTCGATATACCAGACATGCCACGTATTCTACACTACCCTACTGGTATAATTCACCGTTATGTTCGATATACCAGACATGCCACGTATTCTACACTACCCTTCTTGTATAATTCACTATCATGTTCGATATACCAGTCATGCCACATATTCTACACCATCCTAGTGGTATAATTCACCGTTATGTTCGACATACTAGCCATGCCACATATTCTACACTACCCCCTGGTATAATTCACCGTTATGTTCGATATACCAGTCATGCCACATATTCTACACCACCCTAGAGGTATAATTCACCGTTATGTTCGATATACCAGCCATATCACATAGTCTACACCACCCTAGAGGTATAATTCACCGTCAAGTTCGATATACTAGCCATGCCACATATTCTACACCACCCTAGAGGTTTAATGGATCGTTATGTTCGATATACCAGCCATATCACATAATTTACTCCTTCCTAGTGGTAAAATACACCATCAAGTTCGATATACTAGCCATGCCACATATTCTACACCACCCTAGAGGTATAATTCACCGTTTTGTTCGATATACCAGCCATGCCACATATTCTACACCACCCTATTGGTAAAATACACCGTCAAGTTCGATATACTAGTCATATCACATAGTCTACACCACCCTAGTGGTATAATTCACCGTTATGTTCGATATTCCAGTCATGCCACGTATACTACACCACCCTTCTGGTATAATTCACCGTTTTGTTTGATATACTAGCCATGCCACATATTCTACACTACCCTATTGGTATAATTCACCGTTCTGTTCGATATACCAGTCATGCCACATATTCTACACCATCCTAGTGGTATAATTCACCGTTATGTTCGATATACCAGCCATGCCACGTATTCTACACTACCCTACTGGTATAATTCACCATTATGTTCGATATACTAGCCATGCCACATATTCTACACCATCCTAGTGGTATAATTCACCGTTATGTTCGATATACCAGCCATGCCACGTATTCTACACTACCCTACTGGTATAATTCACCGTTATGTTCGATATACAAGCCATGCCACATATTCTACACCATCCTACTGGTATAATTCACCATTATGTTCGATATACTAGCCATGCCACATATTCTACACCATCCTAGTGGTATAATTCACCATTATGTTCGATATACCAGCCATGCCACGTATTCTACACTACCCTACTGGTATAATTCACCATTATGTTCGATATACTAGCCATGCCACATATTCTACACCATCCTAGTGGTATAATTCACCGTTATGTTCGAAATACCAGCCATGCCACGTATTCTACACTACCCTACTGGTATAATTCACCGTTATGTTCGATATACTAGCCATGCCACATATTCTACACCATCCTACTGGTATAATTCACCGTTATGTTCGATATACTAGCCATGCCACATATTCTACACCAACCTAGTGGTATAATTCACCGTTATGTTCGATATACCAGCCATGCCACATATTCTACACAATCCTATTGGTATAATTCACCGTTATGTTCGATATACCAGCCATGCCACATATTCTACACCATCCTTGAGGTATTATTCACCGTTATGTTCGATATACTAGCCATGCCACATATTCTACACCACCCTAGAGGTATTATTCACCGTTATGTTCGATATACCAGCCATGCCACATATTCTACACCATCCTATTGGTAAAATACACCGTCAAGTTCGATATACCAGCCATATCACATAGTCTACACCACCCTAGTGGTATAATTCACCGTCATGTTCGATATACCAGTCATGCCACGTATACTACACCACCCTTCTGGTATAATTCACCGTTTTGTTCGATATACTAGCCATGCCATATATTCTACACCACCCTAGTGGTAAAATTCACCGTCAAGTTCGATATACTAGTCATGCCACGTATACAACACCACCCTACTGGTATAATTCACCGTCATGTTCGATATACCAGTCATGCCACGTATACTACACCACCCTACTGGTATAATTCACCGTTATGTTCGATATACCAGCCATGCCACGTATTCTACACCATCCTAGAGGTATAATTCACCGTTATGTTCGATATACTAGCCATGCCACGTATTCTACACCTTCCTAGAGGTATAATTCACCGTTATGTTCGATATACCAGCCATGCCACATATTCTACACCATCCTAGTGGTATAATACACCGCCAAGTTCGATATACTAGCCATGTTACATATTCTACACCCCCTACTGGTATAATTCACCGTTATGTTCGATATACAAGCCATGCTACATATTCTACACCCCCTACTGGTATAATTCACCGTTATGTTCGATATACCAGCCATGCCACGTATTCTACACCATCCTAGAGGTATAATTCACCGTTATGTTCGATATACCAGCCATGCCACGTATTCTACACTACCCTTCTGGTATAATTCACCGTTATGTTCGATATACTAGCCATGCCACATATACTACACAACCCAACTGGTATAATTCACCGTTATGTTCGATATACTAGCCATGCCACGTATTCTACACTACCCTTCTGGTATAATTTACCGTTATGTTCGATATACCAGCCATGCCACGTATTCTACACCATCCTAGTGGTATAATTCACCGTTATGTTCGATATACCAGCCATGCCACATATTCTACACAATCCTAGTGGTATAATTCACCATTATGTTCGATATACCAGCCATGCCACGTATTCTACACTACCCTACCGGTATAATACACAATCATGTTCGATATACCAGTCATGCCACATATTCTACACCATCCTACTGGTATAATTCACCGTTATGTTCGATATACTAGCCATGCCACGTATTCTACACCACCCTACTGGTATAATTCACCGTTATGTTCGATATACTAGCCATGACACGTATTCTACACCACCCTACTGGTATAATTCCCCGTTATGTTCGATATACCAGACATGCCACGTATTCTACACTACCCTACTGGTATAATTCACCATTATGTTCGATATACCAGCCATGCCACGTATTCTACACTACCCTACCGGTATAATACACAATCATGTTCGATATACCAGTCATGCCACATATTCTACACCATCCTACTGGTATAATTCACCGTTATGTTCGATATACTAGCCATGCCACGTATTCTACACCACCCTACTGGTATAATTCACCGTTATGTTCGATATACTAGCCATGACACGTATTCTACACCACCCTACTGGTATAATTCCCCGTTATGTTCGATATACCAGACATGCCACGTATTCTACACTACCCTACTGGTATAATTCACCGTTATGTTCGATATACCAGACATGCCACGTATTCTACACTACCCTACTGGTATAATTCACCGTTATGTTCGATATACCAGACATGCCACGTATTCTACACTACCCTTCTTGTATAATTCACTATCATGTTCGATATACCAGTCATGCCACATATTCTACACCATCCTAGTGGTATAATTCACCGTTATGTTCGACATACTAGCCATGCCACATATTCTACACTACCCCCTGGTATAATTCACCGTTATGTTCGATATACCAGTCATGCCACATATTCTACACCACCCTAGAGGTATAATTCACCGTTATGTTCGATATACCAGCCATATCACATAGTCTACACCACCCTAGAGGTATAATTCACCGTCAAGTTCGATATACTAGCCATGCCACATATTCTACACCACCCTAGAGGTTTAATGGATCGTTATGTTCGATATACCAGCCATATCACATAATTTACTCCTTCCTAGTGGTAAAATACACCGTCAAGTTCGATATACTAGCCATGCCACATATTCTACACCACCCTAGAGGTATAATTCACCGTTTGTTCGATATACCAGCCATGCCACATATTCTACACCACCCTATTGGTAAAATACACCGTCAAGTTCGATATACTAGTCATATCACATAGTCTACACCACCCTAGTGGTATAATTCACCGTTATGTTCGATATTCCAGTCATGCCACGTATACTACACCACCCTTCTGGTATAATTCACCGTTTTGTTTGATATACTAGCCATGCCACATATTCTACACTACCCTATTGGTATAATTCACCGTTCTGTTCGATATACCAGTCATGCCACATATTCTACACCATCCTAGTGGTATAATTCACCGTTATGTTCGATATACCAGCCATGCCACGTATTCTACACTACCCTACTGGTATAATTCACCATTATGTTCGATATACTAGCCATGCCACATATTCTACACCATCCTAGTGGTATAATTCACCGTTATGTTCGATATACCAGCCATGCCACGTATTCTACACTACCCTACTGGTATAATTCACCGTTATGTTCGATATACAAGCCATGCCACATATTCTACACCATCCTACTGGTATAATTCACCATTATGTTCGATATACTAGCCATGCCACATATTCTACACCATCCTAGTGGTATAATTCACCGTTATGTTCGAAATACCAGCCATGCCACGTATTCTACACTACCCTACTGGTATAATTCACCGTTATGTTCGATATACTAGCCATGCCACATATTCTACACCATCCTAGTGGTATAATTCACCGTTATGTTCGAAATACCAGCCATGCCACGTATTCTACACTACCCTACTGGTATAATTCACCGTTATGTTCGATATACTAGCCATGCCACATATTCTACACCATCCTACTGGTATAATTCACCGTTATGTTCGATATACTAGCCATGCCACATATTCTACACCAACCTAGTGGTATAATTCACCGTTATGTTCGATATACCAGCCATGCCACATATTCTACACAATCCTATTGGTATAATTCACCGTTATGTTCGATATACCAGCCATGCCACATATTCTACACCATCCTTGAGGTATTATTCACCGTTATGTTCGATATACTAGCCATGCCGCATATTCTACACCACCCTAGAGGTATTATTCACCGTTATGTTCGATATACCAGCCATGCCACATATTCTACACCATCCTATTGTTAAAATACACCGTCAAGTTCGATATACCAGCCATATCACATAGTCTACACCACCCTAGTGGTATAATTCACCGTCATGTTCGATATACCAGTCATGCCACGTATAGATGGTTATCGTGTGACGTCACACATTTCCCAGCATGCAACGCGGTCCGCCATATTTGTGGTAAAGCCATTGTTTACTGATGTTTGTTTACAATTCGAAGATTAAATTGATTAGTTCGCAAAAGATGTCGTGTGTAATGGCAACAAAGTGCAAAAGGACTATATTAATACACTGGAGCTGTTGTGCGTGAAAAGGACTTGAAGAAGACTTATTTGATCGGTTTTAATCCTTACTCGTCTTCGACGACAGCCTGATGATTTGCAGCCGGACATTGTCTATCCAGATATATGAACTATCTAGTGTTTCAGCAAAGTGCGACATCCAGCTGATTACTGGTGGAGCTAGAACATAGACTTGTGACTGGGTAAAACCACTGCGCACAGTAGGTTAGCTGGAAAACCTCCACGACCGGGACTCGAACTCATGCACTGAGAGGCTGAGAAGTTACAAGTCAGCAACTGCTTGGACAAGGGCACCGCTGAACTTTGGTTTTAAAACAGGGTCATTTATTATTTGTTCTGTTTTCAATTCTTTACATTACGTTATACTATTTTGTCATTGCTTTAAGTTCCTTAAACCCAATTTTATGATTGTCATATTTATTATATGTAATCGAATATCATTACATGCTCCTATTTCCTAAGCAGTCTTTTTATTTCTTGACTGCTTTTGCTATTGTTTCTCCTGTTTATTGATAGATGAATTTACTGTCATTAAATATCTGTTACCGTAAAATGTGTTGTTTTTAATTAAGAAATTGTGTGGTTCTAAATAAAGTACTGGAACTTTAATTCAATATTCTATAAAACTATTATTCTAATGTAATGTAAGTTTGTTAAATTAGCTGAAAGGTAGGACAATAATAAAAATAAAAGCACTATGTGCTATCATTTATTGACAAATGTCAATTTGAAAATAAAACCATTTTAAATAGTTAACTGTAACGGCTAGTTCAGGCTCGTTATGAAAACAGTTTGTTTCTGACACTTTATTAGAGGTGGCATCCGGCAGTTTAGACGAAACAGTTTTCTCTCATGCATTCAAAAAAATGAGTGTTGCCTGTAAAGATCGCGCAAAATGCAGTTTATATTCCGGACTGGATCTTTCGGCTTTAAGGTGAATAGTAGCTTGGTAATGGCGTGGAGTAAAGTTAAAGAAGTGATGATAACAAGAGAAATTCTGTCCTTTATAAATGTTACTCAGGGATGAAGCCATACAGTTGACACTGTATGCCATACCCAATACACAACCATTTATTTGTACTAATACAAGCTGTCTAGGTTATGTATGACATTTTACTTTTGCCAATGTTGCCCTTGGCGATTTACAGCCCCTTGTCTGAAACTTGTTGTTTTAATAGTCTAGACCATATTGCTTTGAGTGTCAAAGGCCAGTTGCAGGTGGATTAGCATTACTTTCTCACATGTATTTTAGGTTGAAAAAGAAATTAAAATATCCGAGTAATTTAATTATCATTATGATTATACATTATTTAAAGTTAACAAAGTTAAGATTTCTTCAGTATTTTAAGGCAAACAAAATCATCGGGGTAGTATTTGCCACTTTGGGGAGTATTTTCCAGGCAGTTAAATACCACTTGTAAATACTAGGGGTTGAATTGACCGCCCACCTTGCTCGTGGAGCCATGTAAAAAGTAAAGCACAACACATTGCCTGTCATTACAAATAGGTATTTCCTATCTGAGATAAGCTGAAATCATCAAAGTGCCTATTAATAGATTTAAAAATAATGGACATTTAATGCGATATTTTTAAGATTCGCACTGTCAAACAATAAAGTTAGTGTAATAACAGTCTTCACTTTAACTAAAGTATAAGCTTATTCGATTCGAGCATTATGAACGAATTTCCCAAAATTTCTTTTGACTTTTAATGCAATCCAAAACACTTGAAAAGGCTTAGCTAAAATGAATGCTCTGTTGGAACGAAAGCATGACGTCCGAAATTTCTCTCGTCCTTTCCCCTTTGTAATGACGGCTGGTATGGAGAAAAACATTTCTGACTAGGATTAGATATTTTGTGACAATTCACAACACTACAAGAATTAATCATTGTCTTCATTGTCTGTAAAGGTCAATTTTAAAAAAAACGTGCGCTTTCACGCTACTGATGTGTTGATTCGACTTACCACAAAGATGGCGGACAAACAGGTGCGCGCGCCACCTGAGGAAAAATCGATAACCATCTATACTACACCACCCTTCTGGTATAATTCACCGTTTTGTTCGATATACTAGCCATGCCATATATTCTACACCACCCTAGTGGTAAAATTCACCGTCAAGTTCGATATACTAGTCATGCCACGTATACAACACCACCCTACTGGTATAATTCACCGTCATGTTCGATATACCAGTCATGCCACGTATACTACACCACCCTACTGGTATAATTCACCGTTATGTTCGATATACCAGCCATGCCACGTATTCTACACCATCCTAGAGGTATAATTCACCGTTATGTTCGATATACCAGCGATGCAACGTATTCTACACCCCCTACTGGTATAATTCACCGTTATGTTCGATATACTAGCCATGCCACATATACTACACTACCCAACTGGTATAATTCACCGTTATGTTCGATATACCAGTCATGCCACATATTCTACACTACCCTAGTGGTAAAATTCACCGTCAAGTTCGATATACTAGTCATGTCACGTTTACTACACCACCCTACTGGTATAATACACCGTCAAGTTCGATATACCAGCCATATCACATATTTTACACCACCCTAGTGATATAATTCACCGTTATATTCGATATACCAGCCATGCCTCATATTCTACACTACCCTACTGGTATAATTCACCGTTATGTTCGATATACCAGCCATGCCACATATTCTACACTACCCCACTGGTATAATTCACCGTTATGTTCGATATACCAGCCATGCCACATATTCTACACTACCCTACTGGTATAATTCACCGTTATGTTCGATATACTAGCCATGCCACATATTCTACACCACCCTAGTGGTATAATTCACCGTTATGTTCGATATACCAGCCATGCCACATATTCTACACTACCCTACTGGTATAATTCACCGTTATGTTCGATATACTAGCCATGCCACATATTCTACACCATCCTAGTGGTATAATTCACCGTTATGTTCGATATACTAGCCATGCCACATATTCTACACCACCCTTCTGGTATAATTCACCGTTATGTTCGATATACTAGCCATGCCACATATTCTACACCACCCTTCTGGTATAATTCACCGTCAAGTTCGATATACCAGCCATATCACATATTCTACACCACCCTAGTGATATAATACACCGTCAAGTTCGATATACCAGCCATGCCTCATATATTACACCACAAGGTTGACAAACCCTATTTTATAGGAATTGTGACACCACTTTAAAGTAATTTGAACACGTGTACAAAAAATGAACTAAAATGTACATAGGTACAATTGTCTGTGAGTTGAAGTAAATATAAAGACTCCTCATTACACAAGGATAGAACAACCAACCGAATTACAACTTCCGGTCGGAAACATCAGCAAGTAGTGTGCTTCAAAATAGGTTTGATGTGGCTCCAATCTTGGAGTTGTTTCATTTAATAAATCCACTATTTTACTTAGTGAGACAACTTACAGTAAACACCTTATTGGAAGTAGATTTACAAACGAGGAATGAAATTAAACAATTTCAAATCAGAGCCAAGAATATCTCCAATATGCATATCGTATTATCTGAACTTTTAGATTAAAGCAAGCAGATAAATTGAAACTTAACTTTCCAAACGATGACGCCATTAAGCCTTGCTAAAATGATGCTATGTCAAAAAAAATCAAACCCATTACGTCATATTAGAAATAAACAATGACGACATATTAATTGTAGTGTGTAATTGTCAAACATGAGGCAATATTGTTCACTTTGAAGTATGAAGAATCTTTGTGTTAAAAAGAATAATTGAGCAAGTGTACAGGCCCGTCATCCCACCCCAACACAAAAAAAACATGGCGGTAACTGATGGTTTGTCTTTGTATGTGTTATGTCTCGTCTCTGTATTTTTGTCACATTCACATTTACCTTGTTTGCCTTTGTCTACTGGTAGATAAAATTTAAATATCTGTGGAAATTTTGATAGGATCTTTTCTTATTTACCTATGCAATAAGACCAAGCCTTTGTCCTTCTTATGTGTCTTGGGTAAGACCTTTTGTATCAGGATTTAAGGAGTCGGGAAGTGGTCACTCTCGCATGTTAATTTTCCTAACTTTTTGGCCACAATATTCATTACGTAATGCCATAAATATCACTGTCAATTACAAGATCCTCTGCTGTCCTAAAACAAAGCACTTTGATATGCACATGATAGCATTTGACCCTTAGTAATTGTCGCCAAAAAAGAACAAACATCTTATTTAAAATCTAAAAACCAAACAGCATGCCAATCTGTCTGCATTTCTCATTGAAAATGGCCTAGTTTCTATTTAACCTATGGTTTATTACACATGTGGCTGATTTTAAGAATATGCCTTATGAAACTTTTCATTTCAAGATGTTCCTGCATTTATTGCCAACTGCCAGACGCTTGTCTGATTACGAGGTTGACGCATTAATGACTCTCTTCAGTGCAGTGAGCATTTGAGAAGATAAGCGATAATGAGACCCGCATTTCAGTGGAGAAAATAAACCAAGTCTCGACGAATATCAAAACTTGTTGATAACAAATCAAAATACCGTCAGTGTAATCATCGACTTATTGAGTAATTATTTCGTAAAACTGAGGTTCTGTCTTTAACAAAATGTTCAGAAGAAGGCGCTATACTTCATTGTTTGTTGGGACATAATGACATTTTTGTCTCGAATGCATAAATATTCTATTCATACTATTCTGGTATCGATGTTACCAAATTTACAAATTGTTTTAATAAAATGTACAGCTGTCATTTTCTCGTACAAAACGGCACTATAATACCGTTTCTCTTTAGAAATTATTGTGTATATTTCAAATCACTTACAATCGCAATTCTGACAATGAGCATACGATCGGAATCCTGCGTGGAAGGTGATAGTTTTGTCTGCTTCAAGCCGTTATTCTGAACGCTTATTTGCTTCAGAAACATTGCATTTCCTTTCACCTGTCGTCACTTTATCTTATAACAGGCTCCACTATCGGCTCCTGCACCTAAAGGTCGCAGACAAACCTGATTTCAGTACAAATGAAATATTTTTAAACACTAAAAAGTTGGAAGCCGAATGACTCTTATCGTCAGTGTTTGGACTCGAACGTCTTTAAACATTTATCTACATATGGTCTATATATGGTCTTTATATGGTCTGTATATAGTCTATATATGGTCTTTATATGGTCTATATATGGTCTTTATATGGTCTATATATGGTCTATATATGGTCTATATATGGTCTATATATGGTCTTTATATGGTCTATATATGGTCTATATATGGTCTATATATGGTCTTTATATATATAGTATATGTATAGTAATGCAACACATGCGTGTACATTTGTACTTATTTAAACAACAACTTATCTGCTTTTATCAATCACTTCAAAAATGAGAAAATTAAATACTTATATAAACAGAAGCCTACATGAATTTGTGATATCCGAAATACGTAAAATTGCTCGACAATTTTTATATATATATACACATGCATATAACAAGATTCTAAATGAGTATATTGGTTGTACGTTTATTTATATTTTAAAGTTAATTAAAAGTAAAAAATGACAAAAATTAAAAACACACGATAAGCTAGAAATATTCGTTATTTAAAAATGTGATGATATTTTAAGATGTACATATTTCCTGTCACATTCTAAACAGTGGTTTCGAACCTGAAGCATTTGAATAAGTGATATGACACCTTACCCATTATACCACTTATCGTTACGGTCTAAGGATGTTTTTTTATGTTTTAACAATGAAAAGATATTAACATACAGTCTTGTAGATCGCCGAATCATTTCGGTAACTTATTTCAAAGTTGCCATTTCAATGTTGCCAAATAATACTAATACTACATACGCTATTCACACAGGTCACAGAAAAACTTGCGCTGCATCCAGCAAGATTCTTCTACGACAATTCTATTCACAGCTGTATCTGGGAAAAGTCTTAAGTAAATAGGAGTCCAACCTGAAACCAATTGATAAGTTTAACCAGTTAAAGCAGATAAACGCCCGTTTACCACCATAATCATTGGAAACACCAATGACAACAGCATCTGTTTAACCTTTCTCTGGATATTGCTGCCAATTTTTAACGAACTTCCTTGCGCATTCAAAGAAAACGTTCAGACATCGTAACATAAACTCAAATGCACTTACATGTAAAGGACAAGAATTCGCAAATATAAGTTATTCGATGAAGGTGATGGAAACACGTGGTGAGGGGCGGGGGGTGGGGGCGTCTTACACCAGCTTCCACTTCACACACTTTTATCTCTACTCATCTACAGCCACACGTATACCATTAGACGCACCTGGAACTCCGCCCAGAGTGTGCCGATGGATGGAGCCTGTAGTAAGATATTTACGACATAACACTCAAAAATCTGCAACAAAGTTGTTTGTCTTTATTAGATGTAATGCAAGTTGTTATAATTTGATATATGAAGGATTTTATGCTTGGAACTCATCCAGATTTCATAGTGTAATTGAAACGTTGTTGAAAGTCTAGATTCATTGATAAAACATTGAAAGACATATCAGCAGTATTATTAATAATTACGAAAGAGCGGTCATGGCCGACACATCAGGGAAGCAGATAAACTCCGTTCTAGATCATTGAGATACTTTCACCTAGCATCAATACTTCTCATAAGGATTTTAAATAAAATTTGTTTTCTTATCATTGATATTTAAATCTAATAATAATTTGATAAACATTTCTTATTGACCTTTAAATGAGCTTATAGTTAAAGAAAAATGGCATTGCTCCTACAATGAACAAATGCATGTATGTCCTTATGTTTATGGACAAGTTGCTCCAATTTCTTGCATTAGTTGACAAGAACGCCGTTCAGGGATTGTCTCTGAACCTGCTGTGTCTGACAAACATTAGAGACGGCATGGTCCAGGGAGTCCGAATATTTATGGATTATGTTGTATTATATTCCCACTTGCTCAAAAGAAAGTGTCAGGATACTAAGAAAAGACTAGCGGCTGAAGAGGAAGGTATGATCGTGCAAGAGGTTGGCATATCGGCGGTATTGTCTGTGCTCCTTTTGCTGATGACGGCTTTTATCATGCTGGGAGCGTTGCTGTTCGCTAAATGGAGTGATATGGGACGCCGTGACTGGTACCTACTTATGCTTCATTACATCGAGTACCTTCGATTTGGTGATGTGGTGCTCGGCATCAGCTCGAAAAAGATGGATCATTGGGAAGTTGATACTTGGTGCTATGTTTCTCGTCTTTAGACTGTCTCTGGTCTGGATAGGTTTCAAACTGGTCCAAATCAAGGTGAAGGTGAAATGTGAGTGGTTAATGATGAAACAAGAATTAATAGATAAGTTGGTGGTTCTGAACATTAGTTCGAATTTCAAAGAACCGATTTCGAAGTTGGTTAACGGCGTGTTCTTTAATGATATTTCTTTGATTTGTGTCTGAAACAAATCTATTGGCACACCGTTCATTAATAATAGGTAAGGTTTGGTAATATCTTTATCAACCTCGTGGGCTGATTTCAGTGTGTGAATATTGGATTATGTTTACATTGAAGTAAGAATGATATTTTGCGTATTTTATGAGGGATAACTTTCAAATGCATGTTCCGATTTCATTACTTTCTCTTTACATTAAAATAATTTAACTTTAAGTGCTCATTTTCAGCAACTTGTTGCATACTTTAAAAGTTGTAGTATTTGTAACATTATATAAGAGGGTTAGTTTTATTAATATAATATATTTTAGTATCTGCTTTAAAACATTATTTACAGAATAAACTAAATAAAAGAATTTAAACAAATCTCGAAAATGAACTTATCAAGATTTAATTAACATCATTTATATTTTATATTTGACGCATCGATATTTATCTTTCATTGAACTACGGACTGAAAGCAGCCATTTCATATTTCGTTTGAGTTTCGGGTTTTTGTTGTATCGTTTCTGATGTTTCTTAATAAGTCCGGAGTATTTTTATCGAATTCTTATGAGTTGAAGAATATAGTTTAAAATCAATCTTACCCTGATTTTAGTTATTAAACCACGCGTACAAGCAACTCTTACCCTGAATTTAGTTATCAAACCCCGAGTACAGGGAACCCTTACCTTGAATTTAGTTATAAAACCACGCGTACAGGCAAGGCTTACCCTGAATTTAGTTATCAAACCCCGCGTACAGGGAACCCTTACCTTGAATTTAGTTATCAAACCTCGCGTACAGGGAACCCTTACCTTGAATTTAGTTATCAAACCACGCGTACAAGCAACTCTTACCCTGAATTTAGTTATCAAACCCCGCATACCGGGAACCCTTACCTTGAATTTAGTTATCAAACCACGCGTACAGGCAACTCTTACCCTGAATTTAGTTATCAAACCCCGCATACAGGGAACCCTTACCTTGAATTTAGTTATCAAACCACGCGTACAGGCAAGGCTTACCCTGAATTTAGTTATAAAACCACGTGTACAGGCAACTCTTACCCTGAATTTAGTTATAAAACCACGCATACAGGCAACTCTCTCCATGAATTTAGTTATCAAACCACGCGTACATGCAACTCTTACCCTGAATTTAGTTATACAACCACGTGTACAGGCAACTCTCTCCATGAATTTAGTTATCAAACCACGTGTACAGGCAACTCTTACCTTGAATTTAGTTATCAAACCACGTGTACAGGCAACTCTTACCCTGAATTTAGTTATCAAACAACGTGTACAGGCAACTCTTACCCTGAATTTAGTTATCAAACTACGTGTACAGGCAACTCTTACATTTAATTTAGTTATCAAACCACGTGTACAGGCAACTCTTACCTTGAATTTAGTTATCAAACCACGTGTACAAGCAACTCTCTCCATGAATTTAGTTATCAAACCACGTGTACAGGCAACTCTTACCTTGAATTTAGTTATACAACCACGTGTACAGGCAACTCTTACCTTGAATTTAGTTATCAAACCACGTGTACAGGCAACTCTTACCCTGAATTTAGTTATCAAACCACGTGTACAGGCAACTCTCTCCATGAATTTAGTTATCAAACCACGTGTACAGGCAACTCTCTCCATGAATTTAGTTATCAAACCACGTGTACAGGCAAGGCTTACCCTGAATTTAGTTATCAAACCACGTGTACAGGCAACCCTTACCTTGAATTTAGTTAATTTAGTTACATGTAAGTAACTCTAGTACAGCCCTAAATTATGTTATGGATAGAATAAAACACTGCAAGATAAGACATGTTTATTGTTTCGTGCAAGAGGTCTGATTACTTAAAATCACGAACTTAAAAAGTCATGTTGGCAAACCACAACTCAGGGTAGCTCAAACATCAAAGTGGCCAACATCAACAAAAGTATTTTTGAATGGTATTTTTCACTATAATCCTTTTCATTTGGATGTTTTTAGAATGGATAATTGTAAGTCCTTATCAGGGACTTCCTTTTAGTAGAATTGTAGCGCTTTCTATAATAAATTTACCGGACAATTGGCGCACTTGCATTTAGTAAATATTTCATTAATGTATCCTCCGATTAATAACATTTGACTTTCTTTGAAAGGTTTACTATGTGGACTTGTACGGGCTTGTGACGCTCTATGTTTCCTATCAGACAATATTTACATAAAATGCGGTGACACTTTTAGAGTAAGTAAGTGGTATTCCTAATTGAGAACCAATTGTGCACCATTAATTGGAGATTATTTTTATACTGCTTTCAGCGTGATTTCATGTTAACTGTATCCCCTTCTAGTCAAAACCACAGTAAAGAGTATTTCAATTCCACGTCACGCTTTCATGTCGATATTCTGACTATAGATAATCCTTTCTTTTCTTAAATGATCCATCTGATTTACCCTCCAGAACCTACCCGTAATAAAGCAAATAACTGACATTTAAATACAGCATTTCTAGACATTGAGATCGCTATTTCCAATAACAACGTCTCTACACAAATCTATGACAAGAGAGATAATTTCAACTTTAGTATTGTGAATTATCCATACCTTTATCTCGTTCTACCACCTATGGCATTTACATATCCTAACTTACAAGGTTTGTACTAGTTTCTACTAAAGTAGAAGATTTCAATGCTAGAAACCGGTTTATTATCTTTAAATTGTTACCGCAAAGCTTTCGATTTCACAAATTAAGGAAGGCGTTTTCAAAGTTCTTTTCCCGCTTTGATTTTATTCCTTCAAAATATAATAGCAATGTGAAAACACTTATCCAGCAAGCCATCCTGCATTTATGGAAATGTTTTGGACAATCAAGACAATCAAGAGTCTCTTTAACCTTTCTGACCTTTTTACAAAACTGTTTTCAGACAATTTATTACTAATGGTTACAACCCGGGAATCCTTTGTTGTACTTCATTGCTAAAAATTGACCCTTTTCCTGTCAAGATCTTACATTGCTTTCAAATTACACGATGACCGGACAGATCTTTGAGACTATTCTTTTGTAACTTTTGTTATTAATCAATATGCCAACTGCGGATAGATCCTCGGCTTTTTAACATAATATATTATTTGAATCTCATTACCCATTAACTCCTCACAACACATTTTGTTTTGTTTGGGTTGTTTTCTGCAATTCGATGATTTATTTTGTGTGTTGTTGTTTTTTCAAATTTCACCTTTGACACTTATGGCATATGACGTCATGGCATTTTTTACATGTCGTTATTAAGATGTTCTTATTATACGTCATCGCTTGAGCTGTTTAATTTCAAACTCTCTCATGTGGAACGTTTAGGTTGCAGAGGCCTTTATCTACTGTTCATATTATGATTGTTTATTATATCACTAGTTACTTTGTATCTTAGTTCATTTTATTAGTTTTAACTTTCGATGTAGGTGCTTACTGTTAATTGTCTCACTTTGGTATTTTTATTTACACTGTTTGTTTGACAGAAAAACTCTTCAGGAAGTGCGCGGTTGGAGCACTCTTCAAACCTGGTTTAAGCACCCCGGTCGGTCCTTTTGCCGAATGACCCTTCCACTTGCTGATTTTTCTGTTTGTGTGTTATGTCTCGTCTCTGTGTTTTTTGTTGTACTTTTTTGTCCCGTTTTCATTTACCATGTTTGCCTTTGTCTAGAACTAGTTTATCTGGTCATTCTTATAGGAGCTTTTCTTAATTACCTATTCCGAGTTTTACGCTGACCGTGCATGGACTTGAAGTTAGATCTTGCAACATGTATTGAACATGGTATTATAATTTTCAGTTGTATTCTTTGACAACAAATCAATCATATGTCTACGTTCATTCTGACTTTATATCAGATCATATCCCATTTTAATATATTATTATCACTATAACATAATCGATTTACGTATGTTTTTTCCAAACGTTCAGTTAGTTTGTTGTACTGTTTGCTATTGAAAAGATAAGATCGTAGCACCTTTGATATAAAACAGTTTTAAAGGGCGTGTCACTACTTTGATTGGCATTTACGATTTTAATCCCTGTCATTTGCCGTCATACTCAGCATGTTAACGGTCTTTACTTAACATAATTATTCTCGTTCGTCGATTGGCCACTGCCTTGACTGTTACAAATGTTTTTTTGAACATCACAGGATATATTTGCACCTTGGTTTATATACGTTGTTTTGCATGAAATAATAAAATGTGTAATACTGATAAACGAGTTAACATAGTGGATCAAAGGAAATACACCTGCATTTTGTTTCGAATAGTTGACAAAGTTTTTGACTGATAAGCACCTTGTATTTTCCCAAAAGAATCTACTCATACTTAGAATAAATCGTGCTTACATAATTCAGCTATATGCAGCTTTCTTAAGTATTAGCACAGTAGACCTGACAGGTATATAAAACAATACTCATAAATAGGTTGTTTTATTGGCATTGCGTGTGTTTTCAATTAGTAGAAAATGTTTTTGAATGTTATTATTATAATTATGTGAATATCCACTTAAATCTTTAACAGCTAGTCGTGAAAGTTATAACGTTAAAATAAATCGTGTTACAAATTGGAGTTGCCATTGTTACTTTTTGAAGTTTATGCATGATTGTGAAATATCCTGAACTGTTCAGGTAGAGTACTTTACTGAAATTGAGTTGCCACGTTTGTATGCTGGTCTGAACTTCGTTAATTTTCTACAAAGAAATACGCTTGTGGTTGAATGTTATAATAAGACATTTAGTTTGAAGACATGAAATTGTAGGAACGTGTAAGAAGAAGTTTCAATTCTTCATTATGATACCACTTGTACTTCAAGTGCCTGGATCGAGTATCCACTCGGTGAAGGTAGAGCACATGTAATGCTGCACCTCCAATTGAAGAGTATTTTAATTATGGTTAAAATGCTTCATAACTGGGATTGAGGGTTTTGAATTCCGGTATGGGCACGAATGGTCAAAAAAATCTTTCTACCTTACTTTTACAATGATTTTTGCCTCACTTTATCAGATTAAGAAAGAAACATGTAAAGTTCTTAGTTTTATTTTTATAAATATTTTTAATTGTATGATTTGTGCTAAATTTTATTAGAAATTCGTTACCAAGTATATTCAAAGGCCAAAAAAGAAAAAAGAAAACATGTGCTGAAGTTATTTTCTTTTATTTTGCAGCATAAACCAATATACTTTATAGAACATTTTGGGCAACTCTGAAATAAATCGTGTGGCTATCAAGAGCCCGTTGATTTTTTGCAGTAAAGTACAATAAGCAGATAAAATGGGAAAGTTAGTCTAAAGCGGTTGGGTTTGTTAACGATTAATTACATATTTGGGATAGTTTGAGTCAAACCAATCAACTAACATGTTTGGTTGGGTTGTCAAATGTTATATCTTGTTTCAAAAATGCTCAATAGCAAAAACACTTCCCCTTAAGAGGATATAACATAATATTTGGAGTTTTCTGAAAATGGGATACATTTAATACCGATTTAAAAAAAAATATCCAGAAAATTCAAAACTGGATGGAGATTCCTTTTAAAGTTTGCATACACGTCTACATTTAAGTATACAACTCATTCCTTCTTCTAATTTTCAAATTCTATATGTTTTCTATTACACTTGCTTTACCTTAACTCGTCGGAGCGTGTTTTAGGGATTCGTTATATATGATTTTATCGAAATACTTTTGTTCAATTTGTGTATTGATCGGCTAATTGCCTAATGATGCAATATAATCTATCTGTACACAGTTGATGGAATATTGTTTGTATCGAAGCGAAAGTTTCTGTGTAATATGTATAGCGTTCTATAGCTAGGCGCTGTACCGTAGCACTGTGTGTTTACAGTTTATATTATATAGCTACTTGTAAGGGTAGTTTAATCAAAGCATAAAGAATGTGACGGAGATTAACATAGTTTTAGCTTTAATTAACTTTGAATAACACACATTGCATGAGTATTTTTTGTATTTAAGCTTGGGCTGTTTTATTTCAAACTAATCTCTCGTTTGGATTTTTTATTTTAACGTTGCCGAGGCTTTTATCTACTGTACATACTGTACATATGTTTACAGTTTATTTTATTACTAGTCATTATGTATGTATATAAGTTCATTGTATCTGTTTTAACTCCCTATGCAGGTGCTTACTGTTAGTTGTTTCACTTTGACGGGATGTTGTTATTTACACTGTTTGTTTGCTAGAAAAACTTCAGGAAGTGCGAGGTTGGAGCGCTCCACAAACCAGGTTTAAGCACCCCAGTTGGCCCTTTTGCCGATTGACCGTTCCAAGGCGGTAACTGATGGTTTTTCTTTATGTACGTTATGTCTCGTCTCTGTGTTTTTGTCACATTTACATTTACCTTGTTTGCCTTTGTCTATTGGTAGATAAAATTTAAATATCTGTGGAAATTTTGATAGGACCTTTTCTTATTTACCTTTGCATGTGGCAAACTACAAAGTACAGAACAAGACAAAACTTAACAACCTGATGACCTTTATCCCAGTGATCTACTCACTTTTCTTTCTCTAGCCGACCCCATTGATCATTTTAACGTTTTCTTTAAACAGATATGCACAAAAAATAAAACCCTGCATCATCTGTTTGAAAGACGTATTCTACTGTCCTTTGTGCCGACAAAATCTCGTTTCAGGTACGAGTATGGCGAACATAAATCAAAGTCGTCGTGGCGCGGAATCACAGCGTTACTGTTAGCTGCTGATGGATGCCTTTGGGATTGTCTTAACCCTGCTCCGACAGATTATCATCTCTGTAATCTATTATCAGGCTTCTCATTTTATTTCCATGTGTGTTATATTTACTCATGAAGAATTCACATATCATTCCAGTCGGACTGACTGCCTGAAATCAGAAAATCTTTGAACAAAGATATAAAATATTCTAGGATTAACAAAACTAACAAAAATATAGAGAATGCTATTTAAAAATAAGATAAAGAAATACATACAGCATGCTACATTTTTCACTCTGACCTGATATAAACCCATAAACAATACTAAGAAAAAGGAAAAAAATAATGTCAATTTGCGCGTGACCCTTATTGAAATATAATATCAAGTTAATATTTATCTTCCATTTTTTTCTGATTTACTGATCGCTACAATTAGTAATCTTTTGTTCTGCCAAATTATATTTCTATAATTTATATTACAGAAAAGTACAATCTTTATGAATATATTTTTTAAAATAAATATTTGAATGGGAATAGTAACTCATAATCGCAAGTTAAAAGTCATACGAAACTAAATCTTAAAAATAACGTTGGGATTCAAAAGCATGTTAAGTGGCTATTATATATATCCATTAACAGAGACATTATTTATTAAACATATATAATTTGCACCAATACTATACACCTGTAGCACTGTTTGACCTTATATGTTTTGAGAACATAGAATTTCAAATGGCTGGCTCGGGAATTACATTCCCGATTGTATTGGCTGCCGTAAAATGTCCATGCACAATGTAACGTATTGGCAACGGCATCCGCTGTGGTATTTATTTACGATCGACAGGAATGTTTTCTTTGCTGTTTATTCTATTTAAGAATAGGCTATATACTGCAAAGCGTGGTATTAATTGTTCTTTAAAAAGAAACCGCTATACGTTTTGTCTGTTTAGTAAATATCCGCCAATTGTGCACCTGTTATATGGTGTAACTGGAAGAAGCTTAACTGTATGATTGTTAACATATCTTCCGTGCATGGTTAACTATGACACGTTTGCAGGTTCTTTGAACTTCAAAACTTCTGTCTTAAATGTTTACAAATAATAGCAGTAATACACTGTTTATTGGAAGACATAGAAGGGACTTCTCCCCAATCTTGCCACGAAACCGTAATACTCTGAGAAATGTTTACAATTTTCAAGTAAACTATAAACAGTTTATCTTGGTATCGATTCTGTTACAAGAAAGGCAATATATAGACTATCAATTGCAAGCAATGTATTTGATGCAGTGCTTGCCTTCAAACTATTATGTAATGTGTTGATAAAGTGCCTATTTTATGCATATTAATCTAATATCTGGTTTCATTTGTAAAAACAATTATAGCTTAACTGTGACTAAACACTTTATATGAAATACTAAATAAATACCAGCAAGTTCATTCAATAAACTATTACAGCAAATAGACTGTATCATTTACACAAGATCACATTTTTATAAAAGGTAGTATCAGCAAATCAACACTGCACAGACCTTAGTTTACTTAAAATCCATTTTGTCATATTTGATCGAAAAAGAAAATGGCTATGTTCTTTGTAAACAAACATTATCTAATTTTGTTTTATTATAGAATATTATTTGATTTTTTCGATACTTCATAACCTCCACTTTTATACAAACGTTAATGATATCGCCTTCACATATAACATCAAATAGTTGTGAGTTGTGTATTTGGACAAAAAGATTGATGAAATAAACTGATTATTTGAGAGTATTTGTTGTAGAACTTGGGGGCAACTGGCGAAGAATGAGGTATCACAGTTTAAGTGAAAACTAAATTTTCTTCATTTGTTAAAAGGCTCTGAGAATATAAAAAATATTTGTTATCTTTTTCTGAAGTGAGATGGATTTTACTTCAATTAGTGGTCACCAAAAATCATTTTACTCTTACGAATCTATAATCTCTGTTTTGTATCCAGTATATATACGATTCTATTATTTCTGTTATGTATCTAAAATAAATACGAATCTTTTATCTTTGTTTTATATCCTGCATAAATACGAATCTAATATCTTTGTTATATATCCTGCATAAATACGAATCTATTGTCTCTGATAAATATCCAGTATAAATACGAACCTATTATCTCTGTTATGTATTCTGTATAAATACGACTCTGTAATTTCTGTTATAGTTTATCTATAAATTTTACTTATCTAATTACTTTTATCAATGGTGTAGTCTAGAGAAAAATGATACTGCAGTTAAGAAAGAAAGTACATATCGAATAAATTTAATGTTAGCTGTCTCACGTTGACAGGAAACCTTCTATTGACATGGCTCGTCTTCGAGAAAACCCTACAGGAAGTGCGAAGCTGAAGTACATTAAATCGGTTTAATCACTTCAGTCGGTAGTTGGATGCCTGACCGCCGCTAGAGGAAACTATATGTAATTGTTTCATGCGTTAAAATTTCGGTCATTATTCGGTTATTTGATGACAATCAAAGTTTTTATTTAGTTATATGCAGCTACATTCTCTTCTGTGACTTGAAATTGTCTAAGCACAATGTGTATGTTTGTATAAATTGTATTTTTATGAAGTTGTACTATGAACACGTCAAAATAAAATTCTGTTATGTTCTGTTGTGGTCTATCCAACGACAATTCGTTTGGTGCTAGATCTTAATTCTGCCATTTTGTCATTTTAACCCGTGTTCTCTTTCAACCCCTGTTTGGTGTGTTTTAAGTGGAAAACAACATGCGTTATCAGTTCGTTTATTATATGTTTGGTTGTTTCGTTTTGTAAATTAGGTCATGGATTGGAGCCCTCTTTTAAAGTCAATTGTATATTCACTTCTCTATTCACTTATGGAAGCTGGGAACCACCCGCTTTGGTCAGTTAATGTACAATTCATTCCCCTTTACTGTGATTTTAATCATAAATAACTAAGTGTTGAATATACAATTTAACCATGGTACACAAAACTTGTATTTAATTTTTTTTTCTATTTTCTTTACCTTTTGTGCAAATATGTCTTCCTTTTTACTTTTCATGTGTTATTATTAATTTAGCCAAACGTTAAGACATTAAAATTAGCGTGGGAATAATTTAAGTTTCTTGACGTTGCGTTCTATTGATGTTTTACGGTATTTACTTTAAAACGATTTTTCCTGTATCACTTGTAGCTAAAAGCTAGCGAGTTATAAGAAAGTGCAATACTTGCCTCCCAAAATAAGGACATACTTTATCTAATGAGTAAGCAGAACTAGTATGTTTCCACAAAAATAATCTCATGAAAGGAACTTGTAACAGAAGTCATTTAGTAAGAAAGTAAAGAAGTAAAAATACAATTTCATCCTATAACACAAGTCCATCAGAAAACTAAGTTTTTCTTCTCTTATGGACAAGTTCCGCAAAAACGTCCTTATCGATTTCGAAGTTGGTTAACGGCGTGTTCTTCAATGATATTTCTTTGATTTGTGTCTGAAATAAATCTATTGGCACACCGTTCATTAATTGGTAAGGTTTGGTAATATCTTTATTAACCTTGTGGGCTGAACTCAGTGTGAGAATATAGGATTATGTTTACATTGAAGTAAGAATGATATTTTGCGTATTTTTATGAGGGATAACTTTCAAATGCATGTTCCGATTTCATTACTTTCTCTTTACATTAAAATAATTTAACTTTAAGTGCTCATTTTCAGCAACTTGTTGCATACTTTAAAAGTTGTAGTATTTGTAACATTATATAAGAGGGTTAGTTTTATTAATATAATATATTTTAGTACCTGCTTTAAAACATTATTTACAGAATAAACTAAATAAGAGAATTTAAACAAACCTCGAAAATGAACTTATCAAGATTTAATTAACATCATTTATATTTTATATATGACGCATCGATATTTATCTTTCATTGAACTACGGACTGAAAGCAGCCATTTCTTATTTCTTTTGAGTTTCGGATTTTTGTTGTATCGTTTCTGATGTTTCTTAATAAGTCCGCAGTACTTTTATCGAATTCTTATGAGTTAAAGAAAATAGTTTGAAATCAATCTGTCCGACGTTAGTAATATTTTATATTAGATAACCATCAACATATAAAAACACAGGTAACTCTTTCCTTAAATTTAGTTATCAATCCACGCGTACAGCAACTCTTACATTGAATTAATTTGTAAAACTCTTACACTGAATTTAGTTATCAAACCACGCGAACAGGCCATTCTTACACTGAATTTAGTTATCAAACCCCGCGTACAGGGAACCCTTACCTTGAATTTAGTTATCAAACCACGCGTACAGGCAACTCTTACCCTGAATTTAGTTATCAAACCACGTGTACAGGCAACTCTTACCTTGAATTTAGTTATCAAACCACGTGTACAGGCAATTCTTACATTGCCTTAAATTTTAAAACGACGCGTACAGGCAACTCTTACATTGAATTTAGTTATCAAACCACGTGTACAGGCAACTCTTAGATTGAATTTAGTTATCAAACCACGCGTACAGGCAATTCTCTCCTGGAATTTAGTTATCAAACCACGTGTTCAGGCAATTCTTACTTTGCATTTAGTTATCAAACCACGCGTACAGGCAACTCTTACTTTGAATTTAGTTATCAAACCACGTGTACAGGCAACTCTTACCCTGAATTTAGTTATAAAACCACGCGTACAGGCAACTCTTACCCTGAATTTAGTTATAAAACCACGCGTACAGCCAACTCTTACTTTGAATTTAGTTATAAAACCACGCGTACAGGCAACTCTTACCCTGAATTTAGTTATAAAACCAGGCGTACAGCCAACTCTTACTTTGAATTTAGTTATCAAACCACATGTACAGGCAACTCTTACTTTGAATTTAGTTATCAAACCACGTGTACAGGCAACTCTTACCCTGAATTTAGTTATAAAACCACGCGTACAGGCAACTCTTACCCTGAATTTAGTTATAAAACCACGCGTACAGCCAACTCTTACTTTGAATTTAGTTATAAAACCACGCGTACAGGCAACTCTTACCCTGAATTTAGTTATAACACCACGCGTAGAGGCAACTCTTACCCTGAATTTAGTTATCAAACCACGCGTACAGGCAACTCTTACTTTGAATTTAGTTATAAAACCACGCGTACAGCCATCTCTTACCCTGAATTTAGTTATAAAACCACGCGTACAGCCAACTCTTACTTTGAATTTAGTTATAAAACCACGCGTACAGGCAACTCTTTCCCTGAATTTAGTTATAAAACCACGCGTACAGGCAACTCTTACCCTGAATTTAGTTATAAAACCACGCGTACAGGCAACTCTTACCCTGAATTTAGTTATAAAACCACGCGTACAGGCAACTCTTACCCAGAATTTAGTTATCAAACCCCGCGTACAGGCAACTCTTACCCTGAATTTAGTTATCAAACCCCGCGTAAAGGCAACTCTTACTTTGAATTTACTTAATTAAGTTAAGTAACTCTAGTACAGCCTGAAATTATGTTATGGATAGAATAATACATTGTAGTATAAGGCATGTTTATTGTTGCATGCAAGAGGTCTGATAACTTAAGATCACGAACTTAAAAAGTCATGCTGGCAAACCACAACTGAGGGTAGCTCAAACATCAAAGTGACCAACTTTAACAAAAGTAATTTAGAGGGGTATTTTTCACTATAATCCTTTTCATTTAGATGTTTTAGAGAATATAATATGCTTTCAACTTTTACAAAAAAATCATAATGGATAATTGTAAGTCCTTATCAGGGACTTCATTTTGGAGGATTGTAGCGCTTTCTATCATAAATTTACTGGACAATTGGTGCACTTGCATTTAGTAAATATTTCATAAAATGTATCCTCCGATTAATAACATTTGACTTTCTAAGAAAAGTTTACTATGTGGACTTGTACGGGCTTGTGACGCTCTATATTTCCTATTAGACAATATTTACATAAAATGCGGTGACACTTTTTAGAGTAAGTAAGTGGTATTCCTAATTGTGAACCATTAATTGCAGATAATTTTTATACTGCTTTAAGCGTGATTTCATGTTAACTGTATCCCCTTCTAATCAAATCCACAGTAAAGAGTATTTCAATTCCACGTCACGCTTTCATGTCGATATTCTAACTATAGATAATCCTTTCTTTTCTTAAATGATCCATTTGATTTACCCTCCAGAATCTACTCTTAAGAAAGCAAATAACTGACATTTAAATACAGCATTTCTAGATATTTAGATCGCTATTTCCGATTACAATGTCTCTACACAAATCTACGACAAAAGAGATCATTTCAACTTAAGTGAATTATCCATACTTTGACGGTGATTTATCTCGTTCTACCTCCTATGGCATTAACATATCCTTACTTACAAGGTTTGTACGAGTTTCTACTAAAGTAGAAGATTTCAATGCTGGAAACCGGTTTATTACAATAAAATTGTTACCGTAAAGCTTTCGATTTCAAAAATTAAGGAAGGCGTTTTCGAAGTTCTTTTCCCGCTTTGATTTTATTGCTTCAAAATATAATAGCCATGTGAAAAGACTTATCTAACAAGCCATCCTGCATTAATGGAAATGTTTTAAACAATCAAGACAATCAAGGTTCTATATAACCTTCCTGACCTCTTAACAAAACTGTTCAGACAATTTATTACTAATGGTTACAACCCGGGAATCCGTTGTTGTACTTCATTTCTAAAAATTGACCTTTTTCCTGTCAAGAACTTGCATTGCTTTCAAATTACATGATGGCCGGACAGGTCGTTCAGACTATTTTTTGTAACCTTTATAATTCAATATGGCAATTGCGGATAGATCCTCGGCTTTTTAACATAATTTATTATTTGAATCTCATTACCCATTAACTCCTTACAATACAACATTTTGTTTTGTTTGGGTTGTTTTCTGCAATTCGATGCATTATTTTGTGTGGATTTTTTTCTTCAAATTTCAGTTTTGACACTTATGGCATATGACGTCATGGCATTTTTTGCATGACGTTATTAAATTGTTCTTATTATAAGTCATCGCTTGAGCTGTTTAATTTCAAACTCTCTCATGTGGAACGTTTAGGTCGCAAAGGCCTTTACCTACTGTTCATATTATGAGTTTATTATATTACTAGTAACTTTGTATCTTAGTTCATTTTATTAGTTTTAATTTTCGATGTAGGTGCTTACTGTTAATTGTCTCACTTTGGTATTTTTATTTACACTGTTTGTTTGACAGAAAATCCTTCAGGAAGTGCGCGGTTGGAGCACTCTTCAAACCTGGTTTAAGCACCCCGGTCGGTCCTTTTGCCGAATGACCTTTCCACTTGCTGATTTTTCTGTTTGTGTGTTATGTCTCGTCTCTGTGTTTTTTGTTGTAGTTTTTTGTCCCGTTTTCATTTACCATGTTTGTCCTTGTCTAGAACTAGTTTATCTGGTCATTCTTATAGGAGCTTTTCTTAATTACCTATTCCGAGTTTTACGCTTGACTTGACGCTTTGGACTTGAAGTGAGATCTTGCAACATTTATTGAACATAAAATGATATTATAATTTTCAGTTGTATTCTTTGACAACAAATCAATCATATGTCTACGTTCATTCTGACCTTATATCAGATCATATCACATTTTAATATATTATTATCACTATAACATAACCGATTTACGTATGGCTTTTTTCTATTGAAAAGATAAGATCGTAGCACCTTTGACATAAAACAGTTTAAAGGGCGTGTCACTACTTTGACTGGCATTTACGGTTTTAATCCCTGTCATATGCGGTCATACTCAGCATGTTAACGGTTTTTGCTAATTATTCTCGTTCGTCGATTGGCCACTACCTTGACTGTTACAAATGTTTTTTGAACATCACAGGAAATATTTGCACCTTGGTTTATATACGTTGTTTTGCATGAAATAATAAAATGTGTAATACTGATATACGAGTTAACATAGTGGATCAAAGGAAATACACCTGCATTTTGTTTCGAATAGTTGACAAAGTTTTTGACTGATAAGCACCTTGTATTTTTCCAAAAGAATCTACTCATACTTAGAATAAATCGTGCTTCCATGATTCAGCTATTTGCAGCTTTCTTAAGTATTAGCACAGTAGACCTGACATGTATATAAAACAATACTCATAAATAGGTTGATTTATTGGCATTGCGTGTGTTTTCAATTAGTAGAAAATGTTTTTGAATGTTATTATTATAATTATGTGAATATCCACTTAAATCTTTAGCAGCTAGTCGTGAAAGTTATAACGTTAAAATAAATCGTGTTACAAATTGGAGTTGTCATTGTTACTTTTTGAAGTTTATGCATGATTGTGAAATATCCTGAACTGTTCAGGTAGAGTACTTTACCGAAATAGAGTTTCCACGTTTGTATGCTGGTCTGAACTTCGTTCATTTTCTACAACATTGCAAAAGAAATACACTTGTGGTTGAATGTTATAATAAGACATTTAGTTTGAAGACATGACATTGTAGGAACGTGTAAGAAGAAGTTTAAATTCTTCATTATGATACTACTTGTACTTCAAGTGCCTGGATCGAGTATCCACTCGGTGAAGGTAGAGCACATGTAATGCTGCACCTCCAATTGAAGAGTATTTTAATTATGGTTAAAATGCTTCATAACTGGGATTGAGGGTTTTGAATTCCGGTATGGGCACGAATGGTCAAAAAAATCTTTCTACTTTACTTTTACAATGATCTTTGCCTCACTCTATCAGATTAAGAAAGAAACATGTAAAGTTTTTAATTTTATTTTTACGAATATTTTTAATTGTATGATTTGTGCTAAATTTTATTACAAATTCGTTACCTAGTAAATTCAAAGGCCAAAAAAAAACAAAACAAAAAAAACAACATGTGCTGAAGTTATTTTCTTTTATTTTGCAGCATAAACCAATATACTTTATAGAACATTTTGGGCAACTCTGAAATAAATCGTGTGGCTATCAAGAGCCCGTTGATTTTTTGCAGTAAAGTACAATAAGCAGATAAAATGGGAAAGTTAGTCTAAAGCGGTTGGGTTTGTAAACAAAACATTACATATTTGGGATAGTTTGAGTCAAACCAATCAACTAACATGCATGGTTGGGTTGTCAAATGTTATATCTTGTTTCAAAAATGCTCAATAGCAAAACACTTCCCCTTAAGAGGATATAACATAATATTTGGAGTTTTCTGAAAATAGGATACATTTAATACCGATTAAAAAATATATTCAGAAAATTCAAAACTAAATGGAGATTTTTTTTTAAAGTTGGCATACACGTCTACATTTAAGTATACAACTCATCCCTTCTGCTAATTTTCAAATTCTATATGTTTTCTATTAGGTAAATAGAAAAAGGTCCTATCAAAACTTCTACAGATATTTAAATTTTATCTACCAGTGGACAAAGGCAAACAAGGTAAATGTAAATGTGACAAAAACACAGAGACGAGACATAACACACATAAAGAAAAAACATCAGTTACCGCCTTGGAACGGTCAATCGGCAAAAGGGCAGACTGGGGTGCTTAAACCTGGTTTGTGGAGCGCTCCAACCTCGCACTTCCTGAAGGTTTTTCTAGCAAACAAACAGTGTAAATAGCAATATCCCATCAAAGTGCAACAACTAACAGTAAGCACCTGCGTCGAGAGTTAAAACAGATACAATGAACTTATATACATACATAATAACTAGAAATAAAATAAACTATAAAAATATGTACAGTAGATAAAAGCCTCGGCAACGTAAAAATTAAAAAAATCCAAACGAGAGATTAGTTTGAAATAAAACAGTCGGACTTACTGCCCGAAATCTGAAAATCTTTGAACAAAGATATAAAATATTCTAGGATTAACAAAACTAACAAAAATATAGAGAATGCTATTTAAAATTAAGATAAAGAAATACATACAGCATGCTACATTTTTCACTCTGACCTGATATAAACCCATAAACAATACTAAGAAAAAGGAAAAAAATAATGTCAATTTGCGCGTGACCCTTATTGAAATATAATATCAAGTTAATATTTATCTTCCATTTTTTCTGATTTACTGATCGCAACAATTAGTAATCTTTTGTTCTGCCAAATTATATTCCTATAATTTTTATTACAGAAAAGTACAATCTTTACGAATATATTTTTTAAAATAAATATTTGAATGGGAATAGTAACTCATAATCGCAAGTTAAAAGTCATACGAAACTAAATCTTTGAGTAAAAACAATGTTGTGTTTCAGAAGCATGTTCAGTGGCTATTATCTATCGATTAACAGAGACATTATTTATTAAACATATATAATTTGCACCAATACTATACACCTGTAGCACTGTTTGACCTTATATGTTTTGAGAACATAGAATTTCAAATGGCTGGCTCGGGAATGACATTCCCGATTGTATTGGCTGCCGTAAAATGTCCATGCACAATGTAACGTATTGGCAACGGCATCCGCTGTGGTATTTATTTACGATCGACAGGAATGTTTTCTTTGCTGTTTATTCTATTTAAGAATAGGCTATATACTGCAAAGCGTGGTATTAATTGTTCTTTAAAAAAGAAACCGCTGTAGGTTTTGTCTGTTTAGTAAATATCCGCCAATTGTGCACCTGTTATATGGTGTAACTGGAAAAAGCTTAACTGTATGATTGTTAACATATCTTCCGTGCATGGTTAACTATGACACGTTTGCAGGTTCTTTGAACTTCAAAACTTCTGTCTTAAATGTTTACAAATAATAGCAGTAATACACTGTTTATTGGGAGACATGGAAGGGACTTCTCCCCAATCTTGCCACGAAACCGTAATACTCTGAGAAATGTTTACAATTTTCAAGTAAACTATAAACAGTTTATCTTGGTATCGATTCTGTTACAAGAAAGGCAATATATAGACTATCAATTGCAAGCAATGTATTTGATGCAGTGCTTGCCATAAAACTATTATGTAATGTGTTGATAAAGTGCCTATTTTATGCATATTAATCTAATATCTGGTTTCATTAGTAAAATAAAAATTATAGCTTTACTGTGACTAAACACTTTATATGAAATACTAAATAAATACAAGCAAGTTTATTCAATAAACTATTACAGATTACAGACTGTATCATTTAAGCAAATCACATTTTGATAAAAGGTAGTATCAGCAAATCAACACTGCACAGACCTTAGTTTACTTAAAATCCATTTTGTCATATTTGATCGAAAAAGAAAATGGCTACGTTCTTTGTAAACAAACATTATCTAATTTTGTTTTATTATAGAATATTATTTGATTTTTTCGATACTTCATAACCTCCACTTTTATACAAACGTTAATGATATCGCCTTCACATATAACATCAAGTAGTTGTGAGTTGTGTATTTGGACAAAAAGATTAATGAAATAAACTGATTATTTGAGAGTATTTGTTGTAGAACTTGGGGGCAACTGGCGAAGAATGAGGTATCACAGTTTAAGTGAAAACTAAATTTTCTTCATTTGTTAAAAGGCTCTGAGAATATAAAAAATATTTGTTTGCTTTTTCTGAAGTGAGATGGATTTTACCTCAATTCGTGGTCACCAAGAATCATTTTACTCTTACGAATATATAGTCTCTGTTATGTTTCCAGTATAAATACGATTCTATTATTTCTGTTATGTATGCAAAATAAGTACGAATCTTTTATCTTTGTTTTATATCCTGCATAAATACGAATCTAATATCTTTGTTATATATCCTGCATAAATACGAATCTATTGTCTCTGATAAATATCCAGTATAAATACGAACCTATTATCTCTGTTATGTATCCTGTATAAATACGACTCTGTAATTTCTGTTATAGTTTATCTATAAATTTTACTTATCTAATTACTTTTATCAATTGTGTAGTCTAGAGAAAAATGATACTGCAGTTAAGAAAGAAAGTACATATCGAATAAATTTAATGTTAGCTGTCTCACGTTGATAGGAAACCTTCTATTGACATAGCTCGTCTTTGAGAAAACCCTTCAGGTAGTGAGAACTTGAAGTACAGATAAATCGGTTTAATCACTTCATTCGGTAGTTGGATGCCTGACCGCCGTTAGAGGAAACTATATGTATTTGTTTCATGCGTTGAAATTTCGGTCATTATTCGGTTATTTGATGAAAATCAAAGTTTTTATTTAGTTAAATGCAGCTACATTCTCGTCTGTGACTTGAAATTGTTTAAGCACAATGTGTAGGTTTTTATAAATTGTATTTTTATGAAGTTGTACTATGAACACGTCAAAATAAAATTATGTTATGTTCTGTTGTGTTCTGTCCAACGACAATTCGTTTGGTGCAAGATCTTATTTCT
The DNA here is from genome assembly GCA_007844125.1 of Sinonovacula constricta. NCBI lineage: Eukaryota > Metazoa > Mollusca > Bivalvia > Cardiida > Solecurtidae > Sinonovacula > Sinonovacula constricta. Next base: position 4,893,549 of record CM017571.1, read on the forward strand.
GCCATTTTGTCATTTTAAACCGTGTTCTCTTCCAAAAACACTGTTTGGCGTATTTTAATTGGTAAACAACATGCGTTATCAGTTCGTTTATTATATGTTTGATTGTTTCGTTTTGTAAATCAGGTCATGGTTTGAGCCCTCTTTTAAAGTCAATTGTATATGTCCCTTGTTAGTCTATTCACTAATGGAAGCTGGGATCCACCCGCTTTGGTCAGTTAATGTACAATTCATTCCTCTTTACTGTGATTTTAATCATAAATAACTATGTGTTGAATATACAATTTAACCATGATACACAAAACTTGTACTTAACATTTTTTTTCTATTTTCTTTACCTTTTGTGCAAATATGTCTTTCTTTTTACTTTTCATGTGTTATTATACATTTAGCAAAACGTTAAGACCTTAAAACTAGCGTGGGAATAATTTAAGTTTCTTGACGTTGCGTTCTGTTGATGTTTTTCGGTTTTTTCATTAAAACGATTTTTTTTCCTGTCTCATTTGTAGTTACAAGCTGGCGACTTATAAGAAAGTGCAATACTTGCCTCCCAAAATAAAGACATACTTTATCTAATGAGTAAGCAGAACTAGTATGTTTCCACAAAAATAATCTCCTCATGAAAGGAACCTGTAACAGAAGTCATTTAGTAATGTTACACTGTTTGTTTGCTAGAAAAACCTTCCAGGAAGTGCGAGGTTGGAGCGCTCCACAAACCAGGTTTAAGTACCCCCAGTTGACCATTTTGCCGATTGACCGTTCCAAGGCGGTAACTGATGTGTTTTTTCTTTATGTGTGTTATGTCTCGTCTCTGTGTTTTTGTCACATTTGCATTTACCTTGTTTGCCTTTGTCTACTGGTAGATAAAATTTGACTATCTGTGAAAATTTTAATAGGACCTTTTCTTATTTACCTATTCTTAGATAAAAGCGCAGTTTCTTAACACAGAATTGACTCTCAGTTTCGAGCGATCCACGCAAAATAAATCGACTAAATTCATATAAATGACAACATGGACGATCGAAGTGCTTTGTTGTATTTACAAATTGAGAAGAAAATTTACTTCCCTAATAAATTAACGTCAATACATGAAATGTTATAGAATGAATAAAAATGTAATATTACATCATTGATTCATTCTAAAATATGTTTACTCTCAAAGTTTATTAAAACCCACAACTGTATACGACTTGACGTCAAGGCCATTTTCCTACCAAAGTATATCTTTTCATTCTTTGCGTAAGTATAATCTGCTTTTATAAATTTAGAAACAATGAGACTAGTACCAACAAGATTCCAACTTGTAACTTTTTGTTAGGCAGGAGCCATGCTTTAGTTGGGTATACCTATTAGGATATAATGTATCTTCTTTCCAGTAATATTTGTTTGTTTTTCATGTTTATGTATACCATCGTTGTACAATTAATTTAATGACACACTAAGAAGATGTTGTAGGGTTTTATTCGCGGTTATATGGCTTGCACATTGGCATCGGACCGTGATGCATCATGAAGTTTCACTGCAGCAACAGCCAGGATTAGAAACGTGTTGTTATTTATCGACATTTCTGAATGAAGGAATCTCGCTTTTATTAGTTTAAACTATATTTTAACAAATTCAAGATGGAACAAAGTGAAGGAAATTTGATTTTGTGTGATAAACAAGTAATATTTTATCATATTTAATATTAGATTTATGTCACATATGAGACCATCTAACTGAATACCATTCGGGCCGAATTTGGTGGATACATTCATACATAGCTTGATCTTTAAACATTTATAATGCAGAACCTACGAGGGAATTTTCAAAAGTATAAATGATAATAAATGATCTCATCTTAAACCATTATTCATACTCTATACAAACATTAATATCATACTTATATTTATGTTTATTGGGTTTATCGTCCCACCAACAGTATATCAGTTATCTGGAGACGGTGTCCACTTGAAGCAGATATAGTGCTGCCTTTACTGTGTATCGCATACGGTGAACACCTGGCATGATACCACACCCAGTCACATTATCCTGACACCGGGCCAACAAGTCGTGGAACTACCCTCATATTTGCTTGAGCGTTAGCAAAGGAGCTATATCACTACCATTTTTAACGACTTTGGTATGTCGCGGCCCGGGATAAAACCCGGGGCCTCCCGTACCTGGAGCCGAATATCACACTTAAGATATGCACGTGCTTACTTAGGCGGCATTGGGGTACCACCAATTTTGTTCGATTTATTAACAGCCCGGTATGGAAAGTGCTTACAATGGTTTTCTTTTTAAGTAAACTGTAAGCCACGAGCCATGATATTATCAAAGTTATTAGAAATGTTGGTCAAGGCCGACATACCTATACTTCAAGTCAATCAAGTATATAGTTCTCTAGAGGATTTCAATAAATTTCAAAGTAGCCGTAGGTTCAATTATTTTTATTGTAGAAAGTAATACAAAGATCCATTCTCAAAAGAGAAAGTGAAAGAGAGACAGAGAGACAGACGGACAGACAGAGACAGAGATTGAGAAGGCGACAAATTGCAAACAGCAGTCAACACAAGGACCTTCAACAGGATTTGCTCCACATTGTATTATTTAATATTTCAGGCGAGAAACTGTCTAGTTAACACCGGCATCGAAGGTAAGTTAATCGACAAGGAAGAACTGTTTTAATATTTTAACAACAAAGCCACGAATCTACCTCATTATGCACAAAATAATAATAAAGCAGGTAATGGAATTACACTTAACTAAAGCAAGCAGATCAAAAGAAACTCAGTTGATCAAAAGATAACGCCATTAAGTCTTGGTAATACTTCTTTTAGAAAAATATAAATAATCAAACCGATTACCTCGTATCGTATTCTAGTCAGGATATGTTTCAAACTGGTCCAACTCAATGTGAATGTGAAATGTGAGTGGTTAATAATGAAACAAGAAATAATAGATAAGTTGGTGGTTCTGAACATTAGTTCGAAAGTCAAAGAACCGATTTTGAAGTTGGTTAACGGCGTGTTCTTCAATGATATTTCTTTGATTTGTGTCTGAAACAAATCTATTGGCACACCGTTCATTAATAATAGGTAATATTTAGTAATATCTGTATCAACCTCGTGGGCTGACTTCAGTGTGTGAATATTGGATTATGTTTGCATTGAAGTTAGAATGATATTTTGCGTATTTTATGAGGGATAACATCCAAATGCATATTCCATTTTCATTCCTTTCTCTTTACATTAAAATAATTTAACTTCAAGTGCTCATTTTCAGCATCGATATTTATCTTTCATTGAACTACGGACTGAAAGCAGCCATTTCATATTTCGTTTGAGTTTCGGATTTTTGTTGTATCGTTTCTGATGTTTCTTAATAAGTCCGGAGTATTATAAATGAAAATTCCTATGAGTTGAATAATATAGTTTGAAATCAATCTGTCCGACGTTAGTATTATTTTATATTAAATAACCATCAACATATAAAACCACAGGTAACTCTTGCCTTAAATTTAATTATCAAACCACGTGTACAGCCAACTCTCTCCTTGAATTTAGTTATCAAACCATGCGTACAGGCAACTCTCTCCTTGAATTTAGTTATAAAACCACGTGTACAGGCAACTCTTACATTGCATTAAGTTATAAAACCACGCGTACAGGCAACTCTAACATTGAACTTAGTTATCAAACCACGCGTACAGGCAACGCTTACATTGAATTTAGTTATAAAACCTCGCGTACAGGCAACTCTTACCCTGAATTTAGTTATAAACACCCGCGTACAGGCAACTCTTACCCTGAATTTAGTTATAAAACCACGCGTACAGGCAACTCTTACCCTGAATTTAGTTTATAAAACTACGCGTACAGGCAACTCGTACCCTTAATTTAGTTATCAAACTCCGCGTACAGGCAACTCTTACCCTGAATTTAGTTAATTTAGTTAAGTAACTCTAGTACTGACTTTCTAAGAAAGATTTACTATGTGGACTTGTACGGGCTTGTGACCCTGTATGTTTCCTATTAGACAATATTTACATAAAATGCGGTGACACTTTTTAGAGTAAGTAAGTGGTATTCCTAATTGAGAACCAACTGTGCATCATTAATTGCAGATTATTTTTCATGTTGACTGTATCCCCTTCTAATCAAATCCACAGTAAAGAGTATTTCAATTCCACGTCATGCTTTCTTGTCGATATTCTGACTATAGATAATCCTTTCTTTTCTTAAATGATCCATTTGATTTACCCTCCAGAACCTACCCTTAAGAAAGCAAATAATTGACATTTAAATACAGCATTGCTAGATATTGAGATCGCTATTTCCAATTACAATGTCCGTACTAAAATCTACGACAAGAGAAATCATTTTAACTTTAGCTTTGTGAATTATCGATACCTTGACGGTGATTTATCTCGTTCTACCCCCTATGGCATTACATATCCTAACTTACTAGGTTTGTATGAGTTTCTACTAAAGTAGAAGATTTCAATGCTAGAAACCGGTTTATTATCTTTAAATTGTTACCGCAAAGCTTTCGCTTTCACAAATTAAGGAAGGCGTTTTCAAAGTTCTTTCCCCGCTTTGATTTTATTGCTTCAAAATATAATAGCAATGTGAAAAAACTTAACCAGCAAGCCATCCTGCATTTATGGGAAATGTTTTAGAAAATTAAGGACAATCAAGGGGTCTCTATAACCTTTCTGGCCTCTTTACAAAACTGTTCAGAAAATGTATTACTAATGGTTACAACCCGGGAATTCTTCGTTGTACTTCATTGCTAAAATTAACCCGTTTCCTGTCAAGAACTTGCATTGCGTTCAAATTACATGATGACCGGACAGGTCTTTGAGACTATTCTTTTGTAACCGTTATTGTTCAATATGCCAACTGCGGATAGATCCTCGGCTTTTTTAACATAATATATTATTTGAATCTCATTACCCATTAACTCCTCACAATACAACATTTTGTTTTGTTTGGGTTGTTTTCTGCAATTCGATGATTTATTTCGTGTGGGTTTGACACCTATGGCATATGACGTCATGGCATTTTTTTACATGACGTTATTAAATTGTTCTTATTTTACGTCATCGCTTGAGCTGTTTAATTTCAAACTCTCTCATGTGGAACGTTTAGGTCGCAGAGGCATTTATCTACTGTTCATATTATAATAGTTTATTATATTACTAATTAAGGTATCTTAAATCATTTTATTAGTTTTAACTTTCGATGTAGGTGCTTACTGTTAATTGTCTCACTTTGTTTTTTTTATTTACACTCTTTGTTTGACAGAAAAACCTTCAGGAAGTGCGCGGTTGAAGCACTCTTCAAACCTGGTTTATGCACCCGGTCGGTCTTTTTGCCGAATGACCTTTCCACTTGCTGATTTTTCTGTTTTAGAGTGTTATGTCTCGTCTCTGTGTTTTTTGTTTGTAGTTTTTTGTCACTTATTATTACCATGTTTGCCTTTGTCTAAGCTAGTTTATCAGGTAATTCTTATAGGAGCTTTTCTTAATTACCTATTCCGAGTTTTACGCTGACCGTGCAGGGACTTGAAGTGAGATCTTACAACATTTATTGAACATAAAATGATATTATAATTTTCAGTTGTATTCTTTGACAAAATCAATCATATGTCTACGTTCATTCTGACCTTTATATCAGATCATATTCCATTTTAATATATTATTATCACTATAACATAATCGATTTACGTATGGTTTTTCCAAATGTTCAGTTTGTTGTACTGTTTGCTATTGAAAAGATAAGATCGTAGCACCTTTGATATAAAACAGTTTTTAAAGGGCGTGTCACTACTTTGGATTGGCATTTACGATTTTAATCCCTGTCATTTGCCGTTATACTCAGCATGTTAACGGTCTTTACTTAACATAAATTATTCTCGTTCCTTGATTGTGCCACTGCATTGACTGTTACAAATGTTTTTTTTTGAACATCACAGGATATATTTGCACCTTGGTTTAATTACGTTGTTTTGCATGAAATAATATAACGTAATACTGATATACGAGTTAACATAGTGGATCAAATAAAATATACCTGCATTTTGTTTCGAATAGTTGTCAAAGTTTTTGACTAATAAGCGCCTTTTATTTTTTCCAAAAGAATCTACTCATACTTAGAATAAATCGTGCTTACATGATTCAGCGTTTTGTAGCTTTCTTAAGTATTAGCACAGTGGACCTGACAGGTACATAAAACAATACTCATAAATAGGTTGTTTTATTGGCATTGCGTGTGTTTTCAATTAGTAGAAAATGTTTTTGAATGTTATTATTATATGTGAATATCCACTTAAATCTTTAACAGATAGTCGTGAAAGTTATAACGTTGAAATAAATCGTGTTACAAATTGGGGTTGTCGCCGTTACTTTTTGAAGTTTAAGCATGATTGTGAAATATGCTGAACTGTTAAGGTAGAGTACTTTACCGAAATTGAGTTTCCACGTTGTATGCTGGTCTGAACTTCGTTAATTTTCTACAAAGAAATACGCTTGTGGTTGAATGTTATAATAAGACATTTAGTTTGAAGACATGACATCGTAGGAACGTGTAAGGAGAAGTTTAAATTCTTCATTATGATACTACTTGTACTTCAAGTGTCTGGATCGAGTATCCACTCGGTGAAGGTAGAGCACATGTAATGCTGCACCTCCAATTGAAGAGTATTTTAATTATGGTTAAAATGCTTCATAACTGGGATTGAGGGATTTGAATTCCGGTATGGGCACGAATGGTCAAAAAAATCTTTCTACTTTACTTTTACTATGATCTTTGCCTCACTCTATCAGATTAAGAAAGAAACATGTAAGTTCTTAGTTTTAGTTTTATAAATATTTTTTAATTGTATGATTTGTGCTAAATTTATTACAAATTCGTTACCAAAGTATATTCAATAGGCCAAAAAAGAAAACCATGTGGTGAAGTTATTTTCTTTTATTTTGCAGCATAAACCAAAATACTTTATAGAACATTTAGGCAACTCTGAAATAAATCGTGTGGCTATCAAGAGCCCGTTGTGTTTTTTTTTGCAGTAAAGTACAATAAGCAGATAAAATGGGAAGGTAGTCTAAAGCGGTTGGGTTTGTAAACAAAACATTACATATTTGGGATAGTTTGAGTCAACCCAATCAACTAACATGCTTGGTTGGGTTGTCAAATGTTATATCTTGTTTCAAAAATGCTCAATAGCAAAAACACTTCCCCTTAAGAGGATATAACATAATATTTGTAGTTTTCTAAAAAGGAGATACATTTAATACCGATTTTAAAAAATATCCAGAAAATTCAAAACTGGATGGAGATTCCTTTTAAAGTTTGCATACACGTCTACATTTAAGTATACACTCATTCCTTCTTCTAATTTTCAAATTCTATATGTTTTCTATTACACTTGCTTACCTTAACTCGTCGGAGCGTGTTTTAGGGATTCGTTATATATGATTATATCGAAATACTTTTTGTTCAATTTGTGTATTTATCGGCTAATTGCCTAATGATACAATAAAATCTATCTATACACAGTTGATGGAATATTGTTTGTATCGAAGCGAAAAGTTTCTGTGTAATATGTATAGCGTTCTATAGCTAGGCGCTGTACCGTAGCACTGTGTGTTTACAGTTTTTATATATAGCTACTTGTAAGGGTAGTTTAATCAAATCATAAAGAATGTGAAGGAGATGACATAGTTGTAGCTTAATTAACTTTGATAAACACACATTGCATGAGTATTTTTTTGTATTATCTTGGACTGTTTTATTTCAAACTAATCTCTCGTTTGGAATTTTTATTTTAACGTTGCGCTGCTTTTATCTACTGTACATACGTACATATGTTTGTAGTTTATTTTGTTGCTAGTCATTATGTATGTATATAAGTTCATTGTATCTTGTTTTAACTCCCTATGCAGGTGCTTACTGTTAGTTGTTTCACTTTTGACGGGATGTTGTTTATTTACACTGTTTGTTTGCTAGAAACAAACTTCAGGATGTGCGAGGTTGGAGCGCTCCACAAACCAGGTTTAAGCACCCCAGTTGGCCCTTTTGCCGATTGACCGTTCCAAGGCGGTAACTGATGGTTTTTCTTTATGTACGTTATGTCTCGTCTCTGTGTTTTTGTCACATTTACATTTACCTTGTTTGCCTTTGTCTATTGGTAGATAAAATTTAAATATCTGTGGAAATTTTGATAGGACCTTTTCTTATTTACCTTTGCATGTGGCAAACTACAAAGTACAGAACAAGACAAAACTTAACAACCTGATGACCTTTACCCCAGTGATCTACTCACTTTTCTTTCTCTAGCCGACCCCATTGAGCATTTAACGTTTTCTTTGAACAGATATGCACAAAAAATAAAACCCAGCATCATCTGTTTGAAAGACGTATTCTACTGTCCTCTGTGCCGACAAAATCTCGTTTCAGGTACGAGTATGGCGAACATAAATCAAAGTCGTCGTGGCGTGGAATCACAGCGTTACTGTAAGCTGCTGATGGATGCCTTTGGGATTGTCTTAACCTGCTCCGACAGATTATCATCTCTGTAATCTATTATCAGGCTTCTCATTTTATTTCCATGTGTGTTATATTTACTCATGAAGAATTCACATATCATTCCAGTCGGACTGACTGCCGAAATCAGAAAATCTTTGAACAAAGATATAAAATATTCTAGGATTAACAAAACTAACAAAAATATAGAGAATGCTATTTAAAAATAAGATAAAGAAATACATACAGCATGCTACATTTTTCACTCTGACCTGATATAAACCCATAAACAATACTAAGAAAAAGGAAAAAATAAGGTCAATTTGCGCGTGACCCTTATTGAAATATAATATCAAGTTAATATTTATCTTCCATTTTTTTCTGATTTACTGATCGCAACAATTAGTTCTTTTGTTCTGCCAAATTATATTTCTATAATTTATATACAGAAAAGTACAATCTTTATGAATATATTTTTTAAATAAATATTTGTATGGGAATAGTAACTCATAATCGCAAGTTAAAAGTCATACGAAACTAAATCTTAAAAATAACGTTGGGATTCAAAAGCATGTTAAGTAGCTATTATATATATCCATTAACAGAGACATTATTTATTAAACATATATAATTTGCACCAATACTATACACCTGTAGCACTGTTTGACCTTATATGTTTTGAGAACATAGAATTTCAAATGGCTGGCTCGGTAATGACATTCCCGATTGTATTGGCTGCCGTAAAATGTCCATGCACAATGTAACGTATTGGCAACGGCATCCGCTGTGGTATTTATTTACGATCGACAGGAATGTTTTCTTTGCTGTTTATTCTATTTAAGAATAGGCTATATACTGCAAAGCGTGGTATTAATTGTTCTTTAAAAAGAAACCGCTGTAGGTTTTGTCTGTTTAGTAAATATCCGCCAATTGTGCACCTGTTATATGGTGTAACTGGAAGAAGCTTAACTGTATGATTGTTAACATATCTTCCGTGCATGGTTAACTATGACACGTTTGCAGGTTCTTTGAACTTCAAAACTTCTGTCTTAAATGTTTACAAATAATAGCAGTAATACACTGTTTATTGGAGACATAGAAGGGACTTCTCCCCAATCTTGCCACGAAACCGTAATACTCTGAGAAATGTTTACAATTTTCAAGTAAACTATAAACAGTTTATCTTGGTATCGATTCTGTTACAAGAAAGGCAATATATAGACTATCAATTGCAAGCAATGTATTTGATGCAGTGCTTGCCTTAAAACTATTATGTAATGTGTTGATAAAGTGCCTATTTTATGCATATTAATCTAATATCTGGTTTCATTTGTAAAAACAATTATAGCTTAACTGTGACTAAACACTTTATATGAAATACTAAATAAATACCAGCAAGTTCATTCAATAAACTATTACAGCAAATAGACTGTATCATTTACACAAGATCACATTTTATAAAAGGTAGTATCAGCAAATCAACACTGCACAGACCTTAGTTTACTTAAAATCCATTTTGTCATATTTGATCGAAAAAGAAAATGGCTATGTTCTTTGTAAACAAACATTATCTAATTTTGTTTTATTATAGAATATTATTTGATTTTTTCGATACTTCATAACCTCCACTTTTATACAAACGTTAATGATATCGCCTTCACATATAACATCAAATAGTTGTGAGTTGTGTATTTGGACAAAAAGATTGATGAAATAAACTGATTATTTGAGAGTATTTGTTGTAGAACTTGGGGGCAACTGGCGAAGAATGAGGTATCACAGTTTAAGTGAAAACTAAATTTTCTTCATTTGTTAAAAGGCTCTGAGAATATAAAAAATATTTGTTATCTTTTTCTGAAGTGAGATGGATTTTACTTCAATTAGTGGTCACCAAAAATCATTTTACTCTTACGAATCTATAATCTCTTTTGTATCCAGTATATATACGATTCTATTATTTCTGTTATGTATCTAAAATAAATACGAATCTTTTATCTTTGTTTATATCCTGCATAAATACGAATCTAATATCTTTGTTATATATCCTGCATAAATACGAATCTATTGTCTCTGATAAATATCCAGTATAAATACGAACCTATTATCTCTGTTATGTATTCTGTATAAATACGACTCTGTAATTTCTGTTATAGTTTATCTATAAATTTTACTTATCTAATTACTTTTATCAATGGTGTAGTCTAGAGAAAAATGATACTGCAGTTAAGAAAGAAAGTACATATCGAATAAATTTAATGTTAGCTGTCTCACGTTGACAGGAAACCTTCTATTGACATGGCTCGTCTTCGAGAAAACCCTACAGGAAGTGCGAAGCTGAAGTACATTAAATCGGTTTAATCACTTCAGTCGGTAGTTGGATGCCTGACCGCCGCTAGAGGAAACTATATGTAATTGTTTCATGCGTTAAAATTTCGGTCATTATTCGGTTATTTGATGACAATCAAAGTTTTTATTTAGTTATATGCAGCTACATTCTCTTCTGTGACTTGAAATTGTCTAAGCACAATGTGTATGTTTGTATAAATTGTATTTTTATGAAGTTGTACTATGAACACGTCAAAATAAAATTCTGTTATGTTCTGTTGTGGTCTATCCAACGACAATTCGTTTGGTGCTAGATCTTAATTCTGCCATTTTGTCATTTTAACCCGTGTTCTCTTTCAACCCTGTTTGGTGTTTTAAGTGGAAAACAACATGCGTTATCAGTTCGTTTATTATATGTTTGGTTGTTTCGTTTTGTAAATTAGGTCATGGATTGGAGCCCTCTTTTAAAGTCAATTGTATATTCACTTCTCTATTCACTTATGGAAGCTGGGAACCACCCGCTTTGGTCAGTTAATGTACAATTCATTCCCCTTTACTGTGATTTTAATCATAAATAACTAAGTGTTGAATATACAATTTAACCATGGTACACAAAACTTGTATTTAATTTTTTTTCTATTTTCTTTACCTTTTGTGCAAATATGTCTTCCTTTTTACTTTTCATGTGTTATTATTAATTTAGCCAAACGTTAAGACATTAAAATTAGCGTGGGAATAATTTAAGTTTCTTGACGTTGCGTTCTATTGATGTTTTACGGTATTTACTTTAAAACGATTTTTCCTGTATCACTTGTAGCTAAAAGCTAGCGAGTTATAAGAAAGTGCAATACTTGCCTCCCAAAATAAGGACATACTTTATCTAATGAGTAAGCAGAACTAGTATGTTTCCACAAAAATAATCTCATGAAAGGAACTTGTAACAGAAGTCATTTAGTAAGAAAGTAAAAGTAAAAATACAATTTCATCCTATAACACAAGTCCATCAGAAAACTAAGTTTTTCTTCTCTTATGGACAAGTTCCGCAAAAACGTCCTTATCGATTTCGAAGTTGGTTAACGGCGTGTTCTTCAATGATATTTCTTTGATTTGTGTCTGAAATAAATCTATTGGCACACCGTTCATTAATTGGTAAGGTTTGGTAATATCTTTATTAACCTTGTGGGCTGAACTCAGTGTGAGAATATAGGATTATGTTTACATTGAAGTAAGAATGATATTTTGCGTATTTTTATGAGGGATAACTTTCAAATGCATGTTCCGATTTCATTACTTTCTCTTTACATTAAAATAATTTAACTTAAGTGCTCATTTTCAGCAACTTGTTGCATACTTTAAAAGTTGTAGTATTTGTAACATTATATAAGAGGGTAGTTTTATTAATATATATATTTTAGTACCTGCTTAAAACATTATTTACAGAATAAACTAAATAAGAGAATTTAAACAAACCTCGAAAATGAACTTATCAAGATTTAATTAACATCATTTATATTTATATATGACGCATCGATATTTATCTTTCATGAACTACGGACTGAAAGCAGCCAGTTCTTATTTCTTTTGAGTTTCGGATTTTTGTTGTATCGTTTCTGATGTTTCTTAATAAGTCCGCAGTACTTTTATCGAATTCTTATGAGTTTAAAGAAAATAGTTTGAAATCAATCTGTCCGACGTTAGTAATATTTTATATTAGATAACCATCAACATATAAAAACACAGGTAACTCTTTCCTTAAATTTAGTTATCAATCCACGCGTACAGCAACTCTTACATTGAATAATTTGTAAAACTCTTACACTGAATTTAGTTATCAAACCACGCGAACAGGGCCATTCTTACACTGAATTTAGTTATCAAACCCCGCGTACAGGGAACCCTTACCTTGAATTTAGTTATCAAACCACGCGTACAGGCAACTCTTACCCTGAATTTAGTATCACAACCACGTGTACAGGCAACTCTTACCTTGAATTTAGTTATCAAACCACGTGTACAGGCAATTCTTACATTGCCTTAAATTTTAAAACGACGCGTACAGGCAACTCTTACATTGAATTTAGTTATCAAACCACGTGTACAGGCAACTCTTAGATTGAATTTAGTTATCAAACCACGCGTACAGGCAATTCTCTCCTGGAATTTAGTTATCAAACCACGTGTTCAGGCAATTCTTACTTTGCATTTAGTTATCAAACCACGCGTACAGGCAACTCTTACTTTGAATTTAGTTATCAAACCACGTGTACAGGCAACTCTTACCCTGAATTTAGTTATAAAACCACGCGTACAGGCAACTCTTACCCTGAATTTAGTTATAAAACCACGCGTACAGCCAACTCTTACTTTGAATTTAGTTATAAAACCACGCGTACAGGCAACTCTTACCCTGAATTTAGTTATAAACCAGGCGTACAGCCAACTCTTACTTTGAATTTAGTTATCAAACCACATGTACAGGCAACTCTTACTTTGAATTTAGTTATCAAACCACGTGTACAGGCAACTCTTACCCTGAATTTAGTTATAAAACCACGCGTACAGGCAACTCTTACCCTGAATTTAGTTATAAAACCACGCGTACAGCCAACTCTTACTTTGAATTTAGTTATAAAACCACGCGTACAGGCAACTCTTACCCTGAATTTAGTTATAACACCACGCGTAGAGGCAACTCTTACCCTGAATTTAGTTATCAAACCACGCGTACAGGCAACTCTTACTTTGAATTTAGTTATAAAACCACGCGTACAGCCATCTCTTACCCTGAATTTAGTTATAAAACCACGCGTACAGCCAACTCTTACTTTGAATTTAGTTATAAAACCACGCGTACAGGCAACTCTTTCCCTGAATTTAGTTATAAAACCACGCGTACAGGCAACTCTTACCCTGAATTTAGTTATAAAACCACGCGTACAGGCAACTCTTACCCTGAATTTAGTTATAAAACCACGCGTACAGGCAACTCTTACCCAGAATTTAGTTATCAAACCCCGCGTACAGGCAACTCTTACCCTGAATTTAGTTATCAAACCCCGCGTAAAGGCAACTCTTACTTTGAATTTACTTAATTAAGTTAAGTAACTCTAGTACAGCCTGAAATTATGTTATGGATAGAATAATACATTGTAGTATAAGGCATGTTTATTGTTGCATGCAAGAGGTCTGATAACTTAAGATCACGAACTTAAAAAGTCATGCTGGCAAACCACAACTGAGGGTAGCTCAAACATCAAAGTGACCAACTTTAACAAAAGTAATTTAGAGGGGTATTTTTCACTATAATCCTTTTCATTTAGATGTTTTAGAGAATATAATATGCTTTCATCAACTTTTACAAAAAAAATCATAATGGATAATTGTAAGTCCTTATCAGGGACTTCATTTGGAGGATTGTAGCGCTTTCTATCATAAATTTACTGGACAATTGGTGCACTTGCATTTAGTAAATATTTCATAAAATGTATCCTCCGATTAATAACATTTGACTTTCTAAGAAAAGTTTACTATGTGGACTTGTACGGGCTTGTGACGCTCTATATTTCCTATTAGACAATATTTACATAAAATGCGGTGACACTTTTTAGAGTAAGTAAGTGGTATTCCTAATTGTGAACCATTAATTGCAGATAATTTTTATACTGCTTTAAGCGTGATTTCATGTTAACTGTATCCCCTTCTAATCAAATCCACAGTAAAGAGTATTTCAATTCCACGTCACGCTTTCATGTCGATATTCTAACTATAGATAATCCTTTCTTTTCTTAAATGATCCATTTGATTTACCCTCCAGAATCTACTCTTAAGAAAGCAAATAACTGACATTTAAATACAGCATTTCTAGATATTTAGATCGCTATTTCCGATTACAATGTCTCTACACAAATCTACGACAAAAGAGATCATTTCAACTTAAGTGAATTATCCATACTTTGACGGTGATTTATCTCGTTCTACCTCCTATGGCATTAACATATCCTTACTTACAAGGTTTGTACGAGTTTCTACTAAAGTAGAAGATTTCAATGCTGGAAACCGGTTTATTACAATAAAATTGTTACCGTAAAGCTTTCGATTTCAAAAATTAAGGAAGGCGTTTTCGAAGTTCTTTTCCCGCTTTGATTTTATTGCTTCAAAATATAATAGCCATGTGAAAAGACTTATCTAACAAGCCATCCTGCATTAATGGAAATGTTTTAAACATCAAGACAATCAAGGTTCTATATAACCTTCCTGACCTCTTAACAAAACTGTTCAGACAATTTATTACTAATGGTTACAACCCGGGAATCCGTTGTTGTACTTCATTTCTAAAAATTGACCTTTTCCTGTCAAGAACTTGCATTGCTTTCAAATTACATGATGGCCGGACAGGTCGTTCAGACTATTTTTTGTAACCTTTATAATTCAATATGGCAATTGCGGATAGATCCTCGCTTTTTAACATAATTTATTATTTGAATCTCATTACCCATTAACTCCTTACAATACAACATTTTGTTTTGTTTGGGTTGTTTTCTGCAATTCGATGCATTATTTTGTGTGGATTTTTTTCTTCAAATTTCAGTTTGACACTTATGGCATATGACGTCATGGCATTTTTTGCATGACGTTATTAAATTGTTCTTATTATAAGTCATCGCTTGAGCTGTTTAATTTCAAACTCTCTCATGTGGAACGTTTAGGTCGCAAAGGCCTTTACCTACTGTTCATATTATGAGTTTATTATATTACTAGTAACTTTGTATCTTAGTTCATTTTATTAGTTTTAATTTTCGATGTAGGTGCTTACTGTTAATTGTCTCACTTTGGTATTTTTATTTACACTGTTTGTTTGACAGAAAATCCTTCAGGAAGTGCGCGGTTGGAGCACTCTTCAAACCTGGTTTAAGCACCCCGGTCGGTCCTTTTGCCGAATGACCTTTCCACTTGCTGATTTTTCTGTTTGTGTGTTATGTCTCGTCTCTGTGTTTTTTGTTGTAGTTTTTTGTCCCGTTTTCATTTACCATGTTTGTCCTTGTCTAGAACTAGTTTATCTGGTCATTCTTATAGGAGCTTTTCTTAATTACCTATTCCGAGTTTTACGCTTGACTTGACGCTTTGGACTTGAAGTGAGATCTTGCAACATTTATTGAACATAAAATGATATTATAATTTTCAGTTGTATTCTTTGACAACAAATCAATCATATGTCTACGTTCATTCTGACCTTATATCAGATCATATCACATTTTAATATATTATTATCACTATAACATAACCGATTTACGTATGGCTTTTTTCTATTGAAAAGATAAGATCGTAGCACCTTTGACATAAAACAGTTTAAAGGGCGTGTCACTACTTTGACTGGCATTTACGGTTTTAATCCCTGTCATATGCGGTCATACTCAGCATGTTAACGGTTTTTGCTAATTATTCTCGTTCGTCGATTGGCCACTACCTTGACTGTTACAAATGTTTTTTGAACATCACAGGAAATATTTGCACCTTGGTTTATATACGTTGTTTTGCATGAAATAATAAAATGTGTAATACTGATATACGAGTTAACATAGTGGATCAAAGGAAATACACCTGCATTTTGTTTCGAATAGTTGACAAAGTTTTTGACTGATAAGCACCTTGTATTTTTCCAAAAGAATCTACTCATACTTAGAATAAATCGTGCTTCCATGATTCAGCTATTTGCAGCTTTCTTAAGTATTAGCACAGTAGACCTGACATGTATATAAAACAAATACTCATAAATAGGTTGATTTATTGGCATTGCGTGTGTTTTCAATTAGTAGAAAATGTTTTTGAATGTTATTATTATAATTATGTGAATATCCACTTAAATCTTTAGCAGCTAGTCGTGAAAGTTATAACGTTAAAATAAATCGTGTTACAAATTGGAGTTGTCATTGTTACTTTTTGAAGTTTATGCATGATTGTGAAATATCCTGAACTGTTCAGGTAGAGTACTTTACCGAAATAGAGTTTCCACGTTTGTATGCTGGTCTGAACTTCGTTCATTTTCTACAACATTGCAAAGAAATACACTTGTGGTTGAATGTTATAATAAGACATTTAGTTTGAAGACATGACATTGTAGGAACGTGTAAGAAGAAGTTTAAATTCTTCATTATGATACTACTTGTACTTCAAGTGCCTGGATCGAGTATCCACTCGGTGAAGGTAGAGCACATGTAATGCTGCACCTCCAATTGAAGAGTATTTTAATTATGGTTAAATGCTTCATAACTGGGATTGAGGGTTTTGAATTCCGGTATGGGCACGAATGGTCAAAAAAATCTTTCTACTTTACTTTTACAATGATCTTTGCCTCACTCTATCAGATTAAGAAAGAAACATGTAAAGTTTTTAATTTTATTTTTACGAATATTTTTAATTGTATGATTTGTGCTAAATTTTATTACAAATTCGTTACCTAGTAAATTCAAAGGCCAAAAAAAAACAAAACAAAAAAAACAACATGTGCTGAAGTTATTTTCTTTTATTTTGCAGCATAAACCAATATACTTTATAGAACATTTTGGGCAACTCTGAAATAAATCGTGTGGCTATCAAGAGCCCGTTGATTTTTTGCAGTAAAGTACAATAAGCAGATAAAATGGGAAAGTTAGTCTAAAGCGGTTGGGTTTGTAAACAAAACATTACATATTTGGGATAGTTTGAGTCAAACCAATCAACTAACATGCATGGTTGGGTTGTCAAATGTTATATCTTGTTTCAAAAATGCTCAATAGCAAAACACTTCCCCTTAAGAGGATATAACATAATATTTGGAGTTTTCTGAAAATAGGATACATTTAATACCGATTAAAAAAATATATTCAGAAAATTCAAAACTAAATGGAGATTTTTTTTAAAGTTGGCATACACGTCTACATTTAAGTATACAACTCATCCCTTCTGCTAATTTTCAAATTCTATATGTTTTCTATTAGGTAAATAGAAAAGGTCCTATCAAAACTTCTACAGATATTTAAATTTTATCTACCAGTGGACAAAGGCAAACAAGGTAAATGTAAATGTGACAAAAACACAGAGACGAGACATAACACACATAAAGAAAAAACATCAGTTACCGCCTTGGAACGGTCAATCGGCAAAAGGGCAGACTGGGGTGCTTAAACCTGGTTTGTGGAGCGCTCCAACCTCGCACTTCCTGAAGGTTTTTCTAGCAAACAAACAGTGTAAATAGCAATATCCCATCAAAGTGCAACAACTAACAGTAAGCACCTGCGTCGAGAGTTAAAACAGATACAATGAACTTATATACATACATAATAACTAGAAATAAAATAAACTATAAAAATATGTACAGTAGATAAAAGCCTCGGCAACGTAAAAATTAAAAAAATCCAAACGAGAGATTAGTTTGAAATAAAACAGTCGGACTTACTGCCCGAAATCTGAAAATCTTTGAACAAAGATATAAAATATTCTAGGATTAACAAAACTAACAAAAATATAGAGAATGCTATTTAAAATTAAGATAAAGAAATACATACAGCATGCTACATTTTTCACTCTGACCTGATATAAACCCATAAACAATACTAAGAAAAAGGAAAAAAATAATGTCAATTTGCGCGTGACCCTTATTGAAATATAATATCAAGTTAATATTTATCTTCCATTTTTTCTGATTTACTGATCGCAACAATTAGTAATCTTTTGTTCTGCCAAATTATATTCCTATAATTTTTATTACAGAAAAGTACAATCTTTACGAATATATTTTTTAAAATAAATATTTGAATGGGAATAGTAACTCATAATCGCAAGTTAAAAGTCATACGAAACTAAATCTTTGAGTAAAAACAATGTTGTGTTTCAGAAGCATGTTCAGTGGCTATTATCTATCGATTAACAGAGACATTATTTATTAAACATATATAATTTGCACCAATACTATACACCTGTAGCACTGTTTGACCTTATATGTTTTGAGAACATAGAATTTCAAATGGCTGGCTCGGGAATGACATTCCCGATTGTATTGGCTGCCGTAAAATGTCCATGCACAATGTAACGTATTGGCAACGGCATCCGCTGTGGTATTTATTTACGATCGACAGGAATGTTTTCTTTGCTGTTTATTCTATTTAAGAATAGGCTATATACTGCAAAGCGTGGTATTAATTGTTCTTTAAAAAAGAAACCGCTGTAGGTTTTGTCTGTTTAGTAAATATCCGCCAATTGTGCACCTGTTATATGGTGTAACTGGAAAAAGCTTAACTGTATGATTGTTAACATATCTTCCGTGCATGGTTAACTATGACACGTTTGCAGGTTCTTTGAACTTCAAAACTTCTGTCTTAAATGTTTACAAATAATAGCAGTAATACACTGTTTATTGGGAGACATGGAAGGGACTTCTCCCCAATCTTGCCACGAAACCGTAATACTCTGAGAAATGTTTACAATTTTCAAGTAAACTATAAACAGTTTATCTTGGTATCGATTCTGTTACAAGAAAGGCAATATATAGACTATCAATTGCAAGCAATGTATTTGATGCAGTGCTTGCCATAAAACTATTATGTAATGTGTTGATAAAGTGCCTATTTTATGCATATTAATCTAATATCTGGTTTCATTAGTAAAATAAAAATTATAGCTTTACTGTGACTAAACACTTTATATGAAATACTAAATAAATACAAGCAAGTTTATTCAATAAACTATTACAGATTACAGACTGTATCATTTAAGCAAATCACATTTTGATAAAAGGTAGTATCAGCAAATCAACACTGCACAGACCTTAGTTTACTTAAAATCCATTTTGTCATATTTGATCGAAAAAGAAAATGGCTACGTTCTTTGTAAACAAACATTATCTAATTTTGTTTTATTATAGAATATTATTTGATTTTTTCGATACTTCATAACCTCCACTTTTATACAAACGTTAATGATATCGCCTTCACATATAACATCAAGTAGTTGTGAGTTGTGTATTTGGACAAAAAGATTAATGAAATAAACTGATTATTTGAGAGTATTTGTTGTAGAACTTGGGGGCAACTGGCGAAGAATGAGGTATCACAGTTTAAGTGAAAACTAAATTTTCTTCATTTGTTAAAAGGCTCTGAGAATATAAAAAATATTTGTTTGCTTTTTCTGAAGTGAGATGGATTTTACCTCAATTCGTGGTCACCAAGAATCATTTTACTCTTACGAATATATAGTCTCTGTTATGTTTCCAGTATAAATACGATTCTATTATTTCTGTTATGTATGCAAAATAAGTACGAATCTTTTATCTTTGTTTTATATCCTGCATAAATACGAATCTAATATCTTTGTTATATATCCTGCATAAATACGAATCTATTGTCTCTGATAAATATCCAGTATAAATACGAACCTATTATCTCTGTTATGTATCCTGTATAAATACGACTCTGTAATTTCTGTTATAGTTTATCTATAAATTTTACTTATCTAATTACTTTTATCAATTGTGTAGTCTAGAGAAAAATGATACTGCAGTTAAGAAAGAAAGTACATATCGAATAAATTTAATGTTAGCTGTCTCACGTTGATAGGAAACCTTCTATTGACATAGCTCGTCTTTGAGAAAACCCTTCAGGTAGTGAGAACTTGAAGTACAGATAAATCGGTTTAATCACTTCATTCGGTAGTTGGATGCCTGACCGCCGTTAGAGGAAACTATATGTATTTGTTTCATGCGTTGAAATTTCGGTCATTATTCGGTTATTTGATGAAAATCAAAGTTTTTATTTAGTTAAATGCAGCTACATTCTCGTCTGTGACTTGAAATTGTTTAAGCACAATGTGTAGGTTTTTATAAATTGTATTTTTATGAAGTTGTACTATGAACACGTCAAAATAAAATTATGTTATGTTCTGTTGTGTTCTGTCCAACGACAATTCGTTTGGTGCAAGATCTTATTTCTGCCATTTTGTCATTTTAAACCGTGTTCTCTTCCAAAAACACTGTTTGGCGTATTTTAATTGGTAAACAACATGCGTTATCAGTTCGTTTATTATATGTTTGATTGTTTCGTTTTGTAAATCAGGTCATGGTTTGAGCCCTCTTTTAAAGTCAATTGTATATGTCCCTTGTTAGTCTATTCACTAATGGAAGCTGGGATCCACCCGCTTTGGTCAGTTAATGTACAATTCATTCCTCTTTACTGTGATTTTAATCATAAATAACTATGTGTTGAATATACAATTTAACCATGATACACAAAACTTGTACTTAACATTTTTTTTCTATTTTCTTTACCTTTTGTGCAAATATGTCTTTCTTTTTACTTTTCATGTGTTATTATACATTTAGCAAAACGTTAAGACCTTAAAACTAGCGTGGGAATAATTTAAGTTTCTTGACGTTGCGTTCTGTTGATGTTTTTCGGTTTTTTCATTAAAACGATTTTTTTTCCTGTCTCATTTGTAGTTACAAGCTGGCGACTTATAAGAAAGTGCAATACTTGCCTCCCAAAATAAAGACATACTTTATCTAATGAGTAAGCAGAACTAGTATGTTTCCACAAAAATAATCTCCTCATGAAAGGAACCTGTAACAGAAGTCATTTAGTAATGTTACACTGTTTGTTTGCTAGAAAAACCTTCCAGGAAGTGCGAGGTTGGAGCGCTCCACAAACCAGGTTTAAGTACCCCAGTTGACCATTTTGCCGATTGACCGTTCCAAGGCGGTAACTGATGTGTTTTTTCTTTATGTGTGTTATGTCTCGTCTCTGTGTTTTTGTCACATTTGCATTTACCTTGTTTGCCTTTGTCTACTGGTAGATAAAATTTGACTATCTGTGAAAATTTTAATAGGACCTTTTCTTATTTACCTATTCTTAGATAAAAGCGCAGTTTCTTAACACAGAATTGACTCTCAGTTTCGAGCGATCCACGCAAAATAAATCGACTAAATTCATATAAATGACAACATGGACGATCGAAGTGCTTTGTTGTATTTACAAATTGAGAAGAAAATTTACTTCCCTAATAAATTAACGTCAATACATGAAATGTTATAGAATGAATAAAAATGTAATATTACATCATTGATTCATTCTAAAATATGTTTACTCTCAAAGTTTATTAAAACCCACAACTGTATACGACTTGACGTCAAGGCCATTTTCCTACCAAAGTATATCTTTTCATTCTTTGCGTAAGTATAATCTGCTTTTATAAATTTAGAAACAATGAGACTAGTACCAACAAGATTCCAACTTGTAACTTTTTGTTAGGCAGGAGCCATGCTTTAGTTGGGTATACCTATTAGGATATAATGTATCTTCTTTCCAGTAATATTTGTTTGTTTTTCATGTTTATGTATACCATCGTTGTACAATTAATTTAATGACACACTAAGAAGATGTTGTAGGGTTTTATTCGCGGTTATATGGCTTGCACATTGGCATCGGACCGTGATGCATCATGAAGTTTCACTGCAGCAACAGCCAGGATTAGAAACGTGTTGTTATTTATCGACATTTCTGAATGAAGGAATCTCGCTTTTATTAGTTTAAACTATATTTTAACAAATTCAAGATGGAACAAAGTGAAGGAAATTTGATTTTGTGTGATAAACAAGTAATATTTTATCATATTTAATATTAGATTTATGTCACATATGAGACCATCTAACTGAATACCATTCGGGCCGAATTTGGTGGATACATTCATACATAGCTTGATCTTTAAACATTTATAATGCAGAACCTACGAGGGAATTTTCAAAAGTATAAATGATAATAAATGATCTCATCTTAAACCATTATTCATACTCTATACAAACATTAATATCATACTTATATTTATGTTTATTGGGTTTATCGTCCCACCAACAGTATATCAGTTATCTGGAGACGGTGTCCACTTGAAGCAGATATAGTGCTGCCTTTACTGTGTATCGCATACGGTGAACACCTGGCATGATACCACACCCAGTCACATTATCCTGACACCGGGCCAACAAGTCGTGGAACTACCCTCATATTTGCTTGAGCGTTAGCAAAGGAGCTATATCACTACCATTTTTAACGACTTTGGTATGTCGCGGCCCGGGATAAAACCCGGGGCCTCCCGTACCTGGAGCCGAATATCACACTTAAGATATGCACGTGCTTACTTAGGCGGCATTGGGGTACCACCAATTTTGTTCGATTTATTAACAGCCCGGTATGGAAAGTGCTTACAATGGTTTTCTTTTTAAGTAAACTGTAAGCCACGAGCCATGATATTATCAAAGTTATTAGAAATGTTGGTCAAGGCCGACATACCTATACTTCAAGTCAATCAAGTATATAGTTCTCTAGAGGATTTCAATAAATTTCAAAGTAGCCGTAGGTTCAATTATTTTTATTGTAGAAAGTAATACAAAGATCCATTCTCAAAAGAGAAAGTGAAAGAGAGACAGAGAGACAGACGGACAGACAGAGACAGAGATTGAGAAGGCGACAAATTGCAAACAGCAGTCAACACAAGGACCTTCAACAGGATTTGCTCCACATTGTATTATTTAATATTTCAGGCGAGAAACTGTCTAGTTAACACCGGCATCGAAGGTAAGTTAATCGACAAGGAAGAACTGTTTTAATATTTTAACAACAAAGCCACGAATCTACCTCATTATGCACAAAATAATAATAAAGCAGGTAATGGAATTACACTTAACTAAAGCAAGCAGATCAAAAGAAACTCAGTTGATCAAAAGATAACGCCATTAAGTCTTGGTAATACTTCTTTTAGAAAAATATAAATAATCAAACCGATTACCTCGTATCGTATTCTAGTCAGGATATGTTTCAAACTGGTCCAACTCAATGTGAATGTGAAATGTGAGTGGTTAATAATGAAACAAGAAATAATAGATAAGTTGGTGGTTCTGAACATTAGTTCGAAAGTCAAAGAACCGATTTTGAAGTTGGTTAACGGCGTGTTCTTCAATGATATTTCTTTGATTTGTGTCTGAAACAAATCTATTGGCACACCGTTCATTAATAATAGGTAATATTTAGTAATATCTGTATCAACCTCGTGGGCTGACTTCAGTGTGTGAATATTGGATTATGTTTGCATTGAAGTTAGAATGATATTTTGCGTATTTTATGAGGGATAACATCCAAATGCATATTCCATTTTCATTCCTTTCTCTTTACATTAAAATAATTTAACTTCAAGTGCTCATTTTCAGCATCGATATTTATCTTTCATTGAACTACGGACTGAAAGCAGCCATTTCATATTTCGTTTGAGTTTCGGATTTTTGTTGTATCGTTTCTGATGTTTCTTAATAAGTCCGGAGTATTATAAATGAAAATTCCTATGAGTTGAATAATATAGTTTGAAATCAATCTGTCCGACGTTAGTATTATTTTATATTAAATAACCATCAACATATAAAACCACAGGTAACTCTTGCCTTAAATTTAATTATCAAACCACGTGTACAGCCAACTCTCTCCTTGAATTTAGTTATCAAACCATGCGTACAGGCAACTCTCTCCTTGAATTTAGTTATAAAACCACGTGTACAGGCAACTCTTACATTGCATTAAGTTATAAAACCACGCGTACAGGCAACTCTAACATTGAACTTAGTTATCAAACCACGCGTACAGGCAACGCTTACATTGAATTTAGTTATCAAACCACGTGTACAAGCAACCCTCTTCTTGAATTTAGTTATAAAACCACGGGTACAGGCAACTTTTACATTGAATTTAGTTATCAAACCACGTTTACAGGCAACTCTCTCCATGAATTTAGTTATCAAACCACGCGTACAGGTAACTCTTACATTGAATTTAGTTATCAAACCACGTGTACAGGCAACTCTTACATTGAATTTAGTTATCAAACCACGTGTACAGGCAACTCTTACATTGAATTTAGTTATCAAACCACGTGTACATGCAACTCTTTCCTTGAATTTAGTTATCAAACCACGTGTACAGGGAACCCTTACCTTGAATTTAGTTATCAAACCACGTGTACAGGCAACTCTTACCTTGAATTTAGTTATCAAACCACGTGTACAGGCAACTCTTACATTGAATTTAGTTATCAAACCACGCGTACAGGCAACGCTTACATTGAATTTAGTTATAAAACCTCGCGTACAGGCAACTCTTACCCTGAATTTAGTTATAAACACCCGCGTACAGGCAACTCTTACCCTGAATTTAGTTATAAAACCACGCGTACAGGCAACTCTTACCCTGAATTTAGTTTATAAAACTACGCGTACAGGCAACTCGTACCCTTAATTTAGTTATCAAACTCCGCGTACAGGCAACTCTTACCCTGAATTTAGTTAATTTAGTTAAGTAACTCTAGTACTGACTTTCTAAGAAAGATTTACTATGTGGACTTGTACGGGCTTGTGACCCTGTATGTTTCCTATTAGACAATATTTACATAAAATGCGGTGACACTTTTTAGAGTAAGTAAGTGGTATTCCTAATTGAGAACCAACTGTGCATCATTAATTGCAGATTATTTTTCATGTTGACTGTATCCCCTTCTAATCAAATCCACAGTAAAGAGTATTTCAATTCCACGTCATGCTTTCTTGTCGATATTCTGACTATAGATAATCCTTTCTTTTCTTAAATGATCCATTTGATTTACCCTCCAGAACCTACCCTTAAGAAAGCAAATAATTGACATTTAAATACAGCATTGCTAGATATTGAGATCGCTATTTCCAATTACAATGTCCGTACTAAAATCTACGACAAGAGAAATCATTTTAACTTTAGCTTTGTGAATTATCGATACCTTGACGGTGATTTATCTCGTTCTACCCCCTATGGCATTTACATATCCTAACTTACTAGGTTTGTATGAGTTTCTACTAAAGTAGAAGATTTCAATGCTAGAAACCGGTTTATTATCTTTAAATTGTTACCGCAAAGCTTTCGCTTTCACAAATTAAGGAAGGCGTTTTCAAAGTTCTTTCCCCGCTTTGATTTTATTGCTTCAAAATATAATAGCAATGTGAAAAAACTTAACCAGCAAGCCATCCTGCATTTATGGAAATGTTTTAGAAAATTAAGACAATCAAGGGTCTCTATAACCTTTCTGGCCTCTTTACAAAACTGTTCAGAAAATGTATTACTAATGGTTACAACCCGGGAATTCTTCGTTGTACTTCATTGCTAAAAATTAACCCGTTTCCTGTCAAGAACTTGCATTGCGTTCAAATTACATGATGACCGGACAGGTCTTTGAGACTATTCTTTTGTAACCGTTATTGTTCAATATGCCAACTGCGGATAGATCCTCGGCTTTTTTAACATAATATATTATTTGAATCTCATTACCCATTAACTCCTCACAATACAACATTTTGTTTTGTTTGGGTTGTTTTCTGCAATTCGATGATTTATTTCGTGTGGGTTTGACACCTATGGCATATGACGTCATGGCATTTTTTACATGACGTTATTAAATTGTTCTTATTTTACGTCATCGCTTGAGCTGTTTAATTTCAAACTCTCTCATGTGGAACGTTTAGGTCGCAGAGGCATTTATCTACTGTTCATATTATAATAGTTTATTATATTACTAATTAAGGTATCTTAAATCATTTTATTAGTTTTAACTTTCGATGTAGGTGCTTACTGTTAATTGTCTCACTTTGTTTTTTTTATTTACACTCTTTGTTTGACAGAAAAACCTTCAGGAAGTGCGCGGTTGAAGCACTCTTCAAACCTGGTTTATGCACCCCGGTCGGTCTTTTTGCCGAATGACCTTTCCACTTGCTGATTTTTCTGTTTGAGTGTTATGTCTCGTCTCTGTGTTTTTTGTTGTAGTTTTTTGTCACTTATTATTTACCATGTTTGCCTTTGTCTAAGCTAGTTTATCAGGTAATTCTTATAGGAGCTTTTCTTAATTACCTATTCCGAGTTTTACGCTGACCGTGCATGGACTTGAAGTGAGATCTTACAACATTTATTGAACATAAAATGATATTATAATTTTCAGTTGTATTCTTTGACAAAAATCAATCATATGTCTACGTTCATTCTGACTTTATATCAGATCATATTCCATTTTAATATATTATTATCACTATAACATAATCGATTTACGTATGGTTTTTCCAAATGTTCAGTTTGTTGTACTGTTTGCTATTGAAAAGATAAGATCGTAGCACCTTTGATATAAAACAGTTTTAAAGGGCGTGTCACTACTTTGATTGGCATTTACGATTTTAATCCCTGTCATTTGCCGTTATACTCAGCATGTTAACGGTCTTTACTTAACATAATTATTCTCGTTCCTTGATTGGCCACTGCATTGACTGTTACAAATGTTTTTTTTTGAACATCACAGGATATATTTGCACCTTGGTTTAATTACGTTGTTTTGCATGAAATAATATAACGTAATACTGATATACGAGTTAACATAGTGGATCAAATAAAATATACCTGCATTTTGTTTCGAATAGTTGTCAAAGTTTTTGACTAATAAGCGCCTTTTATTTTTTTCCAAAAGAATCTACTCATACTTAGAATAAATCGTGCTTACATGATTCAGCGTTTTGTAGCTTTCTTAAGTATTAGCACAGTGGACCTGACAGGTACATAAAACAATACTCATAAATAGGTTGTTTTATTGGCATTGCGTGTGTTTTCAATTAGTAGAAAATGTTTTTGAATGTTATTATTATATGTGAATATCCACTTAAATCTTTAACAGATAGTCGTGAAAGTTATAACGTTGAAATAAATCGTGTTACAAATTGGGGTTGTCGCCGTTACTTTTTGAAGTTTAAGCATGATTGTGAAATATGCTGAACTGTTAAGGTAGAGTACTTTACCGAAATTGAGTTTCCACGTTTGTATGCTGGTCTGAACTTCGTTAATTTTCTACAAAGAAATACGCTTGTGGTTGAATGTTATAATAAGACATTTAGTTTGAAGACATGACATCGTAGGAACGTGTAAGGAGAAGTTTAAATTCTTCATTATGATACTACTTGTACTTCAAGTGTCTGGATCGAGTATCCACTCGGTGAAGGTAGAGCACATGTAATGCTGCACCTCCAATTGAAGAGTATTTTAATTATGGTTAAAATGCTTCATAACTGGGATTGAGGGATTTGAATTCCGGTATGGGCACGAATGGTCAAAAAAATCTTTCTACTTTACTTTTACTATGATCTTTGCCTCACTCTATCAGATTAAGAAAGAAACATGTAAAGTTCTTAGTTTTAGTTTTATAAATATTTTTAATTGTATGATTTGTGCTAAATTTTATTACAAATTCGTTACCAAGTATATTCAAAGGCCAAAAAAGAAAAACCATGTGGTGAAGTTATTTTCTTTTATTTTGCAGCATAAACCAAAATACTTTATAGAACATTTTAGGCAACTCTGAAATAAATCGTGTGGCTATCAAGAGCCCGTTGTGTTTTTTTTGCAGTAAAGTACAATAAGCAGATAAAATGGGAAAGGTAGTCTAAAGCGGTTGGGTTTGTAAACAAAACATTACATATTTGGGATAGTTTGAGTCAACCCAATCAACTAACATGCTTGGTTGGGTTGTCAAATGTTATATCTTGTTTCAAAAATGCTCAATAGCAAAAACACTTCCCCTTAAGAGGATATAACATAATATTTGTAGTTTTCTAAAAAGGAGATACATTTAATACCGATTTTTAAAAAATATCCAGAAAATTCAAAACTGGATGGAGATTCCTTTTAAAGTTTGCATACACGTCTACATTTAAGTATACAACTCATTCCTTCTTCTAATTTTCAAATTCTATATGTTTTCTATTACACTTGCTTTACCTTAACTCGTCGGAGCGTGTTTTAGGGATTCGTTATATATGATTATATCGAAATACTTTTGTTCAATTTGTGTATTTATCGGCTAATTGCCTAATGATACAATAAAATCTATCTATACACAGTTGATGGAATATTGTTTGTATCGAAGCGAAAGTTTCTGTGTAATATGTATAGCGTTCTATAGCTAGGCGCTGTACCGTAGCACTGTGTGTTTACAGTTTTTATTATATAGCTACTTGTAAGGGTAGTTTAATCAAATCATAAAGAATGTGAAGGAGATTAACATAGTTTTAGCTTTAATTAACTTTGAATAACACACATTGCATGAGTATTTTTTTGTATTTAAGCTTGGACTGTTTTATTTCAAACTAATCTCTCGTTTGGAATTTTTATTTTAACGTTGCCGATGCTTTTATCTACTGTACATACTGTACATATGTTTGTAGTTTATTTTGTTGCTAGTCATTATGTATGTATATAAGTTCATTGTATCTGTTTTAACTCCCTATGCAGGTGCTTACTGTTAGTTGTTTCACTTTGACGGGATGTTGTTATTTACACTGTTTGTTTGCTAGAAAAAACTTCAGGATGTGCGAGGTTGGAGCGCTCCACAAACCAGGTTTAAGCACCCCAGTTGGCCCTTTTGCCGATTGACCGTTCCAAGGCGGTAACTGATGGTTTTTCTTTATGTATGTTATGTCTCGTCTCTGTGTTTTTGTCACATTTACATTTACCTTGTTTGCCTTTGTCTATTGTTAGATAAAATTTAAATATCTGTGGAAATTTTGATAGGACCTCTTCTTATTTACCTTTGCATGTGGCAAACTACAAAGTACAGAACAAGACAAAACTTAACAACCTGATGACCTTTATCCCAGTGATCTACTCACTTTTCTTTTTCTAGCCGACCCCATTGAGCATTTTAACGTTTTCTTTAAACAGATATGCACAAAAAATAAAACCCTGCATCATCTGTTTGAAAGACGTATTCTACTGTCCTTTGTGCCGACAAAATCTCGTTTCAGGTACGAGTATGGCGAACATAAATCAAAGTCGTCGTGGCGTGGAATCACAGCGTTACTGTTAGCTGCTGATGGATGCCTTTGGGATTGTCTTAACCCTGCTCCGACAGATTATCATCTCTGTAATCTATTATCAGGCTTCTCATTTTATTTCCATGTTTATTATTATTTCCTCATGCAGAATTCACATATCATTCCAGTCGGACTGACTGCCCGAAATCAGAAAATCTTTGAACAAAGATATAAAATATTCTAGGATTAACAAAACTAACAAAAATATAGAGAATGCTATTTAAAAATAAGATAAAGAAATACATACAGCATGCTACATTTTTCACTCTGACCTGATATAAACCCATAAACAATACTAAGAAAAAGGAAAAAATAAGGTCAATTTGCGCGTGACCCTTATTGAAATATAATATCAAGTTAATATTTATCTTCCTTTTTTTTCTGATTTACTGATCGCAACAATTAGTTTTCTTTTGTTCTGCCAAATTATATTTCTAAAATTTATATTACAGAAAAGTACAATCTTTAAGAATATATTTTTTTTTAAAAATATTTGAATGGGAATAGTAACTCATAATCGCAAGTTAAAAGTCATACGAAACTAAATCTTTGAGTAAAAACAATGTTGTGATTCAGAAGCATGTTCTGTGGCTATTATCTATCGATTAACAAAGACATTATTTATTAAACATATATAATTTGCACCAATACTATACACCTGTAGCACTGTTTGACCTTATATGTTTTGAGAACATAGAATTTCAAATGGCTGGCTCGGGAATTACATTCCCGATTGTATTGGCTGCCGTAAAATGTCCATGCACAATGTAACGTATTGGCAACGGCATCCGCTGTGGTATTTATTTACGATCGACAGGAATGTTTTCTTTGCTGTTTATTCTATTTAAGAATAGGCTATATACTGCAAAGCGTGGTATTAATTGTTCTTTAAAAAAGAAACCGCTGTAGGTTTTGTCTGTTTAGTAAATATCCGCCAATTGTGCACCTGTTATATGGTGTAACTGGAAGAAGCTTAACTGTATGATTGTTAACATATCTCCCGTGCATAGTTAACTATGACACGGGTGCAGGTTCTTTGAACTTCAAAACTTCTGTCTTAAATGTTTACAAATAATAGCAGTAATACACTGTTTATTGGGAGACATGGAAGGGACTTCTCCCCAATCTTGCCACGAAACCGTAATACTCTGAGAAATGTTTACAATTTTCAAGTAAACTATAAACAGTTTATCTTGGTATCGATTCTGTTACAAGAAAGGCAATATATAGACTATCAATTGCAAGCAATGTATTTGATGCAGTGCTTGCCTTAAAACTATTATGTAATGTGTTGATAAAGTGCCTATTTTATGCATATTAATCTAATATCTGGTTTCATTTGTAAAAACAATTATAGCTTAACTGTGACTAAACACTTTATATGAAATACTAAATAAATACCAGCAAGTTCATTCAATAAACTATTACAGCGAACAGACTGTATCATTTACGCAAGATCACATTTTGATAAAAGGTAGTATCAGCCCATCATCACTGCACAGACCTTAGTTTACTTAAAATCCATTTTGTCATATTTGATCGAAAAAGAAAATGGCTACGTTCTTTGTAAACAAACATTATCTAATTTTGTTTTATTATAGAATATTATTTGATTTTTTCGATACTTCATAACCTCCACTTTTATACAAACGTTAATGATATCGCCTTCACATATAACATCAAACAGTTGTGAGTTGTGTATTTGGACAAAAAGATTGATGAAATAAACTGATTATTTGAGAGTATTTGTTGTAGAACTTGGGGGCAACTGGCGAAGAATGAGGTATCACAGTTTAAGTGAAAACTAAATTTTCTTCATTTGTTAAAAGGCTCTGAGAATAAAAAAAAAATATTTGTTATCTTTTTCTGAAGTGAGATGGATTTTACCTCAATTCGTGGTCACCAAGAATCATTTTACTCTTACGAATATATAATCTCTGTTATGTATCCAGTATAAATACGAATCTATTATTTCTGTTAGGTATGCAAAATAAATACGAATATATTATCTTTGTTATATATCCTGCATAAATACGAATCTAATATCTTTGTTATATATCCTGCATAAATACGAATCTATTGTCTCTGATAAATATCCAGTATAAATACGAACCTATTATCTCTGTTATGTATCCTGTATAAATACGACTCTGTAATTTCTGTTATAGTTTATCTATAAATTTTACTTATCTAATTACTTTTATCAATGGTGTAGTCTAGAGAAAAATGATACTGCAGTTAAGAAAGAAAGTACATATCGAATAAATTTAATGTTAGCTGTCTCACGTTGATAGGAAACCTTCTATTGACATAGCTCGTCTTCGAGAAAACCCTTCAGGAAGTGCGAAGTCGAAGTACAGATAAATCGGTTTAATCACTTCAGTCGGTAGTTGGATGCCTGGCCGCCGCTAGAGGAAACTATATGTAATTGTTTCATGCGTTAAAATTTCGGTCATTATTCGGTTATTTGATGACAATCAAAGTTTTAATTTAGTTATATGCAGCAGTTATATGTCTTCTGTGACTTGAAATTGTCTAAGCACAATATGTATTTTTGTATAAATTGTATTTTTATGAAGTTGTACTATTAACACGTCAAAATAAAATTCTGTTATGTTCTGTTGTGGTCTATCCAAAGACAATTCGTGCTAGATCTTAATTCTGCCATTTTGTCATTTTAACCCGTGTTCTCTTTCAAACCCTGTTTGGTGTATTTTACGTGGAAAACAACATGCGTTATCAGTTCGTTTATTATATGTTTGGTTGTTTCGTTTTGTAAATTAGGTCATGGATTGGAGCCCTCTTTTAAAGTCAATTGTATATGTCCCTTGTTAATCTATTCACTAATGGAAGCTGGGAACCACCCGCTTTGGTCAGTTAATGTACAATTCATTCCTCTTTACTGTGATTTTAATCATAAATAACTATGTGTTGAATATACAATTTAACCATGGTACTCAAAACTTGTATTTAACATTTTTTTTCTATTTTCTTTACCTTTTGTGCAAATATGTCTTCCTTTTTACTTTTTATGTGTTATTATACATTTAGCAAAACGTTAAGACATTAAAACTAGCGAGGGAATAATTTAAGTTTCTTGACGTTGCGTACTGTTTTTATTTTAAAACGATTTTTTCCTGTATCATTTGTAGTTAAAAGCTGGTGAGTTATAAGAAAGTGCAATACTTGCCTCCCAAAATAAAGACATACTTTATCTAAAAAGTAAGCAGAACTAGTATGTTTCCACAAAAATAATCTCCTCATGATCGGAACCTGTAACAGAAGTCATTTAGTAAGAAAGTAAAGAAATAAAAATACAATTTCATCCTATAACACAAGTCCATCAGAAAACTAAGTTTTACTTCTCCTATGGCAAATTCCTCAAAAACGTCCTTATTGATACATCACTTTATCACCAAACTCAAACTAAAACGATTATTGTGGTTTTCTTTGTTAAAAGCGTAGTTTCTTAACACAGAATTGACTTTCAGTTTTGAGTGATACAAGCAAAAGAATGACAACATGGACGATCGAAGTGTCTTTGCCTTGTTGTGTTTACAAATTGAGAAGAAAATTTACTTCCCTAATAAATTAACGTCAATACATGAAATGTTATAGAATGAATGAAAATGTAATGGGAATTACATCATTAATTCATTCTAAAATATTTTAATCTCAAAGTTTATTAAAACCCACAACTGTATACGACTTGACGTCAAGGCCATTTTCCTACCAAAGTATATCTTTTCATTCTTTGCGTAAGTATAATCTGCTTTTATAAATTTAGAAACAATGAGACTAGTACCAACAAGATTCCAACTTGTAACTTTTTGTTAGGCAGGAGCCATGCTTTAGAAGACACTAAGAAAATGCAGTAGGGTTTTATTCGCGGTTATATGGCTTGCACATTGGCATCGGACCGTGATGCATCATGAAGTTTCACTGCAGCAACAGCCAGGATTAGAAACGTGTTGTTATTTATCGACATTTCTGAATGAAGGAATCTCGCTTTTATTAGTTTAAACTACATTTTAACAAATTTAAGATAGAACAAAGTGAAGGAAATTTGATTTTGTGTGATAAACAAGTAATATTTTATCATATTTAATATTAGATTTATGTCACATATGAGACCATCTAACTGAATACCATTCGGGCCGAATTTGGTGGATACATTCATACATAGCTTGATCTTTAAAAAATTATAATGCAGAACCTACGAGGGAATTTTCAAAAGTATAAATGATAATAAATGATCTCATCTTAAACCATTATTCATACTCTATACAAACATTAATATCATACTTATATTTATGTTTATTGGGTTTATCGTCCCACCAACAGTATATCAGTTATCTGGAGACGGTGTCCACTTGAAGCAGATATAGTGCTGCCTTTACTGTGTGAAGCATGCGGTGAACACCTGGCATGATACCACACCCAGTCACATTATCCTGACCCCGGGCCAACCAGTCGTGGAACTACCCTTATATTTGCTTGAGCGTTAGCAAAGGAGCTATATCACTACCATTTTAACGACTTTGGTATGTCGCGGTCCGGGATAAAACCCGGGGCCTCCCGTACCTGGAGCCGAATATCACACTTAAGATATGCACGTGCTTACTTAGGCGGCATTGGGGTACCACCAATTTTGTTCGATTTATTAACAGCCCGGTATGGAAAGTGCTTACAATGGTTTTCTTTTTAAGTAAACTGTAAGCCACGAGCCATGACATTATCAAAGTTATTAGAAATTTTGGTCAAGGCCGACATACCTTATACTTCAAGTTAATCAAGTATATAGTTCTCTAGAGGATTTCAATAAATTTCAAAGAAGCCATAGGTTCAATTATTTTCATTGTAGAAAGTAATACAAAGATCCATTCTCAAAAGAGAAAGTGAAAGAGAGACAGACAGACAGACGGACAGACAGAGACATAGATTGAGAAGGCGACAAATTGCAAACAGCAGTCAACACAAGGACCTTCAACAGGATTTGCTCCACATTGTATTATTTAATATTTCAGGCGAGAAACTGTCTAGTTAACACAATATTTACATAAAATGCGGTGCCACTTTTTAGAGTAAGTAAGTGGTATTCCTAATTGAGAACCAACTGTGCATCATTAATTGCAGATTATGTTTCATGTTAACTGTATTCCCTTCTAATTAAATCCACAGTAAAGAGTATTTCAATTCCACGTCATGCTTTCTTGTCGATATTCTGACTATAGATAATCCTTTTTTTTCTTAAATGATCCATTTGATTTACCCTCCAGAACCTACCCTTAAGAAAGCAAATAATTGACATTTAAATACAGCATTGCTAGATATTGAGATCGCTATTTCCAATTACAACGTATGTACTAAAATCTACGACAAGAGAAATCATTTTAACTTTAGCATTGTGAATTATCGATACCTTGACGGTGATTTACCTCGTTCTACCCCCTATGGCATTAACATTTACATATCCTAACTTACTAGGTTTGTACGAGTTTCTACTAAAGTAGAAGATTTCAATGCTAGAAACCGGTTTATTATCTTTAAATTGTTACCGCAAAGCTTTCGCTTTCACAAATAAAGGAAGGCGTTTTCAAAGTTCTTTCCCCGCTTTGATTTTATTGCTTCAAAATATAATAGCAATGTAAAAAAACTTAACCAGCAAGCCATCCTGCATTTATGGAAATGTTTTAGAAAATTAAGACAATCAAGGGTCTCTATAACCTTTCTGACCTCTTTACAAAACTGTTCAGAAAATTTATTACTAATGGTTACAACCCGGGAATTCTTCGTTGTACTTCATTGCTAAAAATTAACCCGTTTCCTGTCAAGAACTTGCATTGCGTTCAAATTACATGATGACCGGACAGGTCTTTGAGACTATTCTTTTGTAACCGTTATTATTCAATATGCCAACTGCGGATATATCCTCGGCTTTTTTAACATAATATATTATTTGAATCTCATTACCCATTAACTCCTCACAATACAACATTTTGTTTTGTTTAGGTTGTTTTCTGCAATTCGATGATTTATTTCGTGTGGATTTGACACTTACGGGATATGACGTCATGGCATTTTTTTTACATGACGTTATTAAATTGTTCTTATTATACGTCATCGCTTGAGCTGTTTAATTTCAAACTCTCTCATGTGGAACGTTTAGGTCGCAGAGGCCTTTATCTATTGTTCATATTATAAAAGTTAATATTACTAGTTAAGGTATCTTAAATCATTTTATTAGTTTTAACTTTCGATGTAGGTGCTTACTGTTAATTGTCTCACTTTGGTATTTTTATTTACACTCTTTGTTTGACAGAAAAACCTTTAGGAAGTGCGCGGTTGGAGCACTCTTCAAACCTGGTTTATGCACTCCGGTCGGTCTTTTTGCCGAATGACCTTTCCACTTGCTGATTTTTCTGTTTGTGTGTTATGTCTCGTCTCTGTGTTTTTTGTTGTAGTTTTTTGTCACTTTTTCATTTACCATGTTTGCCTTTGTCTAGAGCTAGTTTATCTGGTAATTCTTATAGGAGCTTTTCTTAATTACCTATTCCGAGTTTTACGCTGACCGTGCATGGACTTGAAGTTAGATCTTGCAACATGTATTGAACATAAAATGATATTATAAATTTCAGTTGTATTCTTTGACAACAAATCAATCATATGTCTACGTTCATTCTGACTTTATATCAGATCATATCACATTTTAATATATTATTATCACTATAACATAATCGATTTACGTATGGTTTTTCCAAATGTTCAGTTTGTTGTACTGTTTGCTATTGAAAAGATAAGATCGAAGCACCTTTGATATAAAACAGTTTAAAGGGCGTGTCACTACTTTGATTGGCATTTACCGTTTTAATCCCTGTCATTTGCCGTCATACTCAGCATGTTAACGGTCTTTACTTAACATAATTATTCTCGTTCGTCGATTGGCCACTGCCTTGACTGTTACAAATGTTGTTGTTTTTTAACATCACAGGAAATATTTGCACCTTGGTTTAATTATGTTGTTTCGTATGAAATAATATTACGTGTAATACTGATATACGAGTTAACATAGTGGATCAAAGAAAATATACCTGCATTTTGTTTCGAATAGTTGTCAAAGTTTTTGACTAATAAGCACCTTTTATTTTTTTCTTACTTAGAATAAATCGTGCTTACATGATTCAGCTATTTGTAGCTTTCTTAAGTATTAGCACAGTAGACCTGACAGGTACATAAAACAATACTCATAAATATGTTGTTTTATTGGCATTGCGTGTGTTTTCAGTTAGTAGAAAATGTTTTTGAATGTTATTATTATAATTATGTGAATATCCACTTAAATCTTTAACAGCTAGTCGTGAAAGTTATAACGTTAAAATAAATCGTGTTACAAATTGGAGTTGTCATTGTTACTTTTTGAAGTTTATGCATGATTGTGAAATATCCTGAACTGTTCAGGTAGAGTACTTTACCGAAATAGAGTTTCCACGTTTGTATGCTGGTCTGAACTTCGTTCATTTTCTACAACATTGCAAAAGAAATACGCTTGTGGTTGAATGTTATAATAAGACATTTAGTTTGAAGACATGACATTGTAGGAACGTGTAAGAAGAAGTTTAAATTCTTCATTATGATACTACTTGTACTTCAAGTGCCTGGATCGAGTATCCACTCGGTGAAGGTAGAGCACATGTAATGCTGCACCTCCAATTGAAGAGTATTTTAATTATGGTTAAAATGCTTCATAACTGGGATTGAGGGTTTTGAATTCCGGTATGGGCACGAATGGTCAAAAAAATCTTTCTACTTTACTTTTACAATGATCTTTGCCTCACTCTATCAGATTAAGAAAGAAACATGTAAACTTTTTAACTTTATTTTTACGAATATTTTTAATTGTATGATTTGTGCTAAATTTTATTACGAATTCGTTACCTAGTAAATTCAAAGGCCAAAAAAACAAAAAAAACAACATGTGCTGAAGTTATTTTCTTTTATTTTGCAGCATAAACCAATCTACTTTATAGAAAATTTTGGGCAACTCTGAAATAAATCGTGTGGCTATCAAGAGCCCGTTGATTTTTTGCAGTAAAGTACAATAAGCAGATAAAATGGGAAAGTTAGTCTAAAGCGGTTGGGTTTGTAAACAAAACATGACATATTTGGGATAGTTTGAGTCAAACCAATCAACTAACATGCATGGTTGGGTTGTCAAATGTTATATCTTGTTTCAAAAATGCTCAATAGCAAAACACGTCCCCTTAAGAGGATATAACATAATATTTGGAGTTTTCTGAAAATAGGATACATTTTATACCGATTAAAAAAAAATATTCAGAAAATTCAAAACTAAGGAGATTTTTTTTTAAAAGTTGGCATACACGTCTACATTTAAGTATACAACTCATCCCTTCTGCTAATTTTCAAATTCTATATGTTTTCTATTAGGTAAATAGAAAAAGGTCCTATCAAAACTTCTACAGATATTTAAATTTTATCTACCAGTAGACAAAGGCAAACAAGGTAAATGTAAATGTGACAAAAACACAGAGACGAGACATAACACACATAAAGAAAAACCATCAGTTACCGCTTTGGAACGGTCAATCGGCAAAATGGCCAGCAGGGGTGCTTAAACCTGGTTTGTGGAGCGCTCCAACCTCGCACTTCCTGAAGGTTTTTCTAGCAAACAAACAGTGTAAATAGCAATATCCCATCAAAGTGCAACAACTAACAGTAAGCACCTGCGTCAAGAGTTAAAACAGATACAATGAACTTATATACATACATAATAACTAGAAATAAAATAAACTATAAAAATATGTACAGTAGATAAAAGCCTCGGCAACGTAAAAATTAAAAAAAAAATCCAAACGAGAGATTAGTTTGAAATAAAACAGCCCAAGCGCTGATATATTATAAGAACAAATGAAACAGACCAGGCGCTGATACATTATAAGAACAAATAAAACAGCCCAAGCGCTGATATATAATAAGATCAATTTAAATATGGCATCTAATGCCATGACATCATATGTCAAAAGTGAAATCTGAAAAATACGAAAGAAAAAATCGAATTTTAAAAATCAACCTACCAACAAAATAAAATGAAGTATTTTAAGAGCTAATAACTTACACTTTCTTTACCTTAACTCGTTGTTTTAGAGATTCGTTATATATAATTATATCGAAATACTTTTGTAAAAATTGTGTATTTATCGGCTAATTGCCTAATGATACAATATAATCTATCTATACACAGTTGATGGAATATTGTTTGTATCGAAGCGAAAGTTACTGTGTAATATGTATAGCGTTCTATAGCTAGGCGCTGTACCGTAGCACTGTGTGTTTACAGTTTTTATTATATAGCTACTTGTAAGGGTAGTTTAATCAAAGTATAAAGAATGTGAAGGAGATTAACATAGTTTTAGCTTTAATTAACTTTGAATAACACGCACTGAATGAGTATTTTTTGTATTTAAGCTTGGACTGTTTTATTTCAAACTAATCTCTCGTTTGGAATTTTTATTTTAACGTTGCCGAGGCTTTTATCTACTGTACATACAGTACATATGTTTATAGTTTATTTTATTACTAGTTATTATGTATGTTTATAAGTTCATTGTATCTGTTTTAACTCCCGATGCAGGTGCTTACTGTTAGTTGTTTCACTTTGACGGGATGTTGCTATTTACACTGTTTGTTTGCTAGAAAATAACTTCAGGAAGTGCGAGGTTGGAGCGCTCCACAAACCAGGTTTAAGCACCCCTGCTGGCCATTTTGCCGATTGACCGTTCCAAAGCGGTAACTGATGGTTTTTCTTTATGTGTGTTATGTCTCGTCTCTGTGTTTTTGTCACATTTACATTTATCTTGTGTGCCTTTGTCTGCTGGTAGATAAAATTTAAATACCTATGGAAATTTAAATAGAACGTTTTCTTAATTACCTCTGCATGTGATAAACTACAAAGTACAGAACAAGACAAAACTTAACAACCTGATGACATTTATCCCAGTGATCCACTCACTTTTCTTTCTCTAGCCGACCCCATTAAGCATTTTTACGTTTTCTTTGAACAGATATGCACAAAAATTAAACCCTGCATCATCTGTTTGAAAGACGTATTCTATTGTCCTATGTGCCGACAAAATCTCGTTTCAGGTACGAGTTTTGCCAACATAAATCAAAGTCGTCGTGGCGTGGAATCACAACGTTACTGTAAACTGCTGATGGATGCCTTTGGGATTGTCTTAAACCTGCTCCGACAGATTATCATCTCTGTAATCTATTATCAGGCTCCTCATTTTATTTCCATGTGTGTTATATTTACTCATGAAGAATTCGCATATCATTCCAGTCGGACTTACTACCCGAAATCAGAAAATCTTTGAACAAAGATCTGAAATATTCTAGGATTAACAAAACTAGCAAAAATATAAAGAATGCTATTTAAAATTAAGATAAAAAATACATACAGCATGCTACATTTTTTACTTTGACCTGATATAAACAAATAAACAATACT
Organism: Sinonovacula constricta; assembly: GCA_007844125.1. Lineage (NCBI taxonomy): Eukaryota > Metazoa > Mollusca > Bivalvia > Cardiida > Solecurtidae > Sinonovacula > Sinonovacula constricta. Next base: position 4,933,840 of record CM017571.1, read on the forward strand.
TAAAAAAGGAAAAAATAAGGTCAATTTGCGCGTGACCCTTATTAAAATATAATATCAAGTTAATATTTATCTTCCAATTTTTCTAATTTTACTGATCGCAACAATTAGTAATCTTTTGTTCTGCCAAATTATATTTCTATAATTTATATTACAGAAAAGTACAATCATTACGGATATATTTTTTTAAATAAATATTTGAATGGGAATAGTAACTCATAATCGCAAGTTAAAAGTCATACGAAACTAAATCTTTGAGTAAAAACAATGTTGTGTTTCAGAAGCATGTTAAGTGGCTATTATCTATCGATTAACAGAGACATTATTTATTAAACATATATAATTTGCACCAATACTATACACCTGTAGCACTGTTTGACCTTATATGTTTTGAGAACATAGAATTTCAAATGGCTGGCTCGGGAATTACATTCCCGATTGTATTGGCTGCCGTAAAATGTCCATGCACAATGTAACGTATTGGCAACGGCATCCGCTGTGGTATTTATTTACGATCGACAGGAATGTTTTCTTTGCTGTTTATTCTATTTAAGAATAGGCTATATACTGCAAAGCGTGGTATTCATTGTTCTTTAAAAAAGAAACCGCTGTAGGTTTTGTCTGTTTAGTAAATATCCGCCAATTGTGCACCTGTTATATGGTGTAACTGGAAGAAGCTTAACTGTATGATTGTTAACATATCTTCCGTGCATGGTTAACTATGACACGTTTGCAGGTTCTTTGAACTTCAAAACTTCTGTCTTAAATGTTTACAAATAATAGCAGTAATACACTGTTTATTGGGAGACATGGAAGTAACTTCTCCCCAATCTTGCCACGAAACCGTATCCTCTGAGAAATGTTTACAATTGTCAAGTAAACTATAAACATTTTATCTTGGTATCGATTCTGTTACAAGAAAGGCAATATATAGACTATCAATTGCAAGCAATGTATTTGATGCAGTGCTTGCCTTAAAACTATGTATGTAATGTGTTTATAAAGTGTCTATTTTATGCATATTAATCTAATTATTAATCTGGTTTCATTAGTAAAGTAACAATTATAGCTTTACTGTGACAAAAACACTTTAAATGAAATACTAAATAAATACCAGCAAGTTAATTCAATAAACTATTACACCGAATAGACTGTATCATTTACCCAAGATCAAATTTTGATAAATGGTAGTATCAGCACATCAACACTGCACAGACCTTAGTTTACTTAAAATCCATTTTTTTCATATTTGATCGAGAAAGAAAATGGCGACGATCTTTGTAAACAAACATTATTTGATCTTGTTTTAATACGGATAGAATATTATTTGATTTTTTTTCTATACTTCATAACCTCCACTTTTATAAAAACGTTAATGATATCCCCTTCACGTATTACATCAAATAGTTGTGAGCTGTGTATTTGGACAAAAAGATTGAAGAAATAAACTGATTATTTGAGAGTATTTGTTGTAGAACTTGGGGGCAACTGGCGAAGAATGGGGTATCACAGTTTAAAAGTGAAAACTAAATTTTCTTCAATTGTTAAAATGCTCTAAGAATATAAAAAATATGTGTTTGATATGTGTTGATAAAGTGTCTATTTTATGCATATTAATCTAATATCTGGTTTCATTAGTAAAATAACAATTATAGCTTTACTGTGACAAAAACACTTTTTGAAATACTAAATAAAAACAGCAAGTTCATTCAATAAACTATTACAGCAAAAAGACTGTATCATTTACGTAAGATCACATTTTGATATAAAGTAGTATCAGCACATCATCACTGCACAGACCTTAGTTAACTTAAAATCCGCGCAATCGGTAGAGCGTCGGCTACAGATACGGGAGGCCCCGGGTTCGATCCCAGGCCGCGACATACCAAAGTCGTTAAAATGGTAGTGGTATAGCTCCCTTGCTAACGCTCAAACAAATATAAGGGTAGTTCCACGACTGGTTGGCCCAGTGTCAAGATAATGTGACTGGGTGTGGTATCATGCCAGGTGTTTGCGGCATGCTATACACAGTGAAGGCAGCACTATATCTGGTTCAAGTGGACACCGTCTCAAGAAAACTAAAATACTGATAGTGGGACGATAAACCTAATAAACAAACAAACAAACAAACTTAAAATCCATTTTGTCATATTTGACCGAGAAAGAAAATGGCTACGTTCTTTGTAAACAAACATTATCTGATCTTGTTTTACTACGGATAGAATATTATTTGATTTTTTCGATATTTCATAACCTCCACTTTTAAAAAATCACATTTTAAGTGAAAACAAAATTTTCTTCGTTTGATAAAAGGCTCTGAGAATATAAAAAAAAAAAATTCTGAAGTGACATGAATTTTACCTCAATTCGTGGTCACCAAAAATCATTTTACTCTTACGAATCTATTATCTCTGTTATGTATCCTGAATAAATACGAATCTATTATCTTTGTTTTATATCCTGCATAAATACGAATCTATTGTCTTTGTTGTATAACCTGCATAAATACGAATCTATTGTCTTTGTTATATATCCTCAAAATTCGAATCTATTATTTCTGTTATATATCCTGCATAACTACGAATCTATTATTTCTGTTATATATCCTACATAACTACGAATCTATTATTTCTTATATATATCCTACATAAATAATAATCTATTATCTTTGTTACATATTCTGCATAAAAACGAATCTGTTATCTTTGTTATATATCCTGAATAAATACGAATCTATTATCTTTGTTATATATCCAGTATAAAAACGAATCTGTTTACTTTTTTATATATCCAATATAAAATACGAATCGATTATCTCTGATATATATCCTCTATAAATACGAATCTATTGTCTCTGATAAATATCCTGTATAAATACGAATCTATTGTCTCTGATAAATATCCTGTATAAATACGAATCTATTGTCTCTGTTATATATCCTGTATAAATACGAATCTGTAATTTCTGTTATATATTATCTATAAATTTTATTTATCTAATTACTTTTATCAATGGTTTAGTCTAGAGAAAATGATACTGCAGTTAAGAAAGAAAGTACATATCGAATAAATTTACTGTTAGTTTTCTCACGTTGATAGGAAACCTTCTATTGACATGGCTCGTCTTTGAGAAAACCCTTCAGGAAGTGCGAAGTTGAAGTAAATAAATCGGTTTAATCACTTCAAACGGTAGTTGGATACCTGACCGCCGCAAGAGGAAACTATATGTAATTGTTTCATGCGTTGAAATTTTGGTCATTATTCGGTTATTTGATGAAAATCAAAGTTTTTATTTAGTTAAATGCAGCTACATTCTCGTCTGTGACTTTAAATTGTCTAAGCACAATGTGTTTGTTTGTATAAATTGTAATTTTATGAAGTTGTACTATGAACACATCAAAATAAAATTCTGTTAGGTTCTGTTGTGTTTTTTTCCAACAACAATTCGTTTGGTGCTAGATCTTAATTCTGCCATTTTGTCATTTTAACCCGTGTTCTCTTTCAAACCCTGTTTGGTGTATTTTAAGTGGAAAACAACATGCGTTATCAGTTCGTTTATTATATGTTTGGTTGTTTCGTTTTGTAAATTAGGTAATGGATTGGAGCCCTCATTTAAAGTCAATTGTATATGTCCCTTGTTAATCTATTCACTAATGGAAGCTGGGAACCACCCGCTTTGGTCAGTTAATGTACATGTACAATTCATTCCTCTTTACAGTGATTTTAATCATAAATAACAATGTGTTTAACCATGGTACACAAAACTTGTATTTAACATTTTTTTTTCTATTTTCTTTACCTTTTGTGCAAATATGTCTTCCTTTTTACTTTTCATGTGTTATTATTAATTTAGCAAAACGTTAAGACATTAAAATTAGCGTGGGAATAATTTAAGTTTCTTGACGTTGCATTCTGTTGATGTTTTTCGGTATTTACTTTAAAACGATTTTTTCCTGTATCTTTTGTATTTACAAGCTGGCGACTTATACGAAAATGCAATACTTGCCTCCCAAAATAAAGACATACTTTATCTAATGAGTAAGCAGAACAAGTATATTTCCACAAAAATAATCTCCTCATGAAAGGAACCTGTAACAGAAGTCATTTAGTAAGAAAGTAAAGAAGTAAAAATACAATTTCATCCTATAACACAAGTCCATCAGAAAACTTAGTTTTACTTCTCTTATGGACAAGTTCATCAAAAACGTCCTTATTGATATATCACTATATCACCAAAACTCAAACTAAAACGATTATTGTGGTTTTCTTAGTGAAAAGCGTAGTTTCTTAACACAGAATTGACTTTCAGTTTCGAGTGATCGACGTTAAGAAATCGACTTAATTCATGTAAATGACAACATGGACGATCGAAGTGCTTTGTTGTGTTTACACATTGAGAAGAAAATTTACTTCCCTAATAAATTAACGTCAATACGTGAAATGTTATAGAATGAATAAAAATGTAATGGGAATTACATCATTCATTCATTCTAAAATATTTTTAATCTCAAAGTTTATTAAAACCCACAACTGTATACGACTTGACGTCAAGGCCATTTTCCTACCAAAGTATATCTTTTCATTCTTTGCGTAAGTATAATCTGCTTTTATAAATTTAGAAACAATGAGACTAGTATCAACAAGATTCCAACTTGTAAATTTTTGCTTGGTAGGAGCCATGCTTTACAAGGTATACCTATTAGGATATAATGTATCTTCTTTCCAGTAATATTTGTGTTTTTTTCATGTTTATGTATACCATCGTTGTACAATTAATTTAATGACACACTAAGAAGATGCTTTAGGGTTTTATTCGCGGTTATATGGCTTGCACATTGGCATCGGACCGTGATGCATCATGAAGTTTCATTGCAGCAACAGCCAGGATTAGAAACGTGTTGTTATTTATCGACATTTCTGAATGAAGGATTCTCGCTTTTATTAGTTTAAACTATATTTTAACAAAGTGAAGGAAATTTGATTTTATGTGATAAACAAGTAATATTTCATCTTGTTTAATATTCGATTTATGTCACATATGAGACCATCTAACCGAATACCATTCGGACCGAATTTGGTGGATACATTTATACATAGCTTGATCTTCAAAAAATTTTAATGCAGAACCTACGAGGGAATTTTCAAAAGTATAAATGATAATAAATGATCTCATCTTAAACCATTTTTCATACTCTATACAAACATTAATATCACACTTAAAATATGCACGTGCTACATAGGCGACATTGGGGTACCAATATATTTTGTTCGGTTTATTATTAACTGCCCGGTATGGAAAGTGCTTACAATGGGTGTTTTTTTTCAAGTAAACTGTAAGCCACGAGCCGTGACATTATCAAAGTTATTAGAAATTTTGGTCAAGGCCGACATACCATATTCTTCAAGTTAATCAAGTATATAGTTCTCTAGAGGATTTCAATAAATTCCAAAGTAGCCATAGGTTCAATTCATTTCAGTGTAGAAAGTAATACAAAGATCCATTCTCAAAAGAGAAAGTGAAAGAGAGACAGACAGACAGACGGACAGACAGACAGACAGACAGACAGACAGACAGACAGACAGACAGACAGACAGACAGACAGACAGTGACAGAGATTGAGAAAGCGACAAACAAATTGCAAACAGCAGTCAACACAAGGACCTTCAACAGGATTTTATGTGGTCCACATTGTATTATTTAATATTTCAGGCGAGAAACTTGCTAGTTAACACCGGCATCGAAGGTAAGTTAATCGAGAAGGAAGAACTGTTTTAATATTGTAACAACAAAGCCACGAATCTACCTTCAATATACACAAACTAATAATAAAGCTGGAAATAGAACTACACTTAACTAAAGCAAGAAGATCAATAGAAACTCAATTGATCAAAAGATAACGCCATTAAGTCTTGGTAATACTTCTTTTAGAAAAATATAAATAATCAAACCGATTACGTCGTATTTCACTTTTCAATTACAAGGCACTACTGCTCATTTTATTCTCTTCCGGTGTTGACCTTGTGTTAATACAGTCATTAAATCAATAATCTCATATGTTTCCTACAATGATTAAAATGTGAAAATGTTAACTTTACAAGGTTTCAGTTCTATGCTTTATACTGTTTATTACCATATGTAAATAGACATACATGTACAATCTAGAAACGACGCTTGCTAAAGATTGTTTAAATTAGAATCACTTGATTCAATACAGGCTTAAACAGACAATTTAATAATCATTGGTGATTTTAAAATGCCTGTTAAAGCTACATGCAGGTAAGGCACATATGGATTTGGACGTGTAATTTCTATGCGTTCCTGTATGAATTGCCCAATGCCAGACGCTTGTCTGATTACGACATTGATGCATTTATGATTGACTTTAATCCACAGAGCATTTGAAAAGATACGCAATGATGTGACCCGCATTTCAGTGGCGAAAATAAATGAAGTTCTTGGTACATTAAAAACGCGTTGATAACATATCAAAGTTCAATTAGTGTTAAATAGTGAACATGTTAAGTCATGATTTCTTAATAATTATTCTTATTAATGCCGGAAGAAATTCTTATATATATATAAAGCGTGTTTTTTCAAAACATTATACTATCTCCTTTTATCAAGAACTTTGCACGATAATTTAAGAAAGAAAAACTATTTAGATGAAAGAATTAATTTGTTTATTGTTGTTTATTGGGTTTATCGTCCCACCGCCGAATTAATTTAAAATACAAACTGAGGCTTAAATCACTTTGTAAAACTTTGTAAAATGGACAATTCCTTTCGCTTGCTAACAATGAAACTGTTGATGTCACGTTTTAGTTTGTAATATTTATATATTGATATTTCATCGTTTTTGAACAGGGACAGAGATGGCATCCGAGTATTTGGATATATAAAGACAGTATGTGTACGTGTAACGATAGCAATCCATTGTCTTTGTGTGTTTTGCAGGATAACTGACCATGGACAGGTCGTGCTTCTAGATAATATGGCATTTAAATTATAAAAGTCATTAAATATCCCCGTGTTTGTCGCAAAGCGGTTCTGTTATTGGTTCTACAAGAAAGGAATAACACTACATATGCAGTGATAGAATTTACTTCCACTGCTATCAAAACAAATGCGACATACATTTTTCATTTTTCCGTAAAACAGAATAACAAAAATATAACTATAAATATTATCCATCGTATTTCATGGCTAAAGCATGAACAAACATTGAAGTTAGAACATTATTGCATAATCAAGCAAAAGAACAAATAAGGCATATCCATCTATCGAAAACTAATAGAAAAATGTCACTTGAATCAAAATGAAAGCAAATATCCTTGTATACTGTTTTGTCCTAAATATGTATATAGGAAACCAATATTTGTTACTTGTTCAGTTGATTGTACAGACGTTTACAAATTTAATATCATAAAAACTCTGCAAGGACTTTAAATATGCTGAGTATTGAGTTGCTCATATAGCACACGATATGCATCACACAGGAATTATTGCTACGATTCTCTTGTTTTCTTTTCACATATATACGTGTATCTGGAATTAATTTAAAATAACGTAGAGTCTTATCTGAAACCAGGTGAAAATTTCAAACAGTTTAACCAGTTTAAATGAACTTTAACCATCCTAATCATTTAACAACCCAGGCAAAACAAAAACAGTCTGACTTTACTTGTGCCATCCTGCCAATTTGCAACGACCTGCATTACGCATATGCTGGCGTCATTAACTTTCAGACAACTCAACCTTTACTCCAATACACTTTTCTTAGGATAGGAATCGCTTTTGAAGCGCACATAATAGCCATTCAATGGTGAAGTTAACAACACGTGGTGAGGGGGTGTTACACCTCTAGCACTAAAACATGGTTATCTCCACTACCGCCGCATGCTTTCCAGTAGACGCACCTGGAAACCCACCCAAAATCTGCCGATAGATGGAGCCTTAAAATGATTGCAAGACACTCTAAACCATTCAATAAAGTTCTTTATTCTTATTCGAATGATAATTGTTATTGTATGTTATTTGTGATTCATGCTGTTTTATGGTGCTTGGAAGTGTTCCAGCGGTTAAAGAAATCCTAAACCCTAAACTGAGAAAAAGAAACTATTACTGGCTTTTTAAAGATAAAATAATGGAAAAATATCAGCAGCAAAATTATGAATAAAATACAGCGTCCAGGCCAGACACATCAGAGGAACGGATACACCCAGTCCCAGATCATTTTTATAAGCTTGCCCTTGTATATGTATCAACACCTTTCTTAGATAAAATGTGTTTCGTATTTTATTTTTAAATTATTCTACATGTACTTAGGTAATACCGAAAATGTTAACATCAGTTATTCGCCATTCAAATGAAATGTAAATAATTCGCCTTTATATAAATACACGCATGCGTATGTTTCGTGCTTTATTCTTATTCTTTTTCGCACGATGATATTGTTGTTCGTCCTTTGGGATGTTAAGACGATCGTGAAATTTACTGATTGACAGAGCTGGATCGGTGCGTCCGATCGTAACGATAACTTATACAGCAAATAGGTGCGTGAAATCCTTGTCCACAAAACCCTTTGCACAAAACAGAGGGTCCATTGTTCGTTGTACAATCTGCTGGGCCTTTCGTCAGACGTTTATCATCTGCAGTCCTTGTTTTGCTTTTTTTAGCTGAATTTGCCGCTTTGGAAATGAGCTGCAGAAGGACGGGATATAGCTTAGTTTTTTTCAGTTTTCACTAATTGTGCTAATTCCTCCACAAAGCATATAAAGCTGTCGTTCAAATGCTTCTGCTAGCCGCCTGCTGTTCATTTACCTTGTTTATAGTCCCAGTAATTAGCTGTTTGGTGATGTTGGTGTCGGGCATGTGTCTGACGTGGCCTGTCCATCTATCCTTTTCGCAAGATGCTTGGGAGTCGAGCTTGCTTAATGAACTCAGTGCTGGGAATCATCTCGTTAGCGGATATGAACTAATTTGCGGAGGCAGAGAAGGTGGAAATGCTGCATGGTTCTCTCATGCCACTTGTGGTGGGTTAAGGATTTTGTAGATAGTGGTTTTGATGCAAAGGTAATCTTAAATGTTTGTGGCAAGTGTGATTCTTCTCCTTGTAACACAGACTTCATGGGCCATCCAAAAGCAGTGCTAGCCTTAAAATTTTGGTTCTGACCTTTAACGATAGCGGATCGAGAGAGTGTGCTTCTCTGGTTGGTGATTACATGTATGTCCATTCATTGCCCTGTGTTTCTTATGCGTGCCTCATGGTACTGGTTGCCAGATGCAGGCTGGCAAATCACATCTTATTACTTATTGCGAGACCGACTTTGTTATATGCAGATGGGAAACTGTCTATCAGTTGTTGTGTTGTGGGTTATCTGATGTCATTTAGTGTACGATATTCAGCAATGAAACTGTTTCTTAGATAGCTTTCACCTTTTGTGTTTAGGCGAATGGGGTTATAGATCTGACCGCCATTCTTGTATTGCATGTGGATGCCGGAATTGGTGTCTCTGTGACGAGTACACATCTTAACTTCGTGAGTTTCCAGAGGCCCTCTGTGTCGACAGTATCACTATAACTTTGGTCAGGACAACAAACGTGTTTTGCGGGCGGTGAAATCAAGGTTCGTATTCTCTCGACCTGCACCTTGCTCACGGTATTTCGGGAGTCAGTGTAGCGGTACACGAGCTGGGATCTTTCCAGAGAGAAATTCCAAACAGGATTGATAATTCCGTTACATTTATAGATATAGACTTTGAGATATATCTGAAGTCTGGCGGAAAAGTCTAAATTTGAGTTAACTGCTACATGAGGAAGTCGTATGAGGGCACTATCGATAGTCGAAGTGTTCAGCACACCTTTCTATTGTCTGTTGTTCTCCTTGAGTAGAGTTGTCCGATGGAGGCTGTCGAAGTCTGATAATGTAGCAGTATCTGGTCCAAAGACAACCTTTCAGGCCGTCGTAGAACCTTCTGGTGTCGTGTCTGTTGACAAAGTATTGCCTTGGTTACCAGCTTATCATTCATGTCCTTGGCCCTTACGATGGTAATCACTGGGAGAACGGCGACCCTATATTCATTATTAGCTTAGGAAATACCAATAGGGTGACCTCAATGCTTTAAGAAGCGATCGTATTTTTAAACAGAAATTACCATTCTTTTTCAGCTGTTACACCTTTATAGTAAAGTGTTCTGTTTCTTTTGTGTCTTCTAAAGGACTACTACATTCACAATAACAATAAACTTGAGAACTATGAACAAGTAAACATTCACGCATATTGATTGTCAAATTCTTATTTTCAATTTGTAGGACTGCACTAATTCGCCTACACAATCTTCAGTGCCATTTTCATTGTAAACCATGCACCTTGCTCACGGTATTTCGGGAGTCAGTGTAGCGGTACACGAGCTAGGATCTTTCCAGAGAGAAATTCCAAATAGGATTGATAATTCCGTTACATTTATAGATATGGACTTTGTGATATATCTGAAGTCTGGCGGAAAAGTCTAAATTTGAGTTAACTGCTACATGAGGAAGTCGTATGAGGGCACTATCGATAGTCGAAGTGTTCAGCACACCTTTCTATTGTCTGTTGTTCTCCTTGAGTAGAGTTGTCCGATGGAGGCTGTCGAAGTCTGATAATGTAGCAGTATCTGGTCCAAAGACAACCTTTCAGGCCGTCGTAGAACCTCCTGGTGTCGTGTCTGTTGACAAAGTATTGCCTTGGTTACCAGCTTATCATTCATATCCTTGGCCCTTACGATGGTAATCACTGGGAGAACGGCGACCCTATATTCATTATTAGCTTGGGAAATACCAATAGGGTGACCTCAATGCTTTAAGAAGCGATCGTATTTTTAAACAGAAATTACCATTCTTTTTCAGCTGTTACACCTTTATAGTAAAGTGTTCTGTTTCTTTTGTGTCTTCTAAAGGACTACTACATTTACAACAACAATAAACTTGAGAACTGTGAACAAGTAAACATTCACGCATATTGATTGTCAAATTCTTATTTTCAATTTGTAGGACTGCACTAATTCGACTACACAATCTTCAGTGCCATTTTCATTGTTAACCATGCACCTTGCTCACGGTATTTCGGGAGTCAGTGTAGCGGTACACGAGCTAGGATCTTTCCAGAGAGAAATTCCAAATAGGATTCCGTTACATTTATAGATATGGACTTTGTGATATATCTGAAGTCTTGCGGAAAAGTCTAAATTTGAGTTAACTGCTACATGAGGATACAAAAACAAAAATGCAGAAATGCGGTCACAAAAGTATGCCATAAAAATAAAAAAAAATAGTGTCATATTCTCTACATCTACTTGGCGAAAATCCCAATTACGTTTAAGGTAGATAAGAACAACAATATAAAAAGTACAAATTTCATTATTTATATATTAATTACATTATGAAACCATTTGCAGTTGTTCTAAAATCGTATTTATTAAAATCAAGAATGTAAGTCTGGACATTTATTATTCCCAAATACTTGGAGACAAATGTTTGCTATCGATAAATGTTAACTTATTTACGGTGGTCGAATTATTGGTGACATTTTTAATACTGGTGATGTATGACAGTTGTAACTCTAAACAAATGGATTCCTGGATTCCTGGACACTTGTTCAAGAAGAGCCTCAGACGTCGGCTCTTTACTGCTATAATTCATAAGTTCTAATTATGTTGGGGTTTTTTTTATTATTATTGGTGGTATGATTTTAATTATATTTTTCAAAATTGGTGCTGTGAAATTAAGTATTATGTAATGGTTTACCTATTCATGTTCAAATGTTTCATACAACGAGGCATATAATGAACCCCATTTATTAAATACTGAATTGCCCATCTTTATGAGACAAAAATTTATGGAAAAAAATGGAATCAGTTCATTATATATCTAGAATATGATAGTGTGATGTTCCGAAAAAAATATGAATGAATGCTTCTTTAGAGGGTGTTTGCTATAATTGGCAAATAAAA